>CAXKVX010000042.1:0-533969 GCA_964058865.1 Eleocharis quinqueflora | reverse complement strand
CCTTGGCCTGTTTTTAAATGGTTATGGACTTATGGGAAAGGCACAGATATCTAATTGATAATTGTTGGAAAGGGGCTCCCCATTGCCATTCCCAGTTTCCCACAATGTGATGTAGTTCCTGTGGCATCTGCTACATAGAAATTCTCAGGTTTTTTGGAGTGACAGCATAAACATTATAATTCTCAGGTTTTTTGGGTGAGCACCAGCTATGATGACTGTGTCATCTGCTACATAGAAATGTATTGGACTCTCCTTGTCTCCGACGTGTTTGGTGGAAGATTTTGGATATGTGGAACCCAGTATTCTCTTTTCATCTAAAACTAACTTTCTCCCAAGGCCTGATATTGTCTAGACTTCGCAATCTCTTAGCAGCTTATTTTCTGCAGTTGCATGTACATCTACGGTCCTCATGGTCAAGGATCCTGCATGTCCAAGAGAAGCTTTCTCACAGTCCTGCTCCCTCTTTTGGTATTGAAATGTGTACACTCTTTCTCCAAATTCTTGATCTGTTTACTTCACTCAATGTCAAGGTTCTAAATAGGGATGATAAAGCGGCGATAAAGCGGATATAGCAGAAATTTTACAAAATTTTACAATGAATGCACGGAATATTCAAAATGCTACAGTTTTTTTTTTAATAAAGCGGATATAGCGGTGATAAAGCGGATATAGGGGATAGCAGGATTATTTCTCACGACTTTAGTAGACTAGTGAAGGGGAGCCTAGACACAGCGGTAAAGCTGTCGCCTTGTGACCAGGAGGTCACAGGTTCGAGTCGTGGAAATAGCCTCTTTAAAAAATATAGGGAAAGGCTGCGTAAAAAGACCCCAAAGTGGCCCGATCCTTCCTCGGACCCCGCACAAGCAGGAGCTACGTGCACCGGGCTGCCTGTACATCTATAGATAATCTTTTTCACGTATTGAAATCTGTTCAATATGAAGAACTTTTACTAGCATCAATCAGAGGAATAATTATGTTTACTACTAAATTATCTATCCATCTGAGCAATAACAATATGAGTTATAGAAATAACAAATACAAGAACCATAATGACATTAAACTTCTTGGTTATGTTGTCTTTGTATATGTTAATGCATGATTTTACTAGTGAATGTCAAAAAATGATCATGTTAAATATGCCATCCAGAATTTTGAAACAATGAATTTCACTTCTTATTTGACAAATTTGTTATTCTTTATATTCCTTTTTTTATAGGTAATCAACAGCAAGTATCTTTCCTGATGTCCGACTTCCAAGAAAATGAAGCTTATTTGAAGAAGAGCGTTGAGCAGCTTGAAGGCATTGAGGCTTTGAGGACTTCTCTGATCAATCAGCTAAAAGAAGCAATTAAAGAACAGGTATAGTGCTTATATTTTGAATTTGTAAAATAGAGTATGCTGACATTTCATTTTTGCCTATGTTTATCATTTTGCAACTGGACCTCTGATTTTGTTGAGCACGATTTTCAAATAATGCAAACTTTGATTGAATTCTTTTGTAAGCCACATTTCCCCCTTACTGAAAGTTTTGAAACTATAGGTGCCAGTCAGTTGGGTTGGGATCAGTCATTATGGATCTTGGTTCATTGGTAGGTTGAGTATGACCATCACTTGAGTAATTTTTGTTATGGCCTTGGCAACATTCATGTTGTAATGTGACTTGAATTTTTCATGTCAAACTGGGTTGGAAGTTCGGTGCAGCAGGTCAGTGTTTTGCGCTAGTGTGGTATTTTGTTTTTGACAGATGGATGCTATTTGCATTTTTGCAGTAACCCAATGTTGGATGTTACATGGAAAGAAGAGATGTTGATTCTGCTATGCAGATTCAAATATGTCCTGTCTAGTTAGCAAAATCTATATTCTGAATTGGAATGGACTGAAACAGATCCTGATTCTGTAATATTGATGATAACTTTATTTTTTCGTAAATGTGCAGGAAACAAAATCTGAGGTGGCTCGTGCTCAAATCGAAGTAAGAACATTTCTTTTGACTCCCTTCCTTTGTTTGATGTGGTATTACAATTATTTCTTGTAAAATGGTATTAACCATAAAGAGAAAGGATCACTTGTTGATTGATTTAACCTCACAATCTGTTTGTTAATTGTCACCAATGAAGGTAAAAACTAACATTGTAGCCATGATACGAGGCATACAGGATGCATATAAAATATGATTAGTTTTTGGGCAGTTTTCATGTTCATTAGACGACTTGATATTTTGAGTCATTACCAATTATTGATCCCACTCTGCCAAAATGATACTCACATTGCATGGAATTCAATTTATAGTCCATGTATTTGTCCTGACACAACAATACATTTACAGACTAATTTTTAAATGTATTCAGATTAACTGTATATTTACAGACTAATTGTGAAGTCATCCCATTATCATAATGTATATTTTCAGATTTAAATACTGTAATATTAATCAGGAACCGTAACTTGTCTTAACTGTCATAACTTGTGTGAACAGGTGCTTGTATAGTCGATTAAACTTCCAACTTGCACATTTTACTTTTTGTTAAGTTTGAATTGTCCTTTATGAGGCCAGAAACTTTTCCAACCTAGTTAGGATTCTCTTGACAGGCTAACAGGGAGGTCTGACCAACCTGTTTTTAGGTTTGTGCAGTTGCAAGTAAAGCAGGTTGACCTACCCTATTTAACAATACAACAGCACTTCATTTTCTGGTGTAGTTCTAAGGTCTGGTTTTGATCAATTCCCATCCGTTCTCTCTTTTTCTTCAATCTGATTAATTCCCATCCGTTCTATCTTTTTCTTCCATCCAAAGGTGGATAGCCATCCACGATACCATCCACATCAGCATGTATGTGTGGAATAATAAAAGTCATGGTGGAGAAGTTTCTCATCTGCAATTTTTTTTAACTGTGGAATAAGGCTTGCATTGTTTCAAATTTCTTTCCAAGTAGTGAGTGACAAATTTACACAATTCCTATTGTCGTTACTGAATGTTTTAGACATTTGTGGTGTTAAACTCATAGTCATTTTCAATTAGGTCCTTAATTAGAAAATTCTCATTGTGTCCAACCTGACCTGCCAGTGGGTAAAAGCTTTGCTTACACAGAGACACAAACCCATTGGTGCAAGCTGAAGCAGGTCAGGATTGGCCAATTGGTTGAGCCAAAGAGTGGTGTTGTGATTGATTTTGGATGCATTTCTTCATTGTTTCTCAGAAAAAAAAGATGTGTTTATAACTTTATTTGGACACGTTGAGTTGGGTCTTGTCATAATTATGCCTGTTGTATGTAGGCATATTTGGCAGGCACCAGTGTGTAGTTCTAATTTGTCAAACAGTTGACAATCAGAATCATTCTGTGGTGTTGAAACGAGTATTAGTCTAGACTTTTTTTATTTAAGAGTATTATCGTTAATAATAGTAATATGCAATATAAGCTGCATTTCCAAAGATTTGATGTATACAACAACAACAACAACAACAACAACAACAAAGCCTTTTGTCCCAAACAAGTTGGATAGGCTAGAAATGAAGCCCATATCAGGTTTCATCTCCATAAGATTGTCTGTATTTTACGTTGGCTCGCCAAGCCCATCACAACCCTCCTCATTTTCGGGCTTGGAACCGGCTACGTAAAACATAGCCGGAGTTAAAGAATTTGATGTATAAATTGGGAAAATAGTGATGAATATCAAAAGTTCCTGCAGCTCTGGATCATCTTTGAAAAGTGAAATAGCATGTTATGAAAAACAAACTAAGCAAATCGTTAAATGATATGGAGGGCTTATCCTGCTTGTAGTTTATCATATTTTGAATATTATGCTGCTACATAGTAAAGACGTGGCATACAGTATGGGTCAATTTCAACTCTCAATGATGCTGAGAGTTCTTTGCATAAATTGTGGGGTTCTGAGCAAATTCTGAAGGTTACAAGTTCGAAAAGATGGATTCCTTCATGGGTACATAGTTGTGTGAGGTTTTTTTAGACTCTCTTGTTCTCTTTTCATTCGAGGGGCATTTCTTTAACAAAATCCCAAGAAAACAGAACTTGTTGACTAAATAATTACTTGTCCTCCTATCTTCATGCTGATACTGTAAGCTTAATGTAGTCTAGTTCATTAAATTCTTTTATTATATTAAACTATTGTACATACTCTTTTTTTGAATCAAAATTGTTTCCTCATTAAATTTGTGCTGTTTGTTAACAAATGAATTTTATAATTCTACAGATTGCCCGTTCGAAAATTGATCAGACTTCCCAGGCCTCCCAACTAAAACGGAAGCTCTCCTCTTCTCCCTTGTCCAATGGCTCTGACCCCACCCTGACAGCTACTCCGGCCCCACCTGGTAATGCAGATGACTACAAAAAGGTTGCTGCTGCTGTTGCTGCCAAGTTGGCAGCCAGCTCATCATCAGCCCAACTCTTCACCTCGGTCCTTTCTTCTTTTGCAGCCGAACATGGCCATAATGGGGCCACTAATGGTCCTGGATTTTCACCCGATAAAAGGCCACGTTTTGAGCCTCCTTTCAGCCAAGGACCAGTCATGCCATTTCAGCCGCCTCTCCCACCAGTACCACCACCGGTGGGGCCCACACAGATGCAGCAGTTTGGTCCACCATTTGCATTTCCAGGAGGTCAAATTCCACCCCCGCCCCCATTTCAGCAGATGCATGGACCACCATCTACCCTGCCCCTCCCACTGCCAGGTCAACAGCAGCAGGGAACGTCTACTGGGTTTTTCTCACCACCAGGTGTTGGGTTCTTTAACCCGTTGCAACCCACCCCCTCTGCCCAAAGGCAACAATAGTTTTTATTTGTTCTGTTGTGTTCAGCAGGACATCTACCGTTATATTCAACATGTATATTATGCTGCCGCTACCTTTGTTTAGATTGTTATGCGGAGTTTAATTTGTATGTGCAATATATGTTTCAGATGGTGCTTCTTTAATTGGAGCATGGTAGGCTAGAGATTCTTGGTTGGCGTAAGCAAAGAGAATGTTGTCATATACCTTGTATTATCCTTTTAACTTAGGTTCACTTGTTGTCTATCAGTACATATCTTAATACTATGATTATAAATTTGGAAATGATCATGTGGTGGCATGATTATTACTCTGGCTGCTTTTCTGGTTAGGTTATACATATTATTTTGAATCCAAGATAAGCCAAATTGCACATGCTGTGCAAGTCCTTATTATTGAGATGCATTTGGATCATCCCATACCACGTTACCTCCAAACAATGATTAACATGGAAATGACAGCGTCATGAATATGATCAGCAATAGATAATAGTTTGGTAGGAACTTAATTTCGATATTAGCACATTGAATAATAGCGTAGCACCAAAGCATGGAATAATAATACCCTGTTACACATCTGACTTAATTTGATATATATATTTATATATGTTGTCTAGACTCTATACTGATCTAACCCTTAAAACTGCAAGCATAAAATTAAAGCAGTGCTTGGCTTAAGATGATACAAGTAGGCCTTGTAAAAAAGGAATGGTTGATACATATATGATATATACAGCAGTAGGTTGGCACTGCTTGGAAGTTACCGAAATGAAACAAAGGAGACTAGTGGATAACTCGTATGAACATCTACTCTGCATTTCGTAGGCTACAAAGACAAATTTTCTGCCTTGTCTATGACAATTACAAGGAAAGCATCCTTCTTCTTTGCTTGCTACAACCATGGTAGAAACTAGAGGAAAAAAAAGACACAAGAAAAATTAGGGCACAACTAATGAACTACAAAACATAGAAGAGAGCAGTACTTCAAATCTAGCTAAGAACTCTCTAGCTAATTGTTGGAAGGATTATGATCGCTTGGCGGCTTCTTTCTAAGACTATTATTTACCTCTACTTGAGGCTTCCTATCAGCTACGGCATGATACTTGCTCGTATCTATGGTACTTGTATCTAGGGCTCGAAGCATCCTTCTCGGTTGAAACCTTTCTCGTACTATGTCTTGATCCAAAGAGGAAGGCAATGTGATACTTAGACAGTGGTGAAGAAGTAACAGAGTAGACAGCATTGAGAGAAAAAAGTGCAAGGCTTTCATGGTGGAACGTTTTGTTAGAGAAGAAGTATAGTTTTAGCAGTGGTTACATGATGCAATGTTGATTGCATTTATATAGTTCAGTTACCATTGATTTGTAGACCTATATAGCATGTACCTAGCTACCATTTGTAAAATGGAGTGCACGAAAAAATATCACATTGTGTCAGTAATGAAAACAAATATGAAAGCACATGCAGGCAAGTGAGAACATGTGATAGCGAGGACTTGCTAGTTATATTAATGGGCTTCATGTTCAACTTGTGTAAACTTCTTTCTTCGGTTGTACATGAGAACACTCACCTTGTTATTAACTGCAATTTTAAGTTATTTTGTTACTTGCTTAAAGGGCTATAACTAGGTCGTTAAGTTAGAGACTGTTATTAGAGCGTCTCATCTCTATAATTGCAAAAAGAGAGAATTTATTTGTCAAGTTAGCAACTTAATTAAGAATTTTTTGCCTTTTTTTTATAATACAGAACTTTGTTGCATATTAATTCAGAATGCTTCTGTATTTATAAGTTTTAATTGGCTGACATGACAATTTCTATTAGTAAAGATATGATACTTACAAGAAAATGATATACGCATATCACTTGAATTAATTGTACAAACTTACATGCCACTTGTCGAAAACTTGCTAGATAAACAAGTGCTATGCATTCTTGGAAATGGAATTGAAATTGTAAGTATCACTTAAAAACTTCAAAATTATTTGTAAGTGGGAAGGACTAAGATGTGTCAATCAAAGACTCAAGTGTGGGATATATTTTTTCTTTCTTTCTTTCTTTCTTTCTTTTTATTCAGCCAACTAAAAAATATCTTAAAACAACAAATAGGTCTTCTGAGGATTCAAACCATGCATGCCTTTTGTAATTGCTAACAAAGAAAAAGGTTATTTGACTAAAGATGTTCTAATATGATATCATTTCTTAATTTTGAATTGTCAATCAAACTCGGTTCTGTTTGTAACCGACCATAACTGAAAGACTCAGCAAATATTTTGTGATTATCGCTAATGATTGTACTTCAAACCTGACAAGAATAAATTTACTACCAACCTTTTACAATTTAATTATTTTTATCTACCATAGCCATATGCCTTTAACATATCCTAGTAATTAATTAACAGTAACTGTCAGTTGCAACAGCAAACATGCTTTATCCTGATGTTACTTTTACATATTTCCAGCCAATTAACTGTGATTATGCTAATTAGCTTAGGTTATATATGTTTAATAATTTAAGTCTAGTAAATTGAGTTAGCATGTGGGCTTTGATTTGACTAATATTTTCCTCACAAGGAACATTTGTCTAGCTATCAAATTACCTTTTAGGTAATAGAATCTCTATTAAAAACTAAAAGTCATGTGACCAGACCACTGTTTCTTGTATCAGCACTGATTATTTTGCATCTAGTTTGACTAATTTATGTCTGATAAAACTATCAGGATTGGATCTGCTTAGCTGGATCAAGGCAGCTTCTAGTGCAATTACTGAAAAGGCCTTTCTATGATTTTTTGTTGCAAGATAAATTTGACAATTTTGTGTAAGCAATATGTTTTTTTTGGAGCTTTCGTGATTTCAAAATGCTAATAACAAAAGATTATTTTAGTTATAGGAGGAATCACTTGACATTGGTTATTTTAACAATTTTCACAATAATTTTTTTAAGTAAGTATAAAAATTATAAAAACATTCTTAACTTATAACTAGTTTAAATTTATTGTGAGTTGAGTGTCAGTCATACTCCATCAAAGTCTTCGAATTTCAAACAATTTTTTAACAGTTAATAATTAATGATTTATTAAATGACTTTCAAATCGCATCAATTTTAAAACACAACTAATCTATAAATTTAATAACGTGTCTACAATTTTTTTATTGATTTGTTAGAAATCCCATTATCAACAAAATATCTCCTTTAAAAAAGGAGAGATCACTTGAAAATGATATTTTATATAAATCAGTAAAAAGGAAAAAAAGACTGTAGACACATTATTGAATTTTTAAATTATTTTTGTTTTAAATTTGGTGATATTTGAGTGTAATTTCATACTCCATCGAAGTTCAAAAATCATCAAATCTCACACATTCTTTAACGATTAATAGTTACTGGTCCATGCATGTGGCTTAGTATCTAGTGGTAGCTAACTAGAATAACTTCAATGAGATCATAGGTTCAAATCTTCGTGACGACAAATGTGAGACTCGTTAAGAGACATTTAGTAATAAATGCAAGAAGCTTCGGATACCCCTTATTTTAAAAACAATTTAGTGGTCCATAATGAAATATGGAATGACACTCACATTACATCAAATCTAAAACACAACAAATATACAAGTTAAAAAATGTGTCTATAATATTTCTTTTTTCCTATTTTATGTTTTTTTATTAATTTATTTGAAAATTTATTGTCAAGGTTCTTAAATGTCCCTTCTTTTTCTAATTATTTGTAGGCATAGCCGGTGTAATTGGTCAATTTCCTGTTAATTAGCGATAGAAACCACTCAACCAGCATTATTTATTTGCATGACCATAGTTTTATGACAAATATTAAATTCCTATGTAGGAAAAATATATGACGATGGCTGATGGGAATTATAATAATCAGATAGTTCACCAACTAATGGAAAATTAATTTATATGTTACTTTAATGGCAGGAGGAGGTGGAAAAGTCCAAACATGTCCCACTATCACATAAAATATGTGATCTTATTTATGTTCAAGTTCCTGGAGCATATAATAATAGACTATACTGTTCAACTTTCGAAGTGAAGTTTCACCGAAATTGAGATATATATATATATATATATATATATATATATATATATATATATATATATATACACACGGCGACACGTCGTACACTCACATGCCAAATAATTTATCGTATTAATTTCTCGCCACAAACGTTTAAGGCAAAAACTTAGAGGTTACAGAACTAGATCTGATCCGAGAAATTCGTCCGACTCGATTCAATCTGAATTCAATCCGATTTGATATTTTGATAAAGTTAATCAATTCGAACCCGGTCTGACCCGACCGAAATGACATGTAACCCGAGACAAAACGACACATGAGCGATCCGATCCCGACCCTATCCGACCCGAGACGACTCGTAATCCGAGATGGCGCGACACATGAAGATCCAAGTCTGACCCGAGACAACCCGTAACTCGAGACGGGGTGATACATGAAGACCCGAGACCGACCAGACCCGACCTGACCCGACTTGACCTGATACAACTTGTAAATCGATCTAATCATATCTTGCCTACATCATAATCTAATTTTACTAACAGATTAACATTAGAGAAAATCAAGATTTAATAACACAATTCAATAACGCGACCTGGTCTTGTTCGATTGAACTTAAAACTCAAAATAATACTCGAAAATTGTCGGTGCAACCCGACCCGAACCCGACCTGATCTCGCCCAACCCGATCCAAGACCGAAAAATTGTCGATGCAGCCCGATTTGTAATCCGACCTAATCTCGCCCGACTCGATTCGTTACCCGAAAGTTGTTGACACCTGACGACTCGAAAACCGACCCGACCACACCCGACCACACCCGACCCACACCCAACTCTTGTCTACATTCAAACTAACCCGACCAGATCCGACTCAACCCAAACCCATCTGACCGACCCGACTTGCCACCTCTACAAAAACTTGTGTGTTTTAAAAGATGAGTACACTAAGTACTCTAGTTCATTTAGATCATTCAATTCATCGAGATTGATAAAAAATAATTCACTTTAATTTTTGTTATGTTTTTTAAAAAATCACTTTTCACCAATAGTAATAAATTAAACGATTCAGATAAACTAGAATTTTCAATATACTTACTTTTGAAGTAACAATTTTTTTTCGCCAACCTTATTGATGTGATATTTTTGTTCGTTAATTTTTAAAACATTTTCGTAATAGAACAGAGACGGAACTGATCTTTCCCATTCAAACAGAAAAAAGGTCTAATAATACGGCCTTGCACATGCAAAGTTAGATGAGTACGCGTGAGAGGGTTGGTGCATTTTCTTTTATTTATTTATTTATTTTTGGCACATCTTGAGAAGAAAGAAAAAAAAATGACCCCTACATTTACTTTTTTATTTCAAATATTTTTCAATATTTTCGGAATGAGTAACTCATTTTGTAAATAATTGTAAATATTCTCTTCCATTTATTTTTCAATGAAAAAATTGTTATCCAAAGAAACCCTTGGACTTGCCAAAAAAATAATAAAGATTCCTTATTTATTCCAAAGTACTCATATATTAAGAATTAAAATATTTTAGGTTTCTAATACAGTAATACATGCTAAGCCATCACTTTTTTTTTCAATTATTAGATCAATAACTACTAATTGACAATTTTAATCAGATGAAAAATATTTAATCGTTTCCTAATAAAATTCATGAATGGGTGGGTTTATGCACAACTTTTGAGTGTCCTTGTTTTAGTTGAAAAGGAAATTTTAAAATCCCATCTCATCAGAATTTTTTGTTTGTTTATCCCTTAACAAAAGAATAACAATTATATGGCTTGTTTGAAAAAACTTGACAGGATTATGCCTATTTTTTAAAAGCACCGTTTAGAAGTGTTATCTGGACATATGCGTTCATAAACTCAAATTCTCAACCAAAAAGATTCCTAAGTAAAGTTGGAACTGTAAATGCAGAGTTTGAACGCAGTGTTCAGAAAACACGAACGTGAAGTCTAAATACAGTGTTTAGATAACACTACCGAATGCAGAGTCTGAACACAGAGTCGGAACACATGCTCACATTTTCTTAGAATTTTTTTTTATTTTGTAACACATGCATTCTGATAACACTTTTAGACGGTGCGTTCAGATGTTAATTTTTAAAAATCAGGCATATACTTGTGATACTGTTTTAGGGGTAAGAAAAAAAAATCTATCATCAGATGCCAACTTTGCTTTTGCTTTTCATAATATGTATTTACTCTGCATCATTGATCCCTTGGTTTAAATAACGACTAATTTATCTACAAAACTTTTCAAATAAACATACATATACATAAAATAAGAGCAAGACTAAAATAATATGCATAGTAATTAGTACATCATCTTTTGTATTATGCAGTTATACATGTTTAATATATCTAATAAATTAAAATTTAAGTTGCTCAATAAATTCTTCATATTAAAATTTTTGTAGAAAATAAAATTTCGTAATTTTTAAAGCTTTATTGCTATTGTGCTGATCGCTGCCAATTTGCTATATTTAAATACATGGAACTTTTGAATTTCATTCCAATCAATTATTGACTTGCCAAAACCAAACCAAACCAATCCAAACCACTTCTTGGATTGTTATCAGTATTATATCATCTGATATTGGCGCAATATTTGACGTAATATAATTATTGAAAATATTAAAACGAAGGCAATGAAAACCATAAAAAGTCACTGATGCTGAGAAAAAAAAATAGAACAAAAAATAGTAATAAGTAGTAAGAGAAGAGAATGGCCAACCGCAGATAAGCAAATATATAAATTTTATATTTAGTTGGATTACAAAGTATTGATTGGCTGGTAAACAAACAATGTTAAATTATCTAGCTTATTATTTATCGACATTTTGGTTTGTTTTTAATTGTTTATATTAAAATAGCAATACAAATGAAAAAAATATTTGCAATTAAAAATGATCCAATTTTGAAATTGGTACAATATATTAAATTACATTTACAATCCAATATTTTTTCTATTTTTTATTCTTTGTGCTTTTTGCAAATTCTCCTTTCTTGTATTTAGAAACATTTTTAAACTGTTAACCATTTGTATTTAATTTTTCTTTTCACATCAGACATGTGTTTTTTGCATTTATTCAAACAATTTCTCTTTCATCATTTTGTATATATCAATTTCCACTAATATCTCAATAATTGCTTTATTTATTTTAAAACTTAGATAACATGTTCTTATATTGTGAAAAACTGCATATATTTTAAAGATTTCCCTGATAAATAGAGTGATACTTTTATAGATGATATCACCTATTGGGCTATTAGAAACGCAAAAAGGGTTGTACTATTTGGAAGCTATTTCAAAATTGCAATTATTTTGTTGTGAGGTTTAACTAATCTCATGATTGGCAACAGACTAACAGGTCATCGTAGAATTTTATTTCAAGAAAATGGATAAAAGAAATCAGAAATAAAACTATTTATATAACAAATAGGGACATTTTTTAGAAGGGTCCAACTAAGTCTCCCAATGGTATCACTGCTGCACTTTTTGTGAAACGATATCCTTTGAACTCAGAAAAAATGAGTGCTTTTTGTATCTACTAATTTGGATCGTCCTATTAGATTAGAACGAATGTGATTTTATAATACAAAAGTCTCCCTGAATCATATAATTGGCGATCAAGCGTTCAAATCTAATCGGACGGTTCAAATTAGTAGATGCAGAGAGCACCCATAAAAAATGAGTGCAGAGAATACGGATCCACTTTTTTGCACTTGTGTAAATTGTAATCATTTTTTTGCGTACTTGTATTGGGCCACAACCTCGCTTGAATTGGGCCTTGTGCAGTACAAAATCTCCTCAACTGGCCCATACGCAATAGCACAAGGACCTAGCTAATTCTTTCTGGACTCAGTAACATACATGAATTTAGGGCTGTCAACAATTGTATCGTGACCCGTGTTTTCGTTTCGTTTCGTTAAAATGGAAAGGAAACGGAAGCCAAAATTCTTATTGTTTGCGAAACGAAACGGTAAACGAAACGCTTCTTCCTTTTCAACAATTTTAGTGTAAAATCACGGAAATAATCGTTTTGTTTCGTTTCGTTACGAAACAGAACGGTTAACGGAATAGAATTTTTGTTTCGTTTGCGAAACGAAACGAAACGAAAACTGAAACAGGCGATTTCTGTTCCGTTTGCAACGTTTGACAGCCGTGCATGAATTATTATAATTGTTTATTGTTGTATCCATCGTACTTCCCAGTTTGATATATTTTAGTTAATTTTTATTTATTTATACTTTATCAACATTTGAGAAAATGCAACATATCGAGTTTGTTTGCGAAAAGTAACGCTATGTTTTGAAATTTCTTTAATGGTTTATAACGCATTGAAAATTGTAGGTTATAATTTCAGCAAACATAAACCCTAAACCCTCCCCCTCCTTCATCTGAGTTTTTAATCAATGACCTCTCACATAGCGGCAATTGCTTGTAGTATAGTGGCTAATAGTTAGTTCTTGAAAAAAAAAAAACTATAATGTTTATATATAAAGCACATAGAAATATTCAAATCTTTCCATATTTTTGAGGAGGCAATTGTTTCTGGGAATTTATAATAAGATAAATTTAGTACATATTTCTCAACTTTTTTAAAACAAAATTTATGTGCTATTTATTAAACAACTCTTACAATTTGATCATTATTGCAACTTAATAATTAGTCTAAAAAACTGAATTAGTTGTTTTTCTAGGTAAAAATCTAACGAATACTTTTGTCGAAATTATGAATAAAGAAATTCAATTTTGAAAATAAAAATTGGGAAAAAGGGAGATCTTAGAGAGGAGAAATGGGGTTTTTGATAGGAGACAAGGAGGAGAATCAAGAGAGCATAAGAGCGGGATTTTCTCGATTTATTTTTTCTAATCTTTCTCTTGTACTTTCTTTTGTTTTCTCTTGTACTTTCTCTTATCATGAGAGGCTAATCACCTCTCTAGGACAAAGAGCATACCATGAAACTTGTTTATCGATAGAAAACTTGTTTTTACTCAATTGCTTGTTATTGCTTCTTTGATTGAATTCCTATCTCGTGGTTTAGTTTAAGATTGAATAATTGAGAACTATGCCTTAGATCGAAAATAAGTACTAAGTACTAATTAAGCCCGAGAGAGAAGATTAGTGCCTTAGAGGAATTTAGGACTTGCTAATTCTTTGTTAACGCATAATTGCTAGACGAATAGGATTATAAGCCCTAATTCGACTCGTGCCCTAAAACCTAAATCAATTCGGTGTTATATGCGGATATAATTTCAAATTGGTCTAGGCATAATGCTAAGAGGCTAACCCCTCACTTAGCATTATAATTGTTGTCCATATTCATAACATAGTCAATTGAGATTAAATTATCATATATCAATCGAACAAGTGGATTGAAAAACTCTAAATCCTAGAATCTTGTTTTCTTGAATAAGATCAACTTCTATTCCTTTTTGTCATCTAATTTACAAACAATCCAATCTAAGAACTGAAATGTTGATTTGGTTGTTGGATCGTTTGTAAATTAGATGACAAAAAGGAATAGAAGTTGATTTTATTCAAGAAAACAAGATTTTAGGGCTTAGAGTTTCCGAAGATGTAATTAAATTGAATCACAAACATAATTATGAAAACAAATTTAAGATGTAGTAAAAATATAGATAACGTAAATTAATTTAATAAATACAAATAAAATTCGAGCAGAAGTTGGTTCTACTAGAAGTTGGATTGTGCTTGAGAGAACATTTTCTAGCATCCGATTGATGGAAATCATAATACTTCTACAAATCTAACACAACTATTTTAGGTCTATTGAGGTACATTTGGAGACATATCTGTCATTTCTTTGAAATAGTGGGTCACATAGTTTACTGAAGCGGTTAAAGTTCCATCATCTGATTATGTAAATACTTTAAACCCGATCAATGATAGTCTTGTTTTGACTTACTACAATAGAGTAGACCCAATCATCAGTTCATTTGTTCGAGTCATCGAGTGGATTAGTACAGTTTTGTTATTTTGTCATTTTTCCGTTTGTGATTATATTATTTGGTGACACAATAGTAGATGAATTCTCTCCAATATCTCAATACTTTATATAATACGATTTTCAAAAGAAATATACATATAACTTGCGATATTAAAAAGAAAAGGCTATTTTCATTGCATTTCAAATGCGTGTGTTTTCTTCATTTTGTAAACAGAACATACACCATATCTCAAAACAATAAGTATATGATAGTCGATATAGTTGTGAGAAACTCACACGAATGTCATGAGAATATGAGATATTTTGATTTTCACTATTTTAAATAGGAAAAGCTGTGACAACTAATGCAATGGACTTAAAATCATCAACTGAAGTAATATCGTTTGTCATTTCTCACATTTTTTGTCATGAGACAAAGGCTTGTGCTATCTAAAAGTGAAAACACTGTGAGAACTATTGAAATAGGTTTTTTTTTTTTTTTTTCCCGAATAGAAACAACAATTAAAGTAACATTGTATTTCAGTGATCTCGCTTGTAATGAACATTGTATTTCAGTGATCTCGCTTGTAATGAACATGCATTTTGTTGATTGTATAATCAAATTTATTTGTATTAATTCAGATTTTATATATAAATAAGATAAATTCTATATATGTCTCAATATTGGACGCCACTGTTCATTTCCATAGTGTTTTCACTGATAACGCTACAGTAAAATCATTGTTGGTAATATTTTTTCAAAATTTTATCGCTGTTCACGCTACAGTAAAATCACTGTAGATAATATTTTTTCATATTTTTTCCCTGTTGCTTTTTTATTTAAAAGATTTATTATAATTTTATTATTGCAATACGAAGAAATAGATTACGGTACGGTAGAAACAAAGTACTTTTTAGTAACATAATTAATAAGTAGCGAGAAGTAGAGATTTGACAAAATCCGACCCCGCCCGAGAAATCCGATGTCGCGATCCGGTCCGGCGAAATCCGTCAAAACCCGTCGAAACCCGACCCGTCAACCCGCGCAAAATCTGTCCCAACCCGAGTATAACCCGAAAATAACCCATTAAATAACAAAAAATAAAAAAAATAAAAAAACCCATCCAACCCGTTAACCCAACCCGGACCAACCCGGACCGGTCCGCTCCGAACCCGTCTCAAACCCACCGGTCCGCCGACCCATTGGCCTAAGACGAGTTGCGGCCGACCTACAAAAATTGAACCCGTGAAAATCTGGCCCGGCCAATCCGTTGGACCGGCCAACCCATGAACAGACCAATTGGACCGGACGATTTTGAACCGACCCGACCCGACCCGTTATCAAATCACCAGCGAGAGAAAATGAAACGACATCGCTCATCCGAATTTCGGATAAATGAATGTGTAAATGGGCTGGGACAAGCCCCAAGCGTCTGTTTGAGCGTAGCTCATCAGTTTAACTTGGATAGAAACTTGATTAGAGCAATTTGTTTTGTTAGTATTAATTGTTCATTTTCTCATTCATAAAAAAAAAGATCCAATTCTCATTTTTTAGTCTTTTCTATGTTTACCCAAAAAAATCTTAATTATATTTCCTGACAATGTGAATGCAAATAGTTAATAATAATAATCGGAATCTGTTACTTGAGTAATCATTTAAGGAGTTTAAGCGTCTCCAAACTTCTATAGAATTTTCAATTTTCTTTTTTATATTTAGAAAATAGCGAGTTCCAGCATTATCCATCCATTTGGATGAATTTTTTTGACTGAATTGTCTTTTTCTTTTCAACTTAAAACTAGAATATTTTCTTAGAATGATGATAATAAGATTCATGTTTTCATTCAGAGTAACTATTTATACATATTCTAGAAATTTTTTTTAAAATTAAATAGTTTACTGATGTAGCTAATTTCCTACATATATCAGGTTCATGTCATCCTGTGTAGGTTCTAAGAAAATTTCATCGTATTATTAGCATTTTATGTTGTACCAATTCTACGGGGTGTAGTTTAGTGATAAATTTTCTGAGAAATCTATAAATTGTTTTGCAGCATTTAATTATAGACGAAGGGGATGTAGCTCAAATGGTAGAGCGCTCGCTTTGCATGCGAGAGGCACGGGGTTCGATCCCCCGCATCTCCATTCGATGTTTTTGTTTTCTTTCTTCTTCGATTTGGAAATTCTTTCTCATATTCTCTCCCCCCATTTTTGGAAAGTCAAGTTTGCATCTGCTCCCCATATAGGACCGCATTAACTAACAATTGCTGTGTGTTGATTGATTTGTCACGACGGATACACGGAATGTCATCTTTTTGGTTTAAATACATATTTTCCTTCAATAAATTTTTATTATCTTTCTTTCAATAAATTAAACATGATATAAATCACTTTATGAGACAGATGTGTCGTGTAAATATTGAAAAGGTGTGTTGCTGTGTGTAAACATGATTGATTAATGGGAGCAAAACTTTGTCGGGACGAGTTATATAATAAAATGAAATCAAGTCATCACAGTAAATCGAGCCGACCTCCACGAATTTTCATATTTTGAAATTTTTGCATAATTTTTTCATTATCAATTAGTATTAAAAGATTATTGTGAATTTCAGTTTGTACCATCTATCAATTGATATTAACTTGATAGTTTACAAGATAAATGGTAGAATTAGTGAATTATCTTTATTGAGAAGGAATATTGAGGTCAGTGTGATGGAGAAGGAAAAGTTCGAGCTACGAATTCACTGATCTCATGAACATCTTGAGTTTGTCAGTGTAGACATATCTTCAGAGATGTCTTCAAAAATATTCTTTGATAGTAGTAGATCGTCACCAACTCGAACTCCGGATTGATATCTCTCATTATGTAAACCAGGTTACATAAATAAATAATTGTTATTTTTAAAACAAAGAATATATCAATTGTAATAATAGGTGCCAGCTTTCAACAGGGATGTTTCAAGTTTTACCAAAAAAAAATCAATTCAGAAACTCATAATTGAATTAAAGCTAAAATCCTTTGAGAATATGTAATTCCTTTGAAAATATAGGCACTGATGTCAATCTTTTACTTATGAAACAAATAAGATATGACGTATGCCAATCAGATAAGCAAAACACCAATCTCAACAAAGCTCTTATTGTTAAGTAGTCAAGCATGTTAACTTAAACTCTTTTTGGTTAGACAATTTTCGAAAACATATCAGTACCAACATTGTAAAATTGAGTTTTGTTGAAATGCATGTTAAAATAGATACAATTGATCTTGGCAAAGATCTCTAACATCATGTACAAGTCAAGTGGGACACAATGGCACAAGAGGCAAGCAAAACAGAGCCTCACAGAGGACTCTGTTGTAATAACGCAAGCATAAACCGTCATAACGGGTTGTAACCCGTCACAACGGGTTCTCAAGGCGTTGCAAAGGGATCTTGGGATAAGGACCCACAAGTCAGGTGTGCTGGAGAAGGAAAAGTGCTGAGCTTTGCGTTACTGTAATGCATGCTCAATCCGTCACAACGGGTTCTTAACCTGTCATAACGGATTCCCACCCGTCACAACAGGTTCCTGCAGAGGAGGGCCCATAAGACAGACATAGAAGTTGTCAAGGGCAAAACTAGAAGAGTGCCAACCTGTCACAATGGATGCTGTAACGTGTTGATGAATCCCTATAACGAAAGGAGCTCCAATTCTAGATTTCAGGATTCAAGATGTGTTATGCCTATATAAACTTGGTACCTTCGTTCAGAAGACAAAGAAAACCATCCATCAAGTTTACAAGCACTCAAAAAACACCTGAAATAGTACTGAAGCCTTATCCTTCAAGCATCCAAACCTGAGTGTTTAGATAGTTTTTTTTAATCATCTAATTGTCTATTCGAACTAGCTTTCTACTACTTGTTTGTTTGATCCGCTTTGTGTTGTCAAGCAGATCATTTCTTTGTCTTTGGTTGTGTTGTCAACCAAGACCGTTTTTAGTTACCTTGCAAGCTTGGTTATAGTGTATCGGTGTCGGAGCGGTTTTTGGATCCAGAGGTTCCTTGGAGTAGACCTAATACTTTGTAGGTCGAAGCACATTGCTGATCAGCTACGTAAAATATGACAATGCTTAATTACATGACCAGAAGAAAAAATGGGTTTATAACTTTTTGTCTAGCAAAGTTAATTGGGTCACAAAAATTTTGGGTTTTAAACATATTTCTTGGAGGAATGCGTTTGGGTTGTCTACTAGTTTCATGGACACTTTAAAAGCTTAAGAAAAGTATTTTCCTAAGCGCATCACTGTCGAATTCACGAAACGATCACGCAAATAACTTCTTGCGTCTTACGTTGCATTTTAAGAGCGCAAATACCTTCTTGAGGGTCGGGCGAGTTTGCATCATCCGGTGTCGCCTCGAATCGAGTTATGGATCTTCTCAGGTTGAGTCGGATTTCGGGTCATCAGGTGTCGCCTCAAATCGAGTTGTGGATTGTCTCGGGTCGGGTTTCATGTCGTCAGGTGTTGTCTCGAATCGGGTTATGGATCGTCTCAGGCCGGGTCGGGTTTCAGGTCATCAGGTGTCGTCTCGAATAGGGTTATGGGTCGTCTCGGGTCGACTTTCAGGTCATCAGGTGTCGCCTCGAATCGAGTTATGGTTCTTCTCGGGTCGAGCGGGTTTCTGGTTATCTGGTGTCGCCTCGAATCGGGTTATGGATTGTCTCGGGTCGGGTCGGATTTCGGGTCATCAGGTGTCGCCTCGAATCGGGTTATGAATCGTTTCGGGTCGGGTCGGGTTCGTGTTAGTTTGACTTCAATAAAAATCGAATCAAGTCGGATTAGAGTTGGGTCGGGTCGGACGGGTTTTCCGAGTCGGGTTGGTTACTTCGAAGACAATTTTTATAAATCTGAGATGACACTGATACATTTATATCCGACATTGTCGGTGGGACCTTTATTTTTTAAATTAGTGACGCGCGCATGTCTCAATTAATCCTTGCGCTAATAATATTGTGTTCAAATTTGACCATATCAATTAATAATGTCATTTATTTCTAACAATGTTTCAGTGTATCTGAAGGAATTCATAAAGAAATTCGCCTGATCCTGTCGTCTTTTCTTTCGCCAAAGACAAAATATATCTTTTTATTTCTTTCGAGATAAAGAAATAAACTAACTTACCAGTGAGTCAGATTTTCAATGATCCCATCGATACCATTGTCATCTTGTAATACTCCTAAAGGGATGTATGATCGATTTATAAGAACTTAAACCTACGTACGTGCAAATTTATTGATTCTATGTTGCAAGAAATTAACCTTTTTTTGGCGCTTAGATATTCTTGGTCTATTCATGTGTCATACCTTTTGATTCATTTATTTGAAATTGCAGATGCACTTTTTGTGGTCTTTTTTAG
Source organism: Eleocharis quinqueflora (assembly GCA_964058865.1). Taxonomy (NCBI): domain Eukaryota; kingdom Viridiplantae; phylum Streptophyta; class Magnoliopsida; order Poales; family Cyperaceae; genus Eleocharis; species Eleocharis quinqueflora. Next base: position 513,801 of record CAXKVX010000042.1, on the reverse strand, counting down.
AGGAGAAACTGATAACTCTGTGACAAATAATTCTTAGAGACACTGAATTCAAAAAAAAAAAAAAAAAATCTTAGAGACACGTGCAAGATGCAACTTCCCTATTATATTTACAACAGTATGAAATACGTCGAGATGTATAAAAATTAATATTGATCGGTAGCAGTAGTACTATTATTTTCTGTTTTATCATGAAAAAAAAATACTGGAAGGTACACTTCATCTACTCTAAATACAGTCCTTGAATCATTCAATTTCCAGGTGCGTCAAAAAATGAAAATTGCTTACGTATTTACAACAACACAATAATTTTGTAATCATTAAAAAAATTCAATATTTTGCCAGACCTTTCTTTCATCCAATTAAACATGGTCTCAAATTAGAACTATACCATCAAAAGAAGAAAAACAAAAAGGGTGTTTGAGTTCTCTAGAACACAATCTCCAATCACTTGCATATATGTATGTGCTTGCCACTAATTAAAGTCTTAATTTGTTGATCATTTGTGCTTAGACATTAAATTAACTAGCCATTTGCGTGCAAACATTTTATACATTCTATTTGTGTAGTTAGCAAGCTTAAGCAAGCAATCCTTTACAAGAATATTTTATCTACTCTTTTTCTTGTTCTCACTCTCTCTTCTCTCTTCTTTCATTTTTTATTATATTATACTATACTGGCAAAACTGCTTAACCACTTAAATAATTTCTTATACCCTCTTGTTTTTATCATTCTTATTTTTATTTTTTCAATAATTATTTTAAAAATATCTTTTGCTAATGACGACCTACTAGGACCTATGATCATCCTCGTATAACTAGTGAAACCCATTTTATTTCAAGTGGTCCTTTAAAAAAATGTCAACACTTTTTGATTGATCATTTGGAATATTTTTTATAAATTATATCATGCCTGTTCTTGCCGCTTCTCAGTTAAGCATATATTTAATTCTCAATTTTTTATTCTTGTTAAATAAGAACCTCGCCATATTACTTGAACACAAGTAGTCCTATATATATTTTTTAATTGAAGCTCTTTTTGTTTGTATAAGACATTTTTTAAATTAAGTCAGAAAGCGAGATACAAAAAAGAAAATTCTAATAATTAAGCAACTATTTTATATTTCCCAAGTCAGGGGTCATACTGTCAAATTGAAGCAGTACTGTACACTTCATAGTCTGTATAATATATATATATCTCCAATGAAATGCTCGAAATTAAGCTTATATATATCACAGCTAATGTAAAATGTATATACCTGTTTTTACCTAAATTACATGTATTTGAATAAAAAGATAATAAACTCATGATACGAAATATGCCAATGAATATGCTTGTGTAAATCCATAATGGCACCAACGCGCGCACTACAATTTAATTGGTGCATTAATCTGTACAACATGCTAATCAAACCAACAGTGGTACATGCAATCCAATATATTTGTGACCAATACAAACAATCCATGTTATAATAGTACATACAAACCCGGTACAACTACGCCTTAATTATATGTACCCATGCGCCAGTACTTGTTTTACCATAATTGTCCATCAATTGGTATCACTAACATAGCTGACTATAAATCATTTGTGATATGCAAAATCATAGTGCTATGGACATGAGTATTGTTTGGATGTTACTTTATATATTCAAAGGTTTCATTCTTAAATTTCTATTTGCATTATACTGGTAAAATGAAAATCAGGCTTGATAACAATTGATTCGGATCCGATCGGGTTAGTTTAACTTTGAAGAATTATAGGGTAACGACGATAGAGATAGAAGTTTGGAGATAGACGTTGGTTCGGAGAAAAATGTTAAGAATTTGGAGATAGAAGTTCGGAGTAATTATAAGTTAAAATGGTCATGTTATGAAATAACTTTTAGAGTCAAAACAAGAGAGTCAAGTCGCTTAGTATTTAATTCTTTATAAAAAAAATTCACTTGATTTCGAATTTTTTCACACATAGAACATTGTTATTATAACAGAAAGAGAATTTAGCAACATTCATAAAGCAACGGTTAAAGAAGATTTTGTAAAATACTATTGACATAAGTAGAATTTTTTCCGAAAAGACATGACAACGGTTATTTACAGACAACCGTTGTTCGAACTTTTCGGAATTATTTTAATCCTAAAATTCTAAGGCAATAGTTATTTTAAACAACCATTGTCCCTATCTAGACTGAAAGCAACGATCGATGTTTAATAACCGTTGCTCTATTCCAATCCTATGTATAAAAAACATCTTCTCTGTCTTCTCTCTTCACCTGTTTTCTTCTTCCTCCTCTAGCCGCCTTCCACCTTATCAACTTTCTCAATTTCTATCTCTCCGTCCTCCTCTTGCTGCCTCCTCACCTCCAACAGATCTGTCTCTGCTAGAGGTGTGGAGGTGATTTGATCTGATCTTTTTTCCTTCTTTCCCGCCTGTCCGCTAGCTTATCCTCTCGTGTTGTTGTCATCTGACCACATTAAGGTAATTGTTTTTGGCTTTTGACTTTCTATTCTATGTGAGGTGTCACTGACACGACCTTTTGTAAAACTAAATAAGTTAGAACTTATTGGTTGAACACGTCGTTGCTTGAAAACCTTGTGAGGTGATTTTTGTTGTGGGTCAGATCTATTTAGGGGCAGGGTACTTTGCATCATGATGTGTTTTTTGTTAGTAGTATTAAACACTTTGTTTAGGAGCATGAAACTGTGTCGTAGTATTTAACACTTTGTTGCATGATACTTTGTGAGGTGTTTTTAGGGGAACTAAATAAGTTAGAACTTCATGAGGTGTTTTTTTTGTTAAACTAAATAAGTTAGAACTTATTGCTTGAAAACTTCGTTCCTTTCACACGTTGTGAGGTGATTTTTGTTATGGGTCAGGTCTATTTAAGGTTTACGATTTAGAGTTTAAAGTACTATTACATGCAACATCTTCTAGCAATTTGTAATTTGTATCCAGTCCTTTCTAGTAATTTATAATTTGCATGCAACCCCTTCTATTTTGAATTTATTCGTTGTTTGTAATTTATTCATTTCCTAACAGTTCAATTCTTCAATAGTTGGTATGCCGTGCTTTGTAGGTGACAAAGTGGTTATTATGGGCATGTGAATGATCGACTCTGCCATATCATCCATGTCCCCCACAGATCTTGTGTTTTTCTCCTCTCGTCGATGAACGTTGTTGTGTTTTTGTCATCTCGTCGCGTTGTCCGTCCTCTCTTCTTTTAGGATGTAAATTTGTATTTATTTGTTTAGTTCCTATAATAGTTTAATAGTTAAATGTGCAAGCAAATAGCAACAACTTTTGTGTAAAGAAAAATATTAGAACGTGAGTGCAATGCTATTAGGATTTCAATAAGTTAAGATTATTTATCTTTTGAAGATGCAATATGTAGTAGGAGTGGAAATAAATAAGTTATCAAACAATTACATATGATTGCTCGCAAGGTGTTTGTAAAGTTTTATAGATAAATTGTGCAATCCTCTGTTGAGTTGATTTTATTTGCACTCATTTTTTGATCAACTAGAGATAAAACACCAGTGGCCCGTATGCTTTCTATGTACTTTGATGGATCCTTAAACTACAAAACACATAGAAAAACAAATAAGTTAGTACAATACTTGATGTAGAAATATGGTGAAAAATCCAACGATTGAAATTAAAAAAACTGGTTTCACCCTAAAGAGCTCATGTGATTCACCCTAAAAAATAACTAATTAACCTATTTTTCACTTAGATAATAGATTTTTCTTCATAAGTGGAGGATTTTGTTCTTTCAAGATCTTTAGATAATACATATTTACTTCAATACAAGATCATACTCTCTTGTTAGGTTCTTTCCCTTGAAATTCTAGAATCTACTTCTACCTGAGGTGATCACCCTGACTCATCAACACCAAAAAGGTTCTTTGCAAATTCTAGAAACTACTTATGGGACGACCCTTGCTTACTCAAGATGGGAGTTGATGGAATCCTGAGGCGTTGTGTCCCATATGATGATGTACAATCTATTTTATATCATTATCATTCTTCATCTTATAGAGAAAATGTCTCAACTAACAAAACAACTGCAAAAATTCTACAAGCCAATTTTTATTGGCCCACTCTGTTTAAAGACACTAGAAAATATATAGTATCTTGTGATCAATGTCAATGAACGAGTAACATCACTAGGCGAAATGAAATGCATCAATAGGTTTAGACGTTGAACTATTTGACGTTTGGGGGATTAATTTCATGGATCCATTCCATAGTACTTGTAATTTCAGGTACATCCTTGTTGTTGTCGACTATGTCTGCAAATGGATGGAAGCGATACCAACTCCAAGAGCTGATCCAAAAGCTGTCAAGCGATTATTTCAGAATTTCATCTTTCCCTGGTTTGACGTACCAAGAATAGTGATAAGCGATAGAGGGACTCACTTTATCAATCGGTCTTTTGAAAATCTGATGGAGAAGTATGGAGTTGAACACAAAGTTGCAACAACATACCACCCACAAATAAATGTTCTTGCTTAAATCTCAAATTGTGAGGTCAAATCAATCCTTGAGAAAACCGTAAACCTGAACAAAAAATATTGGAGTTTTCGATTAGATCACACACTTTGGGCATACTGAACAACATACAAAATCCTATCAGAATGACTCCTTTTAAACTGGTCTATGGCAAACCCTGCCATCTGCCAGTTGAAATGGAGCACATGGCATTTCTGGGGATAAGAATGATCGATTTGACATGCAAACTGCTGGAGAGAAAAGATTATTAGATCTACACGAGTTAGAGGAGTTGCGCATAAGAGCATATGAGAATACAAGGATTCACAAGGAAAGACCGAAGCAATGGCACGACAAACAAATAGTGAGATGAAAATTTAAAGTTAACGATAAATTCCTTTTGTTTAATTCAAGTTTCAAGTTGTTTGCAGGAAAATTGAAATCAAAATAGAGTGAATCATTCGAAGTCCTTCGCATTTTTTTCATGCAACATTAGAAATCTAGAGCAAGAAATCTGAGACTTTTAAAGTTAATGTGCAGCGACTAAAACTATATAACCTCGGTGAACCAATTAAGGTAGTAATAAGAATCGACTTTGAAAATGCAAAGACAACCAATATATTAGAAGATACTGTAGCTTTCCCATTTTAAATCGAGCACATCTCCACATCTGAGAAGAAGCCTCATTAGACAAGAAGGACGACAGCCGCAAGTGAGCAGCAACACTTGGAGCGTACAAAAGCAAGGACTATGCATTGTGAGCTCTCTTTATTTCTTTTATGTACTTTTCTTAGTTTATTTTCTGAACCGAGACGGTTCTTTAAATAGGTTGGGGGTATTTATTTAGAAATTGTAGATCTTACATGTTTCTAGTTATTTGCTTTGAAATTTATTTTAAAAAATGTTTAAAACTTGTGTTTTTGTCAAACTGCAGAAAATGAGTGTATTAAAAACTTTTTCACAACTTATCCATGATCTCATTAGTATAATGTCATGGCACAAAAATTTTAAACTTTACACTTAGGATATAATCATATTTACTTTCTGTTTTGCATTTTAAAAATCCAGAAAAACCCAAAAATATTACAAAACTTTGAAAACAACATAAAAAAAGATTCAATCATTTATTTAACTAGAAAGGGAATTACCTCGCTAAACAACCTACAATCATTGGATTGAATACATTCATCTAGTTTTACAATGTTTATCTTCGGTCAGAGATTATTTGTATACTTTTATTAAGTCATAAGTTTATCAAAAGTGGTTTCTGAACAATTTAAGTTAGTTTATCAATATCAAGTAACCTTGAATTAAGAACTAGTTGTATTTATCCAAATCAAGTCTCAAAATGCCTCCCAAAGTATCGAACTCAAGAGTAGAGCCTTTGTACTTGGTAGGTTTCTTGTGTGAGACACATAAATCCAAATTAAAATTAAAATTAGGCTAGTTGTAGACTAAAAAAAGTAATTCATGTTGGATTGAAGTCCTTAGGACAGATACATTCGTATGAAAATAAAAGATCAAATAAAAAACAACCACCTTGAAGAATGCCTTCTCAGAATCATGAGAGAATAAAAAAAATCTGAGAGAGCCCCAAAAAAGAGCGTGCTGAAAAACAGAAAAGGCACTAGGCACAGTCTACAACTTAGTTAAAAAACAAAAGTTAATGGATTTCTGAAATTGGTTTTGAACTTGTGCAATGTGGAGATTGAATTTAAAGTTTGGTTTCATTTACAACAACTCAAACTGGTTTTAGGATACAAACATCCTTGATTAGATTTCTAATGAACTTAATAGAAGCATCAATTAATTTCTGTAAATATCCAAAACATGGATTGAGAGATTGTTTAGAAGTTGGTTAATTACTTTCTCCAAACCATGTTTTAACAAGAAGCATATAGTTTAGATTTTGATTCCGAACTTATTTCAAGTTTTTCAAGTCTAGTTATTCAAAATTGTGCATGTGCATGTGATGTGAAGAAGAATTTTGAGAAATATTTGGATAGTTTAAGTTTGATTTTAAGCCAAATTGAAACCCTAGAAGTTCTTTTCAGTCTCACCAAACACTTGTGAAACCTATTGTTGTTTAGGAATTAGTTTAGATAATTGATTCTGTTGAATACAACCAGCCCCAATTATCTCTTGAGTTGTATCTTTCTTGAGGACAAGTAAAGGTTTAGGCTTAGGGATATTTGATGGGAGGAATTCATATAGACTTTTAAAGGGGTTAATTGCATTGATTCTGACCAAGTTTAGGGTTAATTAGGGTTAATTTAGTTTAAATGATAAAAAAGTTCAAGTTATTTCCCAAGATCTGTTGTGTTTCAGGATTATTCACATTGGAACACTTTTGAGCACAAATTGGATGATTTGGAGCTATTCTGGAGAATGCATAAGTCAAGAAACTTTAGACAAGCATTTAACCAAACGCTCGGATCAAAACCCAAACCAAAATCTAGGTTTCAATTCCCAAAAGAGGTGCTTCGGCCGAAGCAGAATCTCGTTCGGCCGAACCAGTTAAAAACAACCCCAAATCGAAGTTTCTGAAGATTTGGCTAAGTATGGAATCAAAAAAGTACTTCGGTTGAAGCCCATTCTTGGTTCGTCCAAACCAGTACGAATTCTTCCTAAAAGTTTGATTTGGAAATTGTACTAAGTCCTGAACTTTGTACGAGTGCTTTGGCCGAAGCAGAAGTGTTGTTTGGCAAAACCAATAAGTCTAAATTTGGAAAACAGTTATTTTTTTTGTTATTCCAACAGTTCTAAACTTAGGGATGCGATTACCTATATATATCTGGAGTTCTAGAGACAGTTTATGCAAGTTTTGAGAGTCCAAACACAGATCTAACTTCTGAGAGTCACTTATTAGTCTCAAGAGCACTCTTCAGAGTCTGAGAATAAGAAGAAGACAAGATTCAATCTAGTGACAGAGTTGTATCTCTTCTTCTTCTATTTTCTCATTATGTTTAGTTGTTTTTTTATCCTTAGCCATGTCTGGCTAAGTTTGTTTTAATTTTTTTAGGATTGTAAACTTGAAACTCTTGTAATGTTTGTTTAGGTATCAATCTATTTGTTTTGTGTTTGAATTTAAAATTGCTCTTTGATTTTAATTATTGTTTTCTAACAACTATATAATCTAAGATTTGATTTGTCTTGTAATATTTAGATCTGACACCAAAGAAGCAATCTAATTAATTTCTATGTATTAAATTATGACGCTGTTAATTAGGGGTCTTGTCTTTTGATTTAGAGCAGTTGATCTTAATGAGTTTAATTTAGTATATTATAGTACTTAATTGTGGAAATTATATTACTCTGGATATGTGTATGTCCATAGACATGTGGGTATTGGGTTTGGTAGAATTGTGTCTTCTTTATTCTAAACAAAACATCGTTTACTTAACAAATATAACAAGTAGTTGATAGTAACCTTAGGAAAACTAGTTATGTATTATCTGTGATCTTTTTTCAATATCTTAGCGCTTCGACATACTGTAAAGTCGTTATTTAAGGCTTCCGGTGATATTTTGGAAATTATTTTACAACTTTTAATATCAGTTATTAACAAAATGGGGCTATAAAATCCTTTAATACGTTAACAAAATCCGATATTAAAAGAAGTCTTTAATACCGACCTTTTACTAAGGTCTTGTATTAAAAGAGGTCTTTAATACCAGCATTTTACTAAGTCCCGCAATTAAAAGGAGTCTTTAGTATCGGCCTTTTACTAAGGTCCGGTATTAAAAGAGGTCTTTAATACTGATCTTTAATTATGGTCCAATATTAAAAGCAACTCACGGATCGCCCTTATTTTCTAAAATCTGCAGTGTTCATTCTAACTGATCCAACACTCAAAAATCAATCCAAAAGATCCCACGGATCCCTCTCATATTTCTCTTTATATAACTCATCTTTACCCCTTTCTCTCTCTCCATCTAATCTCTTTGATTTTTATTTCTCATTTCTCTCTATCTCTCAACAAATCAAATAAAAAATATTTGAATTTGAAAAAAACATCAAGCTTTTTACTTCTATCTCTCTATCTGAATTTGAAGAAAAAAATGAAGCAAATTGGAAGAGAAATAGAATTAGTATGTATTCTTTGCTTTCAAAATTATTTCAAAATTTCTTTCTTTTTTCTTTTTTAGACATATAACATGGCAAAAACATTTATTCAAAGGGTTTAATTGCAAAAAATGTAAGTCCTACAGCATATTTGGAAAAATATTACAAAAATAAAAGGACATATTTACAAATAGTAAGTCTTTCTTCTAATTATATTTTATACAAATGACACATCTCCAAAAAATATTTGTCAATTTGTCACATCGTAGTTGTCACGCATGCAATTACATATTCGTTTTTAGACCTTTTAATAGCATACGTTAACCAAAGTTCGGTATTAAAAGGGATCTTTAATAGCGTCCTTTTACTTAGGTCCGGTATTCAAATGGATCTTTAATACCGGTCTTGTACCAAAGTCCGGTATTAAAAGGAGTCTTTAATACCGACCTTTTACCAAAGTTCGTATTAAAATGAGTCTTTAATAGCGTTCGTTTACTAAGGTCCGATATTAAAAGAGGTCTAAAATAGCGGACTTGTAGTAATGTCCGGTACTAAAAGGGATCTTTAATAGCAATATTTTATTAAGGTCCGATATTAAAGCCTAACATTTAAAAGGCGATGCTTCCAATCTTTAATAGTCCCTTATAACACCCTTTAGATTCGATATTAAAGATCATATTTGATCGGTATTAAAAGCCAAATCTGTAGTTGTGATTTGATCAAAAAGTAGCGAGGCATAAAAAATTCCTAAAAGAAATCTTTTATGACTTAGTGATAACCGGTTAGTATAAATAATTCATTCATTTTCTATTTAATTTAGCCCTTAATTTAATTGAAACAATGGAATTGTAAGTTTATGCTTAAAATAATACACAACAATTGGAGGAAAGAAATACACTGACTTGCTAGTTGCTACTCAAACCGCGAGTCATAAATCTCAAGAAATTATTATATAATATGAATTAAAATCTTACACAACATCATACATGTATAATATTCTAAAGAAGTGAAAAGTTATCATATTAGAATTCCAATACGTGGTTAAGTTCTAATCATTTATTAATGTACTTAATAGAGAGTTGTAAACTAATAGATGAGAATGAACACAACATGTAAATGCATATTTTCTCTTTTTTGTATGACATTTTAGATACATACATTTACAATTACAGCATTGGTTCATTAAGAAAATACAACCCTCATATTACCTTTTTTGATGATTGTTGTAATTATATATCCGTCATATGTGAAAACAAAAAGAATTACACAACAAGTCAAAACTGCAGGATGAGATATTGATTACAAAAAGAAAATACAACCCTCATATTACCTTCTTTAAATTCATTAATTTACAATTAAAGAAAACATGTATATTTAGTAAATTATTAAAAAATAAAGTTGTGAAAACTTTTAAATTATATTTGATACAATTTGTAAATAAAAACATGCAAGTGAAGTTGATTATTTTTGTTGTACTTTTTCTTACTTCTGTCTTAAAAAAATCCATTTTGATGTCCAAAAAAAATAGAGCTAAGATTTTTCCTTAATTGAAGAGTTTGCATTACATTTAACTTTACATGAATTATTTCAACGTCACGTTATCTAACATATACTTATTATCTTTTTTACAAAACCAAATGTAGGCAAGTCTGACAATACGCCACTGCTACAAAAAGAGACTTTAATACTTTTTTTATATATGTTGTGCAATCTAAAAAGTATTAAAAGAGTACGGTGGTACAACTAAAATTTTGTTTAGAAGATTTAATGTCAGATGTTATAAAAAATGTATAAAAGAGACATAGGAGAATGTGAAAAAACAGAAAGAACTTTTTAACATCGATGTTATATATAAAAAGGGTACAAAAGACTACCTTTAATATCAGATGTTATAAAAAAAGTATAAAAGACTATTTTTGATATCGAGTTTTATAAAAATAAGTATAAAAGACTATCTTTAATAATGGATTCTTCAGAACAATAAATATAAAATGATCTTTAAAATATGTTCTTTGGTAACAACATATATAAAAGAGTCTAAAAACACTGACCAATAGCATCGCGCGATTTTCTTCTCACATATCTCTCTCAATCCCACCATTCATTCCATCTAATACAACGCTTAGAAAACAACTAAACAAAACATATTTTATCACATATCACTCTCCCATCTCTCCCTCATCTTTGTATATATATCCATAGATCTCTCCTTCATCTCTCCCTCATCTTTCTATATACTGTCAGATTAAACTCTTCTTAAATTTGACAATTTGTAAAACAAATTAGTACTAACCTTGCACAATTGAGTTTTGGTGAGTTACAGGTTTATACTGTTATTTCAGAGTCCTAAGGTCAAACACAATATGCGGAAGTATTTTATCAATTAAAATTCAAATTTTTGAACCTTAATCACCTAGCTAAAATCACAATCAAGCAAGTACTAATATCAATTGAGCATTTCAAGCAATAATGTATAAAGATAGTAAAAGAAAGAGTACAGAGCAAGAGATCAAGAGAGAGAGAGCAAGAGAATACATTATGTAATGTGGTTCGGCCTACATCCGCGAGACCTCGAATCCAAAAATACCTTTCGGGACTGATTACACTAAATCACAAGTGTTCTTACAATTACAGAACCTATCATAGATTTCTTATCAACAAGACAACCTATCTTTAGTTTCTAATTCTTTGCAAGGGGCTACACCACTTCACAAAGGCACAAATGTCCGGATGACAACACAATCAATGATGGGGATGATATACTTGACAACACAACATAGTTCACCAAACTAAAAAATAACAAAGTGTTCTCTCAGATTGATAATTTGAGAATTAGCTATCATATACTCTCTCTCAAGGTGTGGATAAGAGAATGCTCTTGTGCTCTTTTTGGTGATTAATTGAATGCTTGCAAACATGGGGAGGGCTTTCTTGATGCTTTTGGTTTGAATGCCCAAGGTATATTATCACGACCCGCAACCGACCATGATGCCGCGAATATTTAATCCTAAATATCCACAAGGTCATTCCTTCGTAATACAAAAGATAATAATAAGCAGAGCAGATGTCAAAAAAAATGTAAACAACTTTTATTTTATTCATTTAATCTTTTACAATACAACCACAATCTCGAGTAGATCTAAGATCTTAACCCAACAGTAATCTCACGATGCTAACCTAATACAAGTAAGGTTTAGTAAATCTGGACAATCGTAACCACAAGGCTTACTTCAAATAATCTTCTCCTAGTCTTCTGGACCAATGCTTGCGTCTTTCATGGCAATCTCTGAATAACCTGGAACCCACACCCATTGTGAAAACAAACAAACAAGTAAGGAATGAGATATAATTCCAGTGTGGATTTTAGTTCCAGTACGTAGATTTATGCTAAATAAGGTTATTAAAATAAAAAAAGATAAATAACAAAAAATATAACCTAATCGGAGTAATGCAAGTAATACTAATATCTCGTATGACAATACAAAAGAACTACCATATCAAATCTAGCACCTCGGATAACAAAAGAACCACCATATCAAATATATGATATCAGATAATCAAGTCAATCAAGACAGATGCGTGTTTCAAGTTTTATCATAACATATCATATATCAAATCACATGTATCTCCCTCAGATATATTACTATCTCCCACCCGTTGATCAAACAAGCACCAATTTAGGAGATCTTCCCAACTCAAGCGTAACGAGTAATTTATTCTCGCCAGAGCTATCCAGTGGAAGTAACCAATACTATTAGCGCTAATGTAAGGTCGAAATCGGACATCAACTGCATTTCGATAGTGACAGAGATAGTCAAACTTTCAATTCAAATCAGACAAAATTTTAGAACTTTCAGACAAATGAAACATATTTTTAGATCAATTCTGATATCACACTTCAAATTTAGAAAAGTCAGATCAGACAAGATTTCAAACAAATTAATAATATTAGTATATTACAGAACAAATCTCAAATCGAAATTGAGATGCCATGTCAAACAACTCAGAAAGCACATCTCAATCAGAATTAAGAATCAAGTCAGATTCATCTATCACAAGTAGGATATTCACCTATCAATGTTTTGTTTTATAATTTTGTGACATATATTTCTAACATGCAGGACAAATTCAGACAAAGTTCTTATTATATCGGAAACACGAGTCTTCCAAGACACTATATTGGGATAGGGGATGAGATAAGTTACGCGGATACTATTTTTGGTTTTGGGTAAAGTTCGTATGAGTAATTATTACGAGCAAGTAAGAAAGGTTTATTTTATTTTATCATGATAGTAATAATTCACTAAGTTACTAATATGGTTGTAATCACGTCATATAGCCTTGTAATGATATTTTTTAAATCTATTTAGATTTCACATATGATTGTAATTCTGAGACATATTAACGTTCAAGTACCCATGTTATATATATTCATAATAATAAGATAATATATGCTTACAGTACAAGACATTCAATGCACTTATTCAAGGATACTTGCAGTACATGGCACATCTTGATCTGGATGCATTGCGTTACAGAAATGTCTAACCCGGTACAGAAACAAGTTGGTTCCTTTTCAAATTGTCCTTCAATGCATCTTTGGTTGGTTTTTGGGCCCTCTTGGACATGAACCTATTGTGACGAGTGGAGAACTCGTTATGACAAGTTGGCTATCCATTGTGACGAGTATGGAATGCGTTATGGTAACGCAAGGCTCTGCCAACTGCCATTTTAAACTTGTTGACTGACTCTTTTCCTCTTCAATCCACGCGCGAAAACGTATTGACAACCCATTGTGACGGGTAGACAACCCGTTATGACGGGTTGAGAACTCGTTGTTACGAGTTTTCTTGTGTTATGATAACGCAAGGGTCTGCCATGACTTTGTTCTTGCCTAATTTGCTTTCTTTTGATGCTTATGTGATCGTCTTTACTTGTACATACATGTTTGAGCTTTTGCAACTTCAATATGTACTTGTATAAACCTACAATTCGCCAAAACTAAATTTTACAAGGTTAGTACTAATTTGTTTTGCAAATTGTCAAACCAAAGAAGAATTTAATCTAACACCCAACCTATATATACTTGGGGGATACAAATCAGAAGTATAAAGAAAGCTCTCCTCAAGTTTACAAGCACTCAATTGAGCACTAGAAAGAGCACAAGAGTCTTCTCCTTCAGCATCCACATCTTGAGAGTTTTTATGATAGCTAATTCTCTAATTGTCAATCTGAGAGAATACTTAGTTGATTGTTTTAGTTTGGAGAACTACGTTGTGTTGCTAAGTAGTTTATCCCCGTCTTTGATTGTGTTGTCAATTGAACAATTTGGCCTTTGTAGGGAGGTGTAGCCCCTCGAAAAATATTAGGAACCTAAGATATGTTGTCTTGTTATAGAAATTTAAGATAGGTTTCGTAATTGTAAAAATACTTGTGAGCTAGTGGAATCGATCCTGAAATGTATTTTTGGATCTCAAGGTCACTGGATGTAAGCCTAGTTTGTTTGTAGGCTGAACCATGTTACATAGCGTGTTCTCTTGCTCTTTCTTGATCTCTTGCTCTTTACTCTCTCTTTTACTATATTTGCACATTATTATTTGAATTGCTCAATTGCTATTAGTATTTGCTTGATTGTGATTTTAGCTAGGTGATTAAGGTCTAAAAGTTTGCATTGAAATTGATAAAGCTTTCGCAAATCGTGTATTGACCTTAGGATCTTGAAATAACATATATATTCACGAATCTTTCCCTCATCTAAACTAATCTTAATACTCCTCTTTTTTATTTATGTCTCTCTTCTTTTTTCTTTTCTTAAAGGTAAGAAAGAAGTTGATTAATTATTTTAACTTGGATCGGGTTTTTTTTTCTTTTTGTTTCGAAGAAAGAACGAAAATGAAGAAAGAAGGATAAATTTGTCAAGATATATTTGTCTGAAAAAATATTATAGATTTATGAATTTTTATTTTAAATTAATTAATTCAAGTGATTGTATGAGTAATTATGAAAGAATTTGAAGAGTTAGATGAGAAATAATTAATTGAGGCAGCTGCATCCAGCTAGCTGCAAATTTGAAATTTTTTTATTTTTCGAAAATCTTTAATACCGAGTGTTGAACAATATGGAATATAAAAAATGACTTGTAATATCAGTTTCTCTGTAACAACAGATATAAAATGTAACTTTTAATATAAAATGTTGTGTAACAACAAATATAAAATGTAACATTTAATACCGGATGCTCTGTAATAACATATATAAAAGCTCCAATATTTAATAATGATTGATTCATACCTTTAACCACACCTATAACACTCTAACTGAGATATAAAATATATTTTTAGCCGATATAAAATGTTATTTCTAGTAATGTGCCTTTTACAAAAATTGAACCGCATTTCTGCTTAGAATCGAAAAACATCATCATCTAGGATACATATTCTATACCACCGTCTATACTACACTTGAGTGTCGTTTATATCTCTCTTATTTTCTTAATTTTTACTTCTTAAAATACAAATGTATGTATACTCAATTTCTTCATTGCCACATAAAATCCTCAATATACCATCCCTGCCTGCCTCCAAAGTGCCTACTATAAAATCATGACTCCTCTTTTTAGTACCCCAGAAACACCACAACATCCTCAAATCAAAAGAGGCAAACAGAGAAAAACATTACCCCTTAAATCTCTAATCTCAACAAAAACCCATATTTCATTTTTTTCTCTATTTGAAATGAAGAGGCCATGCCCAAACCCCCCTCCTCTCTCCCCTTCTTCCTCCACCTCCTCTAACTCCTCTTACAATGCATGTGAAAAGGAGAACAAGCCCAAGGCTAAGCGCACCAAGAGAACCCAAAACCCATCCAAAACCCTCTTACCTAATGGCAATGCAAAGAGGAGCTCCATCTACAGAGGAGTCACAAGGTACTTTCGTAATCAAGCTTCAAAAACTTGATTTTTCTAAATTGGAGCAAGTTCCAAATTTGAGATTGGTTCTTATCAAACATGCATTGCATGTCATCAGGCATAGATGGACAGGGAGATATGAAGCACATCTCTGGGATAAAAACTGTTGGAATCCTCTTCAGAGCAAGAAAGGAAAACAAGGTACCAGATTAAACAAATTTTCTTTTTCATTTTTTTTATCTAGTTCTTTTGTTTTCTTTTCTTTTTGTGGCATAATTGGTGGATCAAGATCTTATAGAGTTTTTTTTTCTTATATGGAATTTCATGATGCCGATACAAATTTCCGGTATCAGGTTTTTGTTGTTTTAATAAATTTCGTATGCAAATTTATTGTTTCACAGAAATGCTTATTGATCATTTGGAGTTTTATAATTGAATGAGTGAATTTGTCGTTATTATCTGTTCTTCATTTTGTCAAGGTGCGGAACAGACAATTCTCAGATAATATAATATCAAAAATTAAAGTTTCTTCAAAATTTTATTCCATTATTAAATCACCAATTTCATGCATTTTACTCCTTTGAACGAATACTCACACTTTTTGTGCTATGCAAAGCCACACCATTTGCACAATTGAAAACTCACTCTTGTGGAGTTATTTTTTTTCAACATGACATTTAACTAGCTATCACTATACAGACTCCAACTACAATCCAAAACCAACCTATGCATTAAATAAGTTACAATCAGTGTTGATGTTTGCATCTGACACTGGTAAACGACACAATTAATAGAAAACATATTATTCTTCCTACCTGATTTTAATTAAATTAGTTAACTATTGATCACTTCAAAATTTTCTTAATTAATATCACATTTAGTTGCATATACTTTTTTAAGTAATCTATCTTTTTCTAATTATACCAATTCTAATAAAATACTAATTCAAATACTTTTGTACTATTTTTTTTCTTTTCTTTATTTGTCTTTTTCAAACACTTATGGAAAAAGAAATCAAAACGGTTATTTACTTATTTGTTACATGAGCTTTTCAAAGAAATTTAAAGCAACACTTGCATGTTACTTGTAAGTTGTAAACCAACTTGTTAATAATTGTCACTAATCCTTTAAGATTGATTAGTTTGCATCAAATTGAAGATGTATATATTGAAGTTTTTTGCTGTACATGCCTGACATTCTGTCTTGATTTCAATTTGGATTTGCCTGGGGATCTGCGCTTGGTTTGGTGTTGGTCCACTGATGCTGCCTGCGTGACCTGATTAGTTTATTTGGGTAAGTCATGACTCTTTTGAGATTCATCTCAAAGTACCTCAATTTTTAATCTTTAGTTATGATCTGTTGTCACTATGATTCCAACCTCAACCCCTCAAATCCATAGTACAGTTTATTTGTTTCAATTGTTATTTTATGTAATCTCGTCTACGAGAAAAAGTACTATTAGGAAGTATTGTGGGTATTACCAAAATAAAAAGGGAAAAAAATAATATGGGCCTATCAAAGATGATTTTGATAAAAAAAAATCAGACAGACAGTTTAGATCAACTGATCAGCAAACTGTAGGCATGTTTTGTACTGATCATGGATGATGGATCCAATTTAAATTGTTTGATTTTGATCAGACCATCCACTCCTAGATAGCATGCCAAGTAGTTCTTGTGTTGTGAGATTAAAATTAAATAAGATTAAGATTATGAATAATTTTTCTTCTGAGAGGAGCATGAAAATTATAAACATCAAATGGTAGAAGAACTGAAGAAGTTCCTGACAATGATTTCTTAGACAAATTTGGCACAAATAGAAGATTCAAGGACCAATTCTGGTATCATTTGAGCAAATTACATAATATATTCTAGAAAGTATCACTTGAATTACGAAAATAATCGGGTTTCTGGTCCTACATCTAGGAGAAATTCTGTTCTTTTTAGTGTCTTTATACAGGTTGCAGAAAACAGAGACACTTTTGCCTGAAAAATAATAACTTCTAAATCACATAAATACAACTTTTGGAAAAGATTATGCACATGATTGTACTGAAAAAGACTATCAGGAATGGTAGATATGCCAACCACGTTAGAATTGTTTAGTTATTTACTTTTTTTTTGGGTGGGGGGATCAAGTTGCAGGCAAATCAACAACTCAAATATAATAAGTATTTTACAACTTAAGCTTTGTTTAACCATTAGTAGAAACAAAACTGGTAGCTGGATCAAGTTCAAACAAATACTATACACTATTTAATGTACTAATTAATAACTAATAAGTATTATTTTCTAATTTGGGATATAATTCAGCTTTGGTTGGCAACCATAACTGTTTTACTAAATCAATTTCAACAATCTAGGTACATGCTATTACATCTTTATTGCAATCTAGCAGGGATTGACCAAATAAATATTTACTAGATCAACCTCACAAACCAAAATATATATTAGACAATCTATACTAACTAGAATTATGAAAATTGAATGCAGTACAGCTTAGTTCCCTAGTGAATCAATAAAAATAAAACAAAAGTAATATAGCTATCTAGCACAAATGACAGAGTCATGCTTGTATTATTATATAAGTATTTACATATAGTTTAATTTGTGTATATTTGACTTTTTAGTTTTTTTACAACAGCATGACTACTAACTAGATTAGTAAAGTTAACTAATTAGTTCACTTTGTACATACTACAGGAGCTTATGATACTGAAGAAGCCGCAGCGCGTACGTACGACCTCGCCGCACTCAAATACTGGGGTCCAGAGACCTTGCTGAATTTTCCTGTATGTATTTTAATACAATTAATTGATCTTAGTATGCTTCTGAAAAAAATAAAATAAATAAGACTGTTGCCTGAGATGTACTCACAAGTATCGATCTTAAGTACTATGGACACTTAGGAGAGCATGTAACAGTACTATGTATGCATTATTATCTGAAAAAAGTTAGAATTTTAATTTAATGTGAGGGTACAAAATTAATTGCAGTTGGAGAGGTATGAGATAGAGATGGAGGCTATGAAGGCAGTGTCAAGAGATGAATACTTGGCATCACTCAGACGCAGAAGCAGTGGCTTCTCTAGAGGAGTTTCCAAGTACAGGGGAGTGGCAAGGTAGCTATTATTTACTAAATGGCATTTAATTAAGATAATTTTTTTCTTTTTACATCTCACATTTTCAATATTTTTTATCCTTAAGAAAAAAATATTATGTATATCTAAGTTCAAAACAGGTGGGAAAATATATAGTGCCTCCTGTTTTGCCTTCACAGTGTCCCCACCATCTGTGCTGGTGGGTCCCACTCACGTGGTGGACCTCACTGTCATAGGTGGAGGGGGCACTGTGGAGGCAAAACAGGAAACACTGTAGCAAGATCCTTTCTCTAAATGAGTAAGAAAAAAATGAGAAGGACTTTGATGAAGAAGTAAAATTACATTTTATTTCAATTGTTATACTATTAGGTGTAAATAATTTTGCCACCAAGTACAAATATTTTGGGAAAAATTTATAAACAAGTATATGGTTCGAATTAGAGATATCGTATCTCTCCGCTTTATTAAATGGAGAAGGTGAAATAAATTATGAAGATATAAAGATGTGTATGTTCAGCACTTGATATGAAAAGGCGCAACATCAGAACTGTTGATCATGAAACATATGGCTGTGATTGCTCTGATTTTTGGGTTTATTTATTTTTAGTTCAAAATCAAATAGTTTTATTATTTGGTCTCCTGAGGTGGTTAAAAAGCCAGGTTGAACATGTCACGTGATATCACTGCCAAGTTTCTGATTCAAGTGCTTATGTAGCTATTTGTGTGTCCAATTAATGTTAATTTTTTTTTTGTTTTATTAAAAGAGAATATTAGCCATAAGGAGCATATATAGTAATTATTAGTTCTTTACTACAAAAAATAGTTATACAAATTAACAAGTAAATATATAACTTTATTGTTCTTTTATTTTTGTTGTTTTTGTTTATAATTTATTCTTAATATAAAGCAAACTAAAGATAGGTTAATTGGAAAAAAAATTCTATATTATGTCAATATGGAATTTATTTTAATATATATATAACCAAGTACATATATTAAAGAAATTTATTGAAATAATGCAGGCACCATCACAATGGAAGATGGGAGGCAAGGATTGGAAGAGTATATGGCAACAAGTATCTCTACTTGGGAACATTCGGTATGTTTATACACTTCTAAAGTTGTAATCTCTATAAATAATATAAATATAAATAATCACACTACATTATTAAAAGCCAAAAGATGATCTTGATCTTCACATGAGGAAAGAATAACTGCACCTAATTATGGCTACATGGGAATATGGGATGGTTTCCATATATGATATATGAGATCCAAACCTACTTGCCTATTGGCGCTTGTGACAAGCACGTGAGTAGATTTACAGAAAATGGGTTCCAGGTGGATTGGAATAAGATCTTCTGCTCTCTTTTCTTTGTTTTTGTGTATCCATCCACCTCTTCTCGTAATCCTCTGTTGTAAATTGTAATCACCAAACCTCATATGTGTGGTTAGTAACTGATTGCATTAATATAATTCTAATTATGTCTACGTAAACATACTTCATGTGTCTAAGTTTTATGAATCTTCCAATCAGTGATATGCCACACAGTAGGTTATACATGAGATTGCCTCAAGAAACCAACCTGGTTTGTGTTTATCTACTTCCAATGCATATCCAGTGTATTTTGGATCACCGCACGGTTAAGAACTTGGCAAATTCTTGAAACACATTTCCTCAAAAAATGTTATTTAGATCGGATGGTTCAGATTAATCACAATCACCATGCATTGGTATTTTTTTTAATTTAGCTGCCGTAATTATATAATGTTGGTTTTGCCCTTGCCAAAATAAAATAATTAGGTTCAATTCAAATTAATCATGTTTCATGCCTCCATGTTTAATGTCATAATTGTTTTCCTATTTTCACAGGTACACAGGAGGAAGCAGCACAAGCATACGATCTTGCCGCAATCGAGTACCGGGGCATAACCGCCGTGACAAACTTTGATATCAGGTGCTATATGAAGGACCAGCCCATAAAATTTCAGCAAGAGCAAGCGCAACCAGCCCAATCGTGTGAGGCTCGACCGGAATCTAGCCCAGCAGAGGATCCGGAGATAGCTCCGTTAGATGTTAATGTTGACGACTATTTATTGAGCGAGGGAAGCACGGTGGAGGACCCATGGAATGCTCTGACAGAAGAGAAGTTTGCGTTTGATCTCGATACAAATATTGACTACTTGTTGCGCGACGTGCAATTCGAGGATAATATTGAGTGTATTCTTAACGGGTCTCAGTTTTATGCGAATGGGGATGCCGGAGGTTTGAATGCGAATCTGATTGAGGCCATGAAGGAAGAGGAAATTACGAATGTTACATCCAATGCATCGATGGTTTGCGTTTGTGCGAATGCACACGCTTGTTTGTGCTGGTAGGTGAATGGGGTTTATGCATTCTGAATTTTTCAACCCCTTTCTGTTTGATCTTTTTTTGAGGAAGTTTTTTTCGGGACAATCGTGTCTCAGCTTAGGGCATAGTTCAAACAGTTTGTCTCGAGTTCGGAAAATGTGCGCGTGCTAACTTCTTTCGTTCTGATTGTTTGAACACTGGTTCAAAAAAAAAGGCTAAGAGTTGAAATTTGTGGGTTTCTGGTGTGCTGCAAAGCTTATGCTTACAGAAAATTTGTATCATACAAAAAAGTGTGACATATTCCAACAAATGTTTTCATCTTTATAAATATGTTAAGAAAGTCAATTGCTCCTGTGAACAATTCAAGAACCAAAACCAGCTGTTAATTGTTATAATTGTAAGTTAAACTAACGAAATTTCATTTGACCATTAACTGCATTCGTAAGTATTTGAACAGTGTGGCCTGTTAAATAATTATACATACAACTGTTACAACCATCACATTTAATCTGGAAAGACGGAGAGCACAATTCCCGTATATGTAATAATATTTTTTTCCCAAGATTCCTTTCAACTTTTCTACTTATATTGTGATTAAAAGCAAAAATAGTGGCAAAGGAAACAAAAAAGGTTGAAACTTACTACAAGTAAGTTGTAGCCAATAGAATTAAAAGAAATGGAAGATCAGATGGGCTTGGGCTTTGGGCCAGATATTACTTGGGCTTTCTTGTTCTTGTATTATATCGTATCGTATCGTGTAAATTAAATTTGGTGCCTGGAATCTGCATGGATTGAAATTTGAATGCTCGTGGTTGGACTTTTATGTCGCTTTTATTTGATCAAGCGTTATTAGATTCAGAACCGCCGATTTGATCAAATAGTCAAAAACCTGTTCATTACAGGATGTGATGCAGTGAGAAGAAAATCAGAAGATCCCAAATTTTGTGGATTCAAAGAGTGAACTCGAATTTAGAGAAGAGAAGAGAAGAGAGAGATATTTGTTAACTTCTGCCAAGGTTTAAAAAAAATAAAAGAGAGAGATTTTAATGGCGCCATACCTCCTCGGCCACCTCTTAGCTCTCCTTCTCTTCTCAGCTCCCGTCGCAACCTCCTCACCACCTCCCTCCGCTTCTTCCAGCCTTTTCGTGCTCGGCGATTCTACCGCGAACTGTCGCGACAACAGCCGCTACAACGCTCTGCTCTGGCTCAATTTTTCCCTCCCCTCTTGCTTGAATCGTCTACTTCCTGATCTCATAGGTAATTGATGCTCTCTCTCGTCAATCTCCGGTTAGATCAATGGTAGCTTCATTATTCAATGTTTCTTGATGCTTTCTTGGATGCCTAGTTTAGCGGGTGTAGGTTAGTGCTTGGCGTACTATGATGAAAAGCCTCTAACTGCGCTATCTTTCTATTAATGATGGAAATTTTAGATTTTTTAATCTTACAAGTGATTCACGAGGTGGAAATTGGATTAATAGCGACAAATTTGTTAAATGATGTGAACTTTCAAATTCCAATGCCAACTTTTCAGGAAATTGACGCCTAATTTCTCTTCTTTTTACTTCAAAATCTTGCTCTTCTGTATTGATGTTGTATATCATAATCAAGTTTTCTGAATGTGTTCTTATAATACCAACTTTAAGTAATATATTTTTTTTTTTTGAGGTTGTTACCTTTACTGTACTTAACTGACAACAAGCTAATATCAGGTTGGGAAATATTTTGGAAGAAGAATAACGTTGTTAAACAATTACATTTGATTTATTCAAACTTATTTGAGGACTGAGAGTATCTAATCAGGAATTCTTGTATTCTAGCAGCTGAGAAAATGGGGCTCTCTCCACCACCACCATTCTACACTCTAAAAGGATCCTCCAGTTTCACAGCCTCTGTATGGAATTTTGGTACTCCCCAAGGCACTATTCTCTCTTCCACCAACTCATTTTCTTCTCCGACACTCAGTCGACAAGTAAGACTGGTGGAGGAGGCACTTCAGTTCTTACAACTCCAGTATGGCCCCATAACTGCTCTTCTCGTGGCATCATCAGCACTATTTCTTCTTTCCTTTGGTACTGATGATTATATGCAAATTTTGAAGCGTCAGTCTGAATTTAACTCCCACCCAAAAAATCGATGGCATAAGCTAACCTCCCTTCTTGTGTCTCACATGGTTAGGACTATAAAGGTTAGTGGCTCGTACAATCTGCTAATGGACAAAATTTTTGTCGAAATCTCTGTTTGAAATGGTTACTTCGTCTTCATTTGTCAAATTTGCTAACAAACTTTTGAGTTTTGAGCATATCTGAGGACCTTGTGTTTACTTTTTCCACGAATTAGGGCTGTTTTTGAACTACAAAAATGCACCTCCTTGTATTAATGAAAAATTAGGGTAATGTTATAAGTCGCCAATAAGTTTTTGGTTCAAATGCAATAACACCTAACATTTCTCATGCCTGCAATATTATGTTCTAATCAGTTTCATTTTACATTATATAAGTTACTGCTGAGCACAGCAAACATTTGGACATTTTCCTTAATTTAGTCAATTTAAACCAAATATTTTCAAATGCAGTCTTAAGAAAAAGGCATTACCTGGCACAAGTCCGCCAATCAAATATGGCTTGTTGGTACTGCACAAGATTTTGGGTATTAGTTGTGCATGGGATAAATCTAAGGTGCTATCTGCAAATAAAATTTTATATGAGGTGTTATAAAAATAACAATGTGCACATTTGCAGAGTCTGTATTATGCTGGTGCAAGGAAAATAGCAGTAATTGGACTGGGTCCTATCGGATGTGTGCCACATGTTGTGTTGCATAGGAGCAGGGGCAGTGGATTGGATATAAAGCATTGTATTGTTGAGGTGAATGATCTAATCAAGGGATACAATGCCATGCTAAAAACTAAGCTGGAAAGTCTGAGAAGTGAGCTTCCAGGTGCTGAGATTTTGTTCTGTGATGTGTACAAGGGTATTATGGAGATCATCTCAAGACTACAAGTACAAGGCATTATTGGGCCCTACCAAATTGAAAACCTAGTACAAGACTACAAGTACCTGTCATGTTTTGTACTAGAAGGTATTTTCTTTACTAGAAGCTTTTATGTACCATAGTTAATATATCCTACCGCAAGTCATTAACTTGCATCTTCAATTATTTTCCATTTTCCATCAGGTTTTGAAAATGTTCAAGATCCATGTTGTCGTGTACATGTAGGACAGCTATCTGGTGTGCCATGTATGGGGAAGGATATGGCATGTGTTGAGCCACATAGACATGTTTGGTGGGATTTATATAGCACCATGCAGGTCGTCAATTCTCTGCTTGCTGATTGGTTGTGGTCAAATTCCTCATTAGTCAGTATATGTCGACCCGTGCCATTGCAAGACTTGGCTTGAAATGGACTTTGGTTGTAGATAAATACGGCTCAATCAGTAATTTTTTTCCCCTTTTAAAAAAAAATGGAAGATTAGTTTGATTTTTTTTTTCTTTTTTGAAGTCTAAGACAAAATGTAAATCCCAATAAATGATAAGATGACCAAATTTGTAGAGCATGCGCCACATTTCTTTGTAAAGAGAAGCAGCAAGATGTTAGGAAAACACAGATTAAAAGATAACTGTTTTTGTTCAAAAAGTGAAATAGGGGCATGAGGGATTAGTCGAGGGGAGAGGCGTCAGACATAAATGTTCGTTTTTCTTTTTATTTTATACAATTTGGAGATCAATATTTTTGTTCTGAATTGGAAAACAGCCAAAACAACGAGAATAAAAAACGAAAGGTGTGGTGATGCTAACGGTGCTCTTTCGTTAAATTCAATCAGCTGACATTTTGTTAAAATGTATCAATACCAGATACTGAAGATGAAATTTCGTTTATACAGATTGAATGTTGTTAAATATTCAAAAAGAAATATTGGTTTTCAATTCTCGACCTCCATTACAAACAAAAGTTGGAGATAAAAAAAAGGATTTATGAAAAAGCTACTCCACTGATGATGTCTAAATTCTGTCAGATGCTTCAATATTTATATCTACTATTTAGAAAGGTGCTGAGCAACCGAAATATAAATTATGGGTTACTCTTTCATATAGATTCTATTGTTACTGTATAACATGGGACGACAATTGGATTGTGGCTTATATATACAGCAGTCTCGCATTGGCTTATACTCTTCCTTTCTATTATATTATCTATAACAATAAAAAGGAATGGATTGTGGCTTATACTCTATAAACTCAATATTTTTAAGATAGAAATAAATGTCAAACACACTCAAATTAAGACTACTTGGAAATCTTTCAATCGTGTTTCGAACTTCACACAAAAGACGTTCTTTTTAACTTTGTTGGGCTTTATTCCAATTGGACCTTTACAGGCTTTAGATGCAATCTTTTTAGGAAACCCTTTAATTATCCATCATCATTGTAATTTTTTCATTCACTTGTAATTATTTTGTTTGTTTAATGAAAATTATACTAGGTGTTTGAGCCTACTACAAAAGAAAAAAATTGTTTCAGATGTTAGATAACCCATCAATCACACAAAATGTTGTCAAACACCACGTGTTGAATCTTCAAAGGCAAGCGTACATATATCTGATATGATAAATGTGATTTTGCCTTGTGTTCTTTCAAATCGATAGTTTGAAATCAATCCGACAAAGCTTAATTTTTTTCTTCACTTGATTTAGTAATCCGGTAAGGTAGGATAATGGATCAATATTTGATCGTGCTGTAATTCTTAGCATGTAGATCGGGTTGCATCCCACTCAAAACCTCATATATGTTAGTGCTAATTAATGAAGATTTTATGCAATATTGAGAGGTTTCTAAGGAAAAAAAAAAAATGAAATTTCACTTGTATGAAATTGGCATTCGTACTATGGTTTCTTTTCTCTCCCCACGTACTCTCCAGCAAGAGCAAGGTATCTTCGTCTCCTTTTATTTTGAAAAAGGAGCAAGGTATCGTCCTTTCCTTCTTTCTTAATCTTGTAAATATTCTTTTCTTGTTTAACGAAAATTCTCAAGTACGTAGGCAAAGCTTCCTTCATATATAAAGGAAAGGAAGAAGGCCTCTCTCTCTCTCTCTCTCTCCACCTCTCCCTTTTTCTCTCCAGCTCTCCCTCTCTGGTAATGGAAATTACATCAATTATTATTACATTAGAGATAAAATGAATTCTGACTCAATGTTTGATCATGATCATGTAGTTGACGAGTTTGAGCAGCTTGCAATTAATCAACAGTGTTAACGGAGAATTAGAGCAGAAAGCTAGAGACGTTTGAAGAGATAAAGGCGAGCTAATCTTTGTAATTAGTAAGTAATGATATTTTTGTTGCTTATAAGCATAACATAACATTTTTCTGAATTTTTATAATCATTTAACAATAATATTACTCCCTACGTATATATAGTTATATATCGATCAGTATTGCTCACTCACTACCCCATGTTTGATAGAGGTGCGTTTCCAAATGAGGATTGAACTATTGAAGTCCTTGTTCCACATTTAAGGAGCGAAACTAGTATAACTTAAAAAATATTTTTAAAATAGAGAGAAGCCAAGAATCTTTTAATTAAGGAGCTTATCTAGTAGGAATAACTTATACCTCGTGAGTTAAGTCACATAGGACCCACAAAGCAATAGAAAATGTATTTATAATTTATATTCCTCATAACAATAGTATTAATTTTGTTAATTATTGTTAATATTACTTTATAGTAATATAATTAGGAAAAAACTTAGGTATCACTACTACAAAATTGGCCTGTTATAGCGGACTTAAAATGGCTATTATAACGGACCTAGGAGTATAAAAAAGGGGCTGCTAAATGTCCTTGTGGTACGCCACCAAATCTTCAAAGACTATTATAGCAGACCTAGCACACCTATATTTGGTGTATCCAAGATTTTCTCATATATATAAATATATAATAATGATTATTATGATTATTATCATCACTATTATAGTAGAAATATTGATATATTAGTATGATCATTATTTATTATTATTAGCATTTTTTATTTAATATATTATTAATAATATTTTGTTATTTTATTTCTATTATAATATTATAATAAGTATAATAATAATTATTATAATTATTAAATTAAAGAGTAAACTGCAATTCTCCTAGGAGCATCAAAGTCTTTCGTGCTCTTAACTTAAAAACATATTTAATTATCATCAAGTTTTGATTTATCATGCTAATACATAATTTCTTCATATCAAAATTTTGTGGGATATACACAAATTTTCTATTTTTTAGAATTTTTATGTACTTGTTTTGAACTTTTCAAAGTGACCCTATTTTTTGTATTAACATTGATTATTTTATTGGTATTTTGGAGCAAATCTAAAAAAATCAAATGAGTACTTAAAAACTCTCAAAAATTGAAAACATATTATCCAAAAAGTTTTGATATAAAAATTACTGAAACATTAGAATTAAAAATAATGGATCTATCATATTATGTTTTTTTTCCAAAAAGTTACAGCTGTTAAATTAGATCTTTATTATAATCGTTTTAAACACTACAACAAAACCAACATTTAATAACCCCTATTTAATAGCGGGTCAGAAGGAGGTCCGCTATTAAAGACTTTTATAGCGGATATAGAAAGGGTACAATTATAAAATGCAAGGCTTTAATAGTGAATGTGTACCACGGTTTGCTATTAAAGGTATTTTATAGCGGACCCTCTCAGGCCCGCTATAAAATATGATCTTTAATAGGGGACTGCACAGCAGTCTGCTATTAAAGGATTTATAGCAGACGACTCCTACGATCCGTTATAAAATGTCTGCTCCCACAGATCACCATTCGGCTCCCATCCAGTCGTCATTTTTTTGTCAATTCAATGTTCGAAAAAATCGAACGCTGCCACGGATCAAGACATCATTTTTCTTCAAAATTTTTTTTCTCTATATAAACACCAACACTCCACATTTTCCTTCACAGAAATCTTTCCTCATTATTCCTTCTCTCGTAAAAATCTTCTCTCATTCGATCTTCTTCTATCAAAATCTTCCCTCATTTTGTTTTCATCTTTTAAATATTATTGTATTTTAAGTATTACTATAAAAATATATATGAGTTTTGAGTATTATTTTAATTTTTTCACAACTCGTTAATTATTACTGTAAAATTAAGTTGTTTCGTAAGATCATTTAAAAATAAAATTGGGCTGTTCAAAATCATATTATAGCTAACATAGAAAGAAAAGTAAATTAATCAACAGAACATATTTGCAAATAGTCAAAATTTATTTTGATTATATATTACGGACGGATATTTTTGCAAAATGCCTATCAAATCAATCAATTTTCGCAATAAATGCAAAAGCTAGCTGGCAACAAATTTTTATATTTTGGAACCTATTATAGCAGACTTTAGTAAAGATCTGTTATAAAAGATGTCTTTTTATGGGGGACTTTTACTCAAGTTCGCTATTAAAAGTCACCTTTTATAGCGGACTTCAACAAAAATCCGCTATAAAAAATCACTTTTTAAAGCAAACCTTTACTAAAATCTGTTATAAAAAGTCATCTTTTAGAGCGGATCCTTCAACCCCTCCCCTTTTAATACCCCTAATAGTCCGCTATTAAAACCATTTTTCACCGCTATTATAAGTCTTATTTGTAGTAGTGAAAGCTAAGACGGCAAACATATCTAGTTGAACTGAGCTAGACCAAGTTATATATGCAATTTTATTTAATGTGTTGGTGTGTTTTATGTAGTTTGGACAACTAAAAAAAATTAACATATTTTTGAAAATAAATGCTTTTAAGTTGGTAAAATGGTTTAAATTAATTTATTTAAGGAAAACTATTTACGTCCAGTAAAATTATTAATTTCAAACATTTTTTTCATTCACTTTTTAATTATTAACTATAAAAATTATTACTTGGTATACATAAATATAGAAAAAATATTATAAAAGTTGTATGTATTATGATTTAATGACAGTTTAATTTTATTTTAATATTCAATCGTAAAATGATCACTTCATTTGTTAAGACTTGAGAATCATTAAACATTTTGTAAAAGTTGTTAATTCAAAATCAATAGAATTAAAATTACATCACATTAACGTTTTGAAACTTTAAACATTTTTGTAAAAGCTTGCTAAGAAAAAAAATCAAAGTAATTCAATTTCATGAGGTTAATGTTTTTGAAATGTAATTTCATAATTATATTAGTAACACTTATGCAAATAGATAGGCGATACCAACAGAACGGTTTTCTTACGACAAAAAATTGTTTGAACCATCCGAATAAGATCAAGTGTAATTATAGGAGAATAAACAAATCTCAAATCAGCAGCCACCCAAAAAACCAAAGAAAATACATAAAAAAATACTTTACATGCTAGACGCCTAGACGAGGTGACTAAGTTTGGGTCGTGAATTTTTTTTTTGTGGGGGTGTAAATGTGAGAATGTTGATATTAAATTGCTGCATTTTAACTAGGCGTTGGCTTAGTGGTTTGAATTCTTTCCACCCTTTCATAGTTTATATTATGTTGAAAAAAAGTTTACAACTACTAAATTAAACAAAACTTTTATTTTTCTTACTCTAACATTTAACTACAAATCACTTGATATTTTTTTTTTTGTCGAGTGTTACGTGAACGAATGATTGGTAAAATTTCTACTTATAACATTGTTTGGGCTTTAGACCAATTGGACCTATACAGGCTTTGTATGCAAACCCAAAATAACCCATCAATAATCACACAAAATGTTTCCAAACACCACATTAGCTCTATGAAATTAGCTTTCGTGTGATCGCTATTTAATATTGTAAATATTCTTTTGTAATTTGTCTCCTTTTATTTTTAAAAGGAGGAACAAGGTATCTTCCTTTCCTTCTTTCTCAATATTGTAAATATTCTTTTCTTGTTTAATGAAAATTCTTAACTAGACAAAACCTCCTTTATAAAAAAAGAAAAATCACAAGGCCTCTCTCTTTCTCCCCCTCGCTCTTTCTCTCTCCAACTCTCCTTTTCTAGTAATCGAAATTAAAGGACATTATTACATTTTATCTTTGATAATATAAATTCTGACTTAATGTTTGACAATTAATGCAGTTGACGAGTTTGAGCTTGTTAGAGCAGATAGCTGGAAACGTTTGAAGACATAAAAGGCGAGCTATCTTTTTTATTAGTATAAGTAAAGATGTTTTTGTTTCTTAGAAGCTTAACATAACATTTTAGGAATTTTATAATCATTTTACAATAAATACTACCAACATATATCGTATTATCCATCGATCAATATTGTTGCTATTGTAACTCAGTACTTAACCTAGCTAATCTATTTTCTTAATTCGTTATCAATACCTTTGAACCGTTTCTGTGATCTTGTTAGAGGGAGGGTCTGATCGATCCTTCACAATCTGATTCTGATTCGTTTCTACAGTGAATATTCAGCACTCAGTAGGTACAGTGTAAGCAAATTATACAAAAAGACTGAACAAAAATCTGAAATTAGTAGAGTGTTTCCTTTTTATATATTCAGCAGCAAAGGAAAAAAAAGTAGTAACTGAAAAATTTTAACTTTTTTGGTCATGTTGTCTCTTGTATCGGACACAGGCTTTTAATAACCGGGCGGGTCGGGTACCCGTGGATCCGACCCGTCCGGATTCACGGATCCACGGGTATGGCAGGTCCACGGGTACGACGGGGCGGGTATGCACGGATCCGAACC
The DNA here is from genome assembly GCA_964058865.1 of Eleocharis quinqueflora. Classification (NCBI taxonomy): domain Eukaryota; kingdom Viridiplantae; phylum Streptophyta; class Magnoliopsida; order Poales; family Cyperaceae; genus Eleocharis; species Eleocharis quinqueflora. Next base: position 483,178 of record CAXKVX010000042.1, on the reverse strand, counting down.
CAAAACCCTCAACCCGACTCGCGATAAATCCGGGCGAGTCGGGTCGGATCCGTCCAACTTTTTGAATTTTTTTCGAACCTTTTGATTTTTTTTCGAATTTTTGAATTTAAAACTGCACATTATTTTAATATATATATATATATTTTTTCGAATTTTTCTGAATTTTTTTATTTTTTTTTATTTTTTTTTTATTTTTTTGAATTTTTGCACGGATCTACACGGGCACGGGTTTAGACGGGTTTGGAGGATTTGGGGCCAACCCGACTCGTGATAGATCCGTGGATCCGAGATCTGCGAATTCGGGCACGGGCACAAGTCGTCCACGGGCGGGTCTACCCGCCCGGATTTTTTTTAAACCCTAATCGGACATCAATTTCTTCAATTAACCTTTCAAAACAGAATATATTACAATCTTCTAATTTTTTTGTCATTTTGCTTGCTTCTTGTTAGACATCTTCTCAAGCAAGAGCATGCATCTTAATCTAGGTTGCTCGGATACTTCAAAATCGTGCCACACCGCGTATCGGATACGTATCCGATGCGGATACGCGTGCGATACGGTGCGATACGCACCGGATACTCCACGTGGCGTATCGTATTATTTTAATATTGGGATACGGGAGGATACGGCTGGGATACGGCAGGATACGGATATTTTTCAGGGCGCTACGTTCAGTATTTTGATCATAAGTTCTTCATCTAAAGTCCGATTAAGCTGATTCAAAGTGCGTTGGAAAGCTAAAAAAGAGTTTTACAATCTTGACTTATCATCTAGGATATTATATCTCTTGATTTCTATAGTAAAATATACTAAATTAGTGCAGTACCATGAATTCTTACAAAACAAACATAATATAACGATAATATATATCATTATTTTAGAACAAAATACTGAATAATATGTATCTATAGTGGTAGTTGAATGCAAAAAAAAAAAATTTAACATATTAATATATAATGTGTTTTTTTATTATTCTATATATACTTTTGTATCCTAATTTTTTTTAAAATGGCGTATCCCTGCACCTGCACCGTATCTGATACGATATCAGTACCCGCACCCGTGCAACATAGATCTCAACAATTCAAACAATAAAAAAGAGCTTCAAATTAAAAAATTACTTCTTTTTTAATTAAATTTTATTCAAGCAGAGGCAACCCAATGGTGTTCTCAATCAATAGGATCTGTAAAGGTCCTAAATGAAGTTCATATTTTCGGTTAGATAAAATTGTATTGAATTTAAAAGTATTTGAGGGATTCTAATATTTGATGAAATTTGGCCTCAATTCTATTTTAATTAGTTTTTAAGTACACTGCTACCCCTAAAATCTTAAGGGACAAGTATTATATTATTATTTCTTTTGTTTTTATTAGGTTTGACAAGACGAACAATGTCGAAGACCAGCAACAGTTCAAAGAGAGGCAAGTTGAAGGTCGGTGTTGATGAGTTTGTTGAACCGATCCTAAAACGGCTTTTAGAGGCAAAGAATCATGAATACTCATCGTCTACAAGAGGTGACATTGAGGATATATGTACGTTGGTTAGAAAGATGGAAGGTGTTCTCAAGAGTAGAGAAAAATTGGATAGTGAGATAATAGGTCACTTTGGGAGAATAGAAAGAGATATTGATTCCATAAATGAGAATAAACGAGAAGGCAATGAAGACAATAATGACAATGAAAAAATCAATTGCATCAAATGGAAATTGGTAAAGAAACAGTTTGTGAAACTAATATTAGAAAACCAGAATGTTGATATGTCAATGGTTAGCAGCGAATCTATCAAGAAGCCATCAGATTTGCCTCAGGAAAGCGCAACATATGAAATTGGAGAACCATCAAATAACTGTGATCCAGATTATGATAGATCCTTTAACCTAGACAAATATATTAATCAGTTGAACCCAGAAAACAGGGATTGTCTCTATAGCCTTTGCATTTTCCCAAAAAATGCAAAACTAAAGAAAAGACAATTGCTTTACTGGTGGATTGGCCTTGGGTTTGTACCTTTGGAGGAGAATAAAAATACAACAACAGAGCAGGTTGCAGAAATGTTTTTTTCTGATTTGGTGAACAAGGGAATTCTCCAACCAATGCATACCAGAAGACATAATGAAGTTGTTGACTCGAGCATCATCAATCCTATAATCCATAGGCAGTTGGTTTCCATTTGTGAAAGTAAAGGGCTTTTAACAGATATGAAGAGCGATGAAGGTACTCTACGGTTCTACTATCATGATAGATCCCGTGTTATAGCATTACTAAATTTGAACCAGAAATACCTCAATTCTGAAGATATTATTACTAAGGTTTTGAATGATCACCCCACCATGCAAGCGGTTCAATTTGGTAACTGGCATTGCACTGAGCTCAAAGTCCACAATATGGTTGAGGCAATTGTTTCTAAAGAAACAAAGATCATGGACCACATTGAGGTTGATAAAACTGACTTCTTGAAAAAACTTGGTGAAAGGGTGACCTTTCTTAGCCTTCGAGGAATTTCAGGGATAGAAAGGCTCCCAGATTCAATTGGGAAGCTAGAAGATCTGAGGATACTAGATCTTAGGGCTTGTCATAATTTGGAATATTTACCCCAAAAACGATGGTTAAGATCACATAAAATCCTTGGGTTAGTATTTCGACAACAAAAGTGGTTAAAGAATCTGATTTATTTAGATATTTCAGAGTGCTTCCTGTTAGATCAAATACCAATATGGGTCTCTGAACTCTTTAACCTAGAGGTGTTAAAAGGGTTTGTAGCTAGCACTAGGGGTAAAGAAAAACAATTCTGCCGGTTAGGTGATCTCTCAAAATTGAAAAGGCTTAGGAAACTCAGCATTAGAATTGCCATGCATTTGGATCCTGAAGAATTGAGTAGCTTAAAATCTCTGGACAACCTTTTTGTATTGACAATAATATGGGGCATAAATGAACAATCTGGAGGTGAACAAATATTGGCTGAGGCAGAAAATCCAAATAGACAAAGTATTAGAGCTTCTGGAGGAGAAGAAATAAAGAGAAAAAATAATGGCAGTGGTAAGGTCTCAACCATTTCATTTCCTAAAAATTTGGAGAAGTTGGATATCAGGTGCTATCCGAAAGCTGAGGCACCGGAACTGTTAAACCCCACAGAGTTGCAAAAGTTGAAGCGACTATATATCAGAGGCGGGAAGCTTACTAAAATTGGAAACATGCCTGGTTGGAAAGTAGAGATATTACGCCTCAGGTATTTGAAATATTTGAACTTTGACTTGTACCACCTTAGCGGCATATTTACCAACTTGAAGTGCGTGGAATATGAGCACTGTTCCAACCTCAAATATTTTCCCAAAAAGTTGAGTTATTGGAGTATGAAGACTGATGGGGCTTTTCCATGCGCAAGCGATGGTGAGATTTATTTTATTTTTTTCAACATTTTTATCTACATAAACGAAAAGACTGGATGACACTTCAATTTTTTTAATCATTGATCCAAATTCTTCGAAGTTTCTTGTTTTCTATGCCACCAATGTTCCAATTAAATTAATGTTTAATATATGCATACCATTATATATTTTAGGGGTGTGAATGAAGTTCTTTTGGCTGTTTATCTTACTCATATTGTATATTGTATACGATAAAATAAATATGGGTAAGATTTTATTTTTGTTAGTTTATCAGATATAGGTTAAGACAATTTATTTTGTTACCTTATCGAGTAATCAGACTTGATGAATTTGAGTAAGAATTTTTTTTTCATTAGCTTATCCACTATGTATATGAAAATACCTTTATCCTTACCTTATCCATTAACATCCTTACTATATTTGTACCTTATCCTTACTAAATAAAAAATTGTAGATGCAATTGAAAACTTGTATGAGGAATTGCATCTACAATTTTTTATTTGCATGAATATAAGATCTTATATTGATCGATCATTCGATTAATTAAGGACAATATATAGAACTCTTCTATTTTTAATTTAGCCTTGTTATGATAGAGAACTTATGACATACTTAATCCAATAACAAGAGTGTTAAATTCAATGGGTAATTTGTTTTACTGCAGATCCAACCCCTGAAGTCCTACTTGATGGACAAGTACAGATGACAATCACAAGAAACAAGATGGCCCCACTTGCAAGCCATAAACAAAAGATGATGTTGGAGCTCACTGGTTGGGATTTCATCAGCGATAGACCCGGATTGGACCTTGTTGTGGTCTTAGATTTTAGAACGGGAATGGACGAAAAATTGCTAAAAAAATTGAAAACTGCTATGCTATTTTTGATAAAGAAACTTAGTTCCATTGGTCGTTTATCAATTGTCACGATCGACGACACAGCCAGAGCCAGGAATGAAGCCAGAATAGTATATCCATTGAATCGGGTAACTAAGGAAGCAGAAACTCTAGTGATAAATTTGAAGATTAAAAATCATGGATATCATCCATTCGATTTCGGTGCAATTCCTCGTGGCCTTCAGATGGAATGGAAGATTATCAAGGACCTTAGCTATAGTAGTGGACGTATTGCTGCCATAATGCTCTTCGCAGGTACTGACGGCATACGTTCGACGAATGTTGGCCGCGTCATTCATCGAATTGGCAATGTGGCCGTACACACATTTTGTTTCACAGATGATTACAATACTTCGGTATGGTTAATATTATTATATAATAAATCCATTAAATTCGTAAAGGATATAAAACTCGATTGTACCTATTAAGACATCTTGCTACTTTCTATTAGAATCTCAACTATACCGCATATCATAGCATGGGAGGAACGTTCTCAGATGTTAGCAGTGCAGAAAACATGACCAAGGCAGTTTCTGTGTGTTTGGCCGGGCTTCTTACAGTAGTTGTTCAGGACCTGACGCTGACGATCAATCCAATTAAAGAGGAATCAACACTAGAAAAGGTCTCTGCTGGAGGATACCTGCAATCCAAGGACGAGGCTGATGGCTCTGTAACTGTTAAGTTTGGTGATCTATACAGTAAAGAAGTTCGTAAGATTTTAGTGGACCTCGAACTCCCTGCTACTGACAAGGAACATGAATCAAGAGTTCTCAAAATCTCTTGCTCATACAAGTATTGATCTCATCCCAACAACTTGTAGCAAATAAATTGTATGTGTATGAGCTAGCTATAAATTATCATTATGATGAGCATTCAAATTAAAGTTAATGTGACAAATTTGTGTGCACTTGCAGGGCTAAGGAAGAGTTGTTTGAACCTGAACCTGCAATTGTTACTGTAAGTCGCGTGACCAACGTATCATCTTACCAAAATCGGGAGCCACCACAGGTGATAGTTGAGGTGTACCGTCGAGAAATTGTTGAAATGATAGAAGCACTACCAACATATTTAGGTAAAGACATTGTTCTTAGTAAGCTTGTTGCCGCTCAGAATATCATGCAGGATTGGGTAAAGACTGAGCCCGAATTTCAAGCATTATTTGAGTTGATGTGTGTCGAAATCCAACAACTTGTGAAACTGATACAACTTTCGGAACTTGCACCATATGCTTTTCCACTTTCCTTGCTGATTTCCCATGATAAACAGCGTACAGCTGTAAGAGATCTTAATCCCGAAAAATCTTTGATCTTCTCGACTCCTACTATGGCAAAATTTCTTAAGGAAGCCGAGGAATTTGATGCGGATATTCATGTGGAGGAAATAATCAAATCCAAATTTCCTGAAGATTATTGAGTTCTTACCTTGTGCGTGCATGCTCTTTATTTCACCAAAATAAAATAAATTTACTCCGATTGAATTTCACATCTAGCATTTCCAACTTATTTGGAATGGTTTCAAGTGTTGTCGTTGTTGTCGTGTCAGTTGATTATATATATATTTCTTATTGAAATGAAATATATAAGAATTTCTTTTAAATATTTGTACTTATTTGTTTCATTAAAAACTTTGTATACATTCTTTGTTATAACAAAAGATATTAGAGAGCAATACTTGATATATGCATTTTGAATAAGAATTTTGTTTTTACTATAGGAAGGATTGAAATCCATACTTATTAGAGCTTGGTAATGAATTGATGAACATGCGACCTCCCAATTTCAACTAATACTTCAATCATTTTGAATGAGAAATCCTTGTAAACCGACCAATTCGATCTGTACTTGTTGCACAATATTAAATTGCAAATGAAAGAAAACCGTGCTAATTGCAATTAACTCCTTTAAACACGCTTAAACTCTTTTAATCAGAGGTGTACACACAATTTATTTATATATATAATTCAACTAATTTGTTCAATCCGACTAAAGAAAAAATGAAATCGATCAATTTTTATATAAACTGATGCAAGTAGAATTTGAACTTGATTTCAAAAAAAAAAAAGTAGAATTTGAACTAGCACCTAAAATCAATTTCCGCCAATATCTCAGTTAAAGCGCTGATATAAGGATGAAAGGCAAACTAAGATATTGGCAGAAATTGATTTCTAATTATGAATAAATTTTACTTTTAAATAGAAATTATACATCCTTAGATTAAAAATTATTTATCTAAAATCATATTTTTTTAATCTCAATATTTATTTTTTTTATAAAATTTAGAATTTATTTTAAATTTAGCCACAGAAACTGAACAATTATTACAACTTTGTTAATTAACAAAAATTACTCTTAACCAACTCAAATAAAAATAATGCAGTAACTTTGGTCTTATATTTTTTTTCATTGTTTGTGTGAAATAAATATAATTATTTTATATGAGACATAAATGTTTGGTTGAGTTAAGCGAATAAAAATTTAGACTTGAATATAAGTTTATGAATTAATCTTAATTAAAAGAAAAAATCAATTTTGCAACTATAAAAATTATAGTACACACTTAATTTTTAGTAGTAGTAATATTAATTGTTACTTTATAATTTAAGTATGTGAGTATTTGTTATGATGATTGTAATTCAATTTTCTAATATCATTTATTATTATTTTATTTGGTTGTACCTTTAAACTGCCTCAGGTTTAATTTCCTCTATATTGCATTTCCAACCGTCTCTGCTAATTTAAACCATTAGTTGAGAAATTGATTTTATGGTGCTAGTTCAAATTCTTTTTAAACTTTAAACCATTATTAATAACTTTTGTTTAATTATTAATTATTTTCTGTAAGCAAGCAAGATACCTATTTTAAACTTTAATTAATTAAACAAGATAATTAATCAACATCAGGAAAAATATATATAAATTTAGGGTGTCCTGAGGCTCATAAAAAAACAAATAACACCAATCAATTTGTTAATGAAATTCATCACAGTATGTTTTTCACTTACTATATCAAAAAAAAGAAAGAAAATACAATTCGCTCTCCAAAATAATGCTTCCCCATAATCTAAATAAAGAGATTTCTGATGTGAGGATTATTAATTAAGAACTATTTCTTCTGTCTTTTGTTAATTCGAAAAACATATAAAATGAAATTATTGCATGAAGTTATTACTAAAGCAAAAGAAAATATGCTCAAATGATTATGCACCATATAACAACAACAGTATTAATTGAAAATAAGTAACAACTAAAATAAAAAATAGAAAAATTCATACTGAACGTCTGAAGTAATTGGATAAGAGCTCAACTGCAAAAATCATCGAGTATGAATTTGGTGTAGATTAGGCATAAACCAGCATTGTGGGTCTTTGAAAGGAGATGCAAAATAATTTGAAGTCCTAGTTTCTATGTCTATCCTAACGACTAAGTAGAAGAGTCTGTTTTCTGTGATATTCAAACAGTAGATGCAATTTCTTTTGATACCAGCAATGTCACTAGCTTTAATCACAAAAACACCAAAATTATCGACGAATACCGCTTGATCGCCGATGTTGTTAACCTTAACCCAGCACGCAGAATTATTTTCGTTTACATCCAATCGATGAACATCAAACTGACAGTTTAATTTATATTTTGGTTTATAATGTTGAAAAATTCTTAAAATATCCCCAGAAGCCTCAACAAGATAAACTCTCCCACGTACCGAGTGACCATCGACCGGTGGTATAACATTGTCAGTGGCCTTTGTATTAATATTGATAACCTTTATACTGCCAGTTAATCTCTCTGCACCAAAAATCTTGCCATTGAGACAAAAATAGCTGCATTGTCTGCGCGATACTAAATCAAGTTCATGCCACTTATTATGGCTTATATGGCATATGTGCAATCCTCGGTCGGATAAAAAAGCCGCATATTCCCCCAATCGATTTTGCCGTGGTCCAATCCACAAACCAGTATTGCCATGAAGATATGCAGGAAGACAAATCTCATGATTGTTAAGTGGATTAAGAAGAGAACGAGAGGAGGTACGCTGGCTCTTCAAATCTTGAACAGTACGTTGATCGACTTCAGTATACATATACCCTTCTGACGGTCCCGAGAGGTTCTTGTGCAATGATTTTGTTCGGATTCTGTAAGTTTTCTTGAAGCATATGGAGTGGAAGGTTAGATCATCTACGTAAGGATACGTCTGTAACTTAAAAATCCAAGGAAATTGCGGAGGAATGTCGGTGATCTGAATAGAGGAGCGCCATGCACCACAAACGGCACGATATCGAATAAAATCAGAAATTTCTTTAATATTTTTCGCAACGCAATTTAGCAACCCCGTTGGAATCGTAGACCAATCCCTCTCCGGAGCATTCCTTTCATCCATAACAACAAATTGGATAGTTTTGCTAGATGCATAGAGAGAAGCCTGGAGTTAAAAAGAGAGAGAAGCATTAACCATTTAAAAAAATCATAAAATTAACGAAAAGGAAAGTAACTAAGACATCTGTTAGTTCGTTACTAACTTTTTTTTTATCAAGGTTTGTATTCTTCTTCTTTTTTTACGAAAGTGTGATGTACTAAAGAAATCATCTAAAATATCGGCAACAATTTTAACAACAAAAATATTGGAAAAAAGCTTGAAGTAATCAAACAATCCAGAACAAAAAATCTAGACTGTTATATGTCCTTCAGCCCAAAACAATCTAACACACTTATTACAGGTTTAGCAAATTGAAAACTAAATAAAAACAACCAAGAATTTTCTTTTTTTTTTAAAACACTGCAGTTTGATGTTCCTATTTGTATTAGAGGCAAGACACGCTCAATTTTTTAAGGTGTCAATTCCCCTTGTATCTCAGCATTTGCAGAGGCTTGAACCCGTACTCCGCCATTAATTAATTGAGAGAATCCTTTTTTACCTTAGCAATGATGTATATTTTATGTTTATTTTACTATTGATATATATTTTTTCTTAAAGAGCAACGTTTATATAATTATAGGACATCCAACAATTTATTTAGTATAAAGCAATTATAGCGATCACTAAAAGAACGTGTCATCCAAAATGACACCATCTCCCGTCATAAAAAAAAAAAGAGAAATATGGCCGTCTAAAATGAAACCAATTATATACTGTCATACAGATCAGTCTCTTCAAATCTCTTCGGCCCACAACTATTCAAATTCAGGCCCACTTTAGCCCAGGTGTAATTTGTTGGCCCGTTTTTTACTTCTCAAAACCTTTTTATTTGGTATTGATTATTTGCTATGTTATCCGGATACTTTCCGAAATCTTGCCGCACTGTATCGGATACTTCTTGGAATACGTATTCGATAAGCCATGTGGCGTATTCATGACGTGGCGTATCGAGATTGGCATTTTATTCATTTTGAAGTACGAATTCGATCTCTGATACGCCTCAATACATTTCAAAACTCTATGTGACAATCATATCTTGTAAAATCGATAACAATTTTTGTTATATCGCTAGAAAAATGAGTAAAATATGAAGTATGGAGAAGATTCCAATCCAAAATAAGCTACACTATTATTTTTTTATTAATTTGTTTATTAAATTCTAATATTATTAATTATTAATTGAAATTTAATATATATAGCCGCACCTGTATCTAACAATTTTTGAAATCGCCGTATCGCCGCACCCGTATCGTATCTGATACGATACCTGCACCCGCACCCGTGCAACACAGATTATTTGATTCCCTAATTTTACGGAATGAGATCTTCTAACACGAAATCTCAATCTTTGATTTGCATCGAGATTCGTTCAAGTTAAACTTTATAATATCAGACCTTCCGAATTAAATTTGGACCATCTGTAACCTACAGCGCAAAAAATCTGAATCATCCATAACTGCTGCGCGGCAGAAGAACAGCTTCCTTATTTTACAGTTTGTAATACAACCAAAAAAATATTTACAGGTTAGCACTTTCCAGCTGTACGTGTCAAGAATTTAGTTTATTTTTTCACGTAAAATATATCTCGTTGTTCGGAATCAATAAGGCGTGCATATGGCAAGTTTACATATGTCATCTGAACTCATGCGTTTAGAAATTCAAATTCTCAATAAAAAAATCCTAAGTAAAAAAATTGAACGCAGTGTTTAGAAAACACATCTGAACACAGAGTTTAAACACAGTGTTTAGATAACACTATTGAATGCAGAGTCTAAATGCAGTGTTCATAGGTACTTAAAAAATTCTTGTTTTGTCTGAATTTTTCAATACATACATTCAGATAACACACGTGAACGTGTACAATAAAACTAAAATCATCATTGTCAAAATTCAGAATTATAAATGTATCAATGAAAAGCCTAAAGAGACTGGTATGAAATGGTCGCGGACTTGCGGATAACACTGATATGATTGAACTATATATGGCAACGCTATATATAATATTTTCTTTTTTTCGTTTTTGGAAAATTAAATGGTGGATTTTAAAACAGACACGTCAACCACTTTTATTGTTTTTAAACAAAACTTTATGCTCTTGTCATTTGCTGGCGAAGAATTAGTAGTGCTGCATTCCATGAAATCGATCCCTATTGAATGCGATGTTGATCGTTGGAAAGGATTCAATTGGTTTAGTATTTCAAAATTTCCATCCTATCTATCGAACAAGAAAATGTTATTGTATTCTTCAATTCAAACTAAACATTCTTTGTTTTAGAAAACTAAACATTACTCATCTTTTATCTCCAAAAAAATTGACTCCCATACTAATAAAAGTTAATAATTTTAACTTGCAACAACGATGTATATATTATCTAAACTCTCGACGTTGGCCTCTTTTGAAAAATTCATGCCTCCGTCTCTATATATATACAATAAAATAAGATAATATAATAGAAGTTGATGTTGAGAATAAATAGAAAAGAAAAAAACAGAGAAATATAGGGTAGTATGGCCTCAAATAAATATAGACTTTTCTCTTTAAAATAAATATTACATAGTCATATTCATATATAATGACAAAAACACTCATTATTGATTTTTTGCTTTCAGATGATGCAAAATCACAGCAGGATAATAACAGAGTACAAATATTAAATAAATTAAACATACATCTCCATTGTTACTGGCAGGTTATTACAAAATCAATATAACTAGAGCACTATTCAAAATAAGTAACAACAAAATCAAAAGAGAAAAATATATACTGAACACCTGAAGTAATTGAATAAGAACTCAATTTCAATGATCCATCATGAAGTATGAATATGCTGTAGATTAGGCATAAACCAGCACGCTGGTTTCACCACATGACATGGAAGAAATTCTTTAGTACCAGTTTCTATGTCTATCCTGATGACTTCATAGAGTTTATATTTTAGATTATAAAAAATGAAGATGCAATTTCTTTTGATCTCAGCGATTTCACTCGCTTTAAGTACAAAACCGCCAGAATCGTCAACAAATACTGCTTGATCGCCAATGCTATTAACCTTGACCCAGCATGCTGAATTATTTCCGTTTACATCCAGTCGATGAACATCGAACTGACAATTGGATGAATATGGTGGACTACGATGTTAAAAAACACTTAGAATTCCTCCACAAGCCTCCACAAGATACATTTTCCCACGTTTCGAATGTCCTTCAACCGGTGGTATAACATTGGCAAGAGCACATGTATTAATGTCGATAACCTTTGTAACACCGCTCAACTTATTTGCAATAAAAAGCATATCCTGGAGACAGAAATAGCTGCAATCGCTCCAGGATTCTAATTCAAAGTTATACCACTTATTATGGCAAAAATTATAGATGATCAATCTGTGGATATCAAATGAATGTTCATAAAATGCCACCACATATTGTATTTGGTTTTGCGTCGGTCCAATCCAATGAAGATTGAAATCAGAAGGATATGCAGGGAAAATAATCTCATGATTGGTAAGTGGATTGAGAAACGATCAACGAGGGGCAATAGCTTGGGAAGACAAATCTTGCGCGTTACGGTCATGGTATTTAGTGAGCATATACCCTTCTGACGGACCAGAGAGTCTCTTGTCGAAAGATTTTGCTGCATGAATACAATTTGATTTCCTAAAGGGTATGGAGTAGAAGGTTAGATCAGCTTCAAAAGGATACTTCTGTTGCTAAAAAAATCCAAGGAAATTGCGGTGAAACATCGGTGATTCGAGTAGTGGAGCGCCATGCACTGCAAACAGTAAGAAATCGAACAAAATCAGAGATTTCTCTAAGACTTTTGGCGATAAGAATTAGCAGCTCTAGTGGAAACAATAACCAATCTCTCTCCATAACAACAAATAGATGGAAAAGGGAAAAGCCTAGAATTGCAGAAGAAAGAGATGGTGTAAATTTATTATGTGTTGATAAATTTTAACATTGAATGTTTGTGTTGTATATATAATAACTTAATAAGTCTTCTAAAAGTGCAACAGCTTATTTTTAGTATGAAGTAATTAGAGCAATCAAGAGAAGATCTGATAATTTGTCGTAATAGATATAGTCATATAGGATCAGTATAGTCACATATAAAAGTTAATTATTATAGCAATCAAGAGAAGATCTGCCGTCTAAAATGCCAATTATTTATCAAATTAGATATGGCCCATATATAAGGATCAGTCTCCTCGGTCTTCAGTTCTATTTCTTCAGTGCACAACCATTCACATTAAGGCCCATTATAGCCCAGTTGTTGTTTGTCAACCTGTTGTTTGTCGGCCTGTTTATTTTATCTGAAAATATTTTCGTTGGGCATTGATTTTTTTCCCCATTCAAAGAAGTTAGACGTTAGTACTTTTCGGATCCGTATCATGTGCTGCACTTTTTTGTGCAGCAGAAGGCTGCTGTCCCAGAGGAACAAACTCCTATTATGCTGGTTAGAGCCGCGCCACGGTACGAGGTAAGTATCAATGCTACTATCATACTGGTTGATGGTTGGTGGAACCCCACAGGGGCGGCGGGGATTGGCTATGTTGCTCTTGACCAAAGGAATGAGATGGTGGGGGTATTTTGCCAACATGTGCAAGCCGAGCATCCCTTCTAGGCCGAGGAAATGGGGCTTCAAGCTGCTTCGAGATAGGCAAGGGAATTGCTGTGCCAACAGGAGGTACAGATAGGGCAGATGATCTCTGATTGCAAGGTGCTGATCAAAGTAATTGAGCAAGAAAACATACACAATCTACCTTCGACGAGAGCAGCTGAACCAGTTGCGGCAGTGATGAGAGAAATCAGGACAAGTGCTTTTCTATTTGAGATTCGGCATGTCAGAAGAGAGGCGGTCCGAGTGGCTCACTTCCTGGCGAATTGGGCACGAACCACCAACAACACTGAAACATGTCTACAGGCAATGAGAGTGCTACAGGATAGTATAGAAAGGGAGTTTCGTTTTGAGGACTTTTACGTCAGGATGGCATGAGGACACAGATACCAGCAATTGCGAATTGTGCCTTTTAATTAGTCGGATAATTAGTAGTATTAATGCATGCCCAAGGGCTTATGATAAAAAAAAATGGAACTCGTAGGCTCCGCCTACTTTCCTCAAAAAGGACCTACGTACTTAGAATTAAGGCACCTAGGCCCTAGCTAATCTAACCCCCACATATTCAGTGGCCATGTGTTTAACCTGGTGCGTGCACCTCGCACCACCTTACATTTCTCTCTTTTCTCTACAGTTTCCACGTAACCTACACAAATTATAGGACCTTGTTTCTTGCATTATAAGACTACTTAAATTAATGATGCAAAATTTGGGCTTAGTTTAGTTGATAAGTATAAAAATAGGGATTATTATGATGCTACTCAAGATTGGTTGGCAAATCGGGTGAAACTACAAAATTAAATGGAATTGTAAATGACAAGTTTAGAATAGTTAATAATTAATTTGAGGTCGAGGTGTACTGTTTCCTTCGGATCGTGTACCTGCTCGGTTCACGACTTTGTTTAATCAAATGAAATGGTTGATTCATAGTTTTCTCTTTGAATTAGAGTCGCATCATCGTGCTTTTAATTGGATTCGCATCACTTTCTATCATAAATATCCGATCAAAATTGTATTCTACGCCTCCATATTCCCATTTACCCTCCGATCTAATTTCTACTAAATTAATACCTAGGGATATTTACGTCATTTAACACCTCTCCCTCTTTAAAAATCCCTAGCCACCACCATTCCCTTCTCCCATTCTCTCGGACCCGCACTCCTCCACTGCCGCGTAGGAAGAGAGAGAGAGAGAGATTCTCGATCGCCACATCATCTCTTAATCAAAATCCATCCGAATCGATAGAGAGAAGGAAGGAGAGAGCGATCAACAATGGAGAGTGGCGGCACGGAGGAGAGAGATCAGCTGACGAAGAAGCTGTTGGAGAAGAATGGAACTGATGCTGATCAGATGCCATTGCTCGAGGATTCAAACAAGGTAGATCGAAGCGATGGGGAAGAAGAAGGGGAGAATCTGAGCCTGAGGTGGAAGATTCTAGAAGAGAACAAGAAGCTGTGGGTCGTAGCGGGTCCCTCGATCTTCACTCGTTTCTCGACATTTGGCGTCACAGTGATAAGCCAGGCCTTCATCGGCCACCTCGGATCCACCGAGCTCGCCGCCTATGCTCTCGTATCAACCGTGCTCATGAGGTTCGCCAATGGCATTCTGGTACGTGCTTCCCTTTCTTCCTGTTGTGAGTTCTGAAATCAATTGATTATTACAGTGCTTGTGTGGGGCCTCATTTTGGAACGCAATGGGGTACACCTGTACATGACCCTTTTTTGTTATTTTTATCTTTCTTATATCACTTTACACCGCGTTCGAGTTGGATCTATTTGCTAATTCTTGGTGGAAATTTTGTCCGACGAGTGGGTCAAGGTTGCAGTGGGCTGTCACTGGCACCAGCAAAAGTCGAAATAGTGTTTAAAATGTTGCATGGAAGTTGTCAAGTTGGCATACTATACTAATACACGTTTTTTTTTTAAAAAAAAATAGGATACGAGCATACAGCTCAATGAGAAGTACAGCACCCAATAGAAATTTATCGTGTTCACATGCTTTATCTACGGACTTGGGATCGTCTTATTTCGCAGACTTGGGATCGTCTTATTTTTTTTTTTTTTGTAAATATGCATTTTTCTTGTACTATAAAAAAAATGCATTACTCAAGAGAAGAAAAAAAAAGGAAATAAGCATACGTGGCCATACTGTTGGCCATACCGTAGTTCAACTAAAAAATTAATATTAAATAATCGTAGGATACGTGGCCGCACGATGAGTGTACTGCCTTTAGACCCAACAGGCAAATAAAATTGGAGGGCAAAATGTTGGAGAATTTACTTATTTTTGTAATTATTATTTATTATACTCTCAGAGAAAGTTTACTTTACTGTTTCGCATAAAAAGAAAACATATTATAAAATTTCATCGAATTTAAGAGCTTTTTTAAATTTACATTAGTTTGTCGAGTATACTTTTTAAATGCATCTTGCTTTTTCTGAGGTCAAGGATCCCTCACGTCTCTTATGGGCACTAGATCCGAGGCGTCACGTGCCACAATTATCATAAGAGAGAGTATTAAATATTTGCAGTGGGTGAATAAGAGATGATCCATAATACATCGTTGGATGCACGTGACGGGTGTACATTCATTAGAGTATTATTTGATGGTGCACAAATAATTTAAATTATTAAATAACATTTTTATTTCTATAATTTAATTACTTATGATACATTTACTAGTGACAATTGGAATTCTTTTTAAAAAAATTCTTCATGAGTAGAAAGGAAGAATTGTTAGCTAAGGTAATAAATCACACAATTAATCAGAATGCTCATCTGAAATTTCGTATATATATGCAATTACAAGCGCCTGTATTTAATTGTACATACAGATATAGAAAAAGATTTCTCAGGAGGAGCGTGTTTGATCCGTCTGTACATTTTCTTAGCCTGGAGTCCTTAAAATTGGGGTCCCATGTGATAGCTACCATTGCATGATCGATACACATGCATAAGTCGCGAAGTAACTTGTTTCAATCTGTCGAGTAAATTACGTAAATCCAAATAATTGACTAAAAGCAGTCTTGGTCTGTCCCACACTCCCACGTTAGAATACTTGAAGTTTGTTGTTCTCCATGCGACTTTCCAAATCAACTTGCATTGTTAGTGCTTTTAATGTTAGTGTTTGGTTCAGACTTTGCATCATTTCCCATCTCTCTTCATAAAAAAATTAGGTGTACCGGTTTTCCAAGCTTAAATAGTCACCAAATTCATTTTTTCGGTGCTTTATTTTTTAATGAAAATATTAAATGAAACATTAATGAGCTTCTTAGCTCGAATTGTAACCAAGTTCAATGTATTTGTACTTTCCTTCTGCATTAAAATAATAAAAACATCAACATTAATGAGCTTGTTGGCCCAAATTGTACCAAGACAATTTCTCAATACTTTCTTATTTCATGAAAATAAAAATAAAAACATTAATGAGCGAAATTCTCTAGCAGTGATTTAGATTTTTAGACATTATTTCTTGGGGTGTCGGAGTTCTTAGATTTTTTTTATATATAAAACAAACTAAAAGTTACAATTTCCGAAGCGAATGGATTGGGATATGGGATGAACAATTTAGATTTTCTTTAATTGAGATAAAGAGTGGTAGGTGAGGTAAGTTATAATAACTTAAAATTTAGTAATGGATATTTTTTATTCCTTTCGGATTCCTTTCGTCTGTATTGTCTCACAATGTCTATGATTCCGGAATCTATGCCGAGCAAAATTAAATGAAGATTCGTACTTAGTCTATTTTTCTATTGAAACGAAATGATAATTTTAGTCCCAATAATTCTACTGATCACATTCAGACTGTGTAAACCTGATGCACGTTTCAAACTCCGCGTCTTTTATGCTACCGAAAAATAATTTGGCATTTTTTTTTTCAAATTTTGTGTAATAAAAAGTGGCTAAAGTAAAATTTTGAATCATAATTCTTGAAAAGAAAAGGTTCAGACACATTTTTTTACAAATTTATTTGTAAAATTTTCTACTAACCCATCCAAGATTTATTATTATCTATCTACCTTTTATATATACTATCGTCAATGCCACAAGTTTTTTCCTTTATATTTTTCGGAATAACGCTGACAAGTAGGGCCGAGTAATCAGAACCGATAAAACTTTCAGCTTTTGAGCCATTGTAATGGAGACGCGAAACTGGATCCTTGGAGTTCGGCACCAACTCTGATCTGGGGGGAGAGGATCTGCTGCTTGTCTGTATGGCAAGTAAGGGCATATGTTCGTTCAGATCTGACCGTTTAATTAAACGAACTCGTAATTTGATTCAAAAGACATATATTATGATATCTTACAGAATAATTTGTTCTCACTACATCGAAGTTAGTACCTGTACCGCAGATAAATTTTGAACTATTCTGATTTAAAAGAATAGACTATAGAGTGGCTTGTATAGATCAGCTAGCAGCAGATTTCGTTCCTCAGTGAGATCCACATTCCCGTCACGAATTCACGATGAGTAAACAGCTATTATTTGGTTTCTAGGTCTGGCCTATAAAAATCGAGCCACGTTCCCACTTCCCAGTCGTAGGCTCCTAGCAACCAGGCACGTGAATTTTAAAGCACGTCGACTTTATCGCTGAATTTTTGTTTTGGATTTTTGGACGCACCTGTTTTTTCTCTTTCCTTCCTTTTTCAGTAACTCTTTTATTTCTTCTCTGCGCAAGTCCTGAACCGTGCTTTTTGTTGAATGGTATCCGGTGCTTTTTAGAGCAATAGCAGGGTCTGCTCTTTCGATCTGGACCGTCCAATGTAACGGATCAGATCTCTAAATTTACAAACATGGAGCCCCCGCTCTTTTAGATTGAACGGTCCAGATCGAAAAGAGATGAGTCATGCTCTTACTTAAAAAGAGCAGCAGATACGGATCGGCTTTTCTTTTTAGCTTTTTAGTTTTTAGTTTCTCACGTGATCTGGACCACTTGTCTGGTTTACACTGTGGACTGATTCTCTCCCTTACTAGTTGTAAAAATTAAAAAATATGTTTCTAGTTGTTAAATAGCGTACATTTTTCTTTTGCTTGTTTTTGTAGAAAGTGACGTGTAACAACTTTTTTTGTTGATGGAAGTTAAAAGTTCGATATGGACATAACACATAAAGTTTAAGTTTCCATTTTCTGAAGCTGGGGCTGTCATTTTCGCTTCCAAACAAGGAAATTAATTTGCTGACTTTTGACTCTGGATTTCGCTCTATCTTTTTTTTTTTTTGTATTTTTAACTTATCTATTTTAAATTTCTTCGCTTTCTGTTCTGATCTCTCAGCTTCATAAGAGGTGCACCGTTCCCTGCAACGACAAATATATTTTGAAAATTTCTTTGGTTACAGATCCAATCCAATTGATAAACTAACAAATATGCACTCCTAACGCTATAAACCTTTATGTTATTCTTTTCCTGATAACAACTATGGTGCATTTATACAGAGTCCTTCACTGGCAGCGGTGAAGGCACATTCACACAGGGGTGGGGTAGGCACTTGTCTATGACTGAAAAAAATAAAAAATATTACTATATTTTTTTTCTGAAAAAAATACAAAATATATTTAAGACTAAACCCTAATATCCATCCTAGCTTCATCCCTATTCACTGGATGCGAAAATTACTTTTTCTCGAGTTGCACAATAAGTCAACAATGATTTGTACTGGAGGCAATTCTAAGTCCCAACAATCGCCACTTTGTAACACCAATTTCTTTTCTGTATCGTTAACATACCATGGTGATTGGGCTACATCTAATTTGATTTTAAGTAATGAAACTGGAACGATAAAATAGCAGTTTTAGAAAATAGAAGATTGTAGTGCCCTTTTGTGAGGAGACTAAGTTATCCGAAGTTTATGGTATATTTCTTGTTTTGATACATTTTTTGAATTAGTTATTGGGAAAAACTTAGGTACACTTAGATAGGTGTTTCATAGGTACTACACTCAATCTCTATCATTTGATTGCATTGAGATTCGCATCATAGATTTCAATCAAAAGGTAGAAATTGAGTGGAATACCTAAAAAGCACCTATCCAGGTGTACCTAAGTTTTTGCCTTAGTTATTTTGTGAACATTGTATTGACTTTTTCTAATGTTCATAATTAAAACCTACATTATTTAGTGAAGAGGTTAAAAAGGATCTTTGTTAGCTTTTGGAAAGCAAATTACTCATTACATAAGCTTTTAATATCAATTGATTAATACAACTAGAAATAGTAGCTGATTAAGTATTCTGAATGACCCTTTCTATTTCACGTGCCTACACTTGAAAATGCATGATGTTTCATCCTCTAATTTTTCTTTTGGAATAGTTAGGCGAAATGCACTAAATTATCTTCATATAATTATGTTGACACTAGGAAAGTACTCCACCTTCTTAAAACAAATAAATTTTAGCCTGCCTTTATGAAGGTGATGGAGTGAGTGGTGGAGGTTCTTGTTTATTAGGATATTTGAACTATTGAAGGACAATTAATAGGCGATGTCTTTTGTTTATGCCATCTTCTTATCAAGTGCTTTTTCTTTAAGTAAACTTTTGTTGCTTATGATTTAGATTAGTTAGTTTATTGGGGCGGCTTTGATCGATGCGGAAGTTTAGAGTCTAAGATTTTAATTAATTTATTTATTAGTTAGACACATTTTTGCATCTTAACTTTTACCATGCATGAATCTGGAAAGAAGACAGAATAACAGTTGAGATATTATTTTGTACAATAACCTTTCAGTTAAATCATCTGATAACAACCTTTTTTAGCACTTAAATAACATGAAACAATATTATTTAACAAACTAGATCGATTTCAGAGAAAAAAGAGCTTGCATGATTATTACTTGATAATGACCATGTTGTCTGGCAGGTATTCAGTAGTAAAATGCATTGGTATTAGTTATTTGGCTAGATGAGGCCTCTTTTGCGAGTCTTATGTTTCTTTGGAACTATTCTCGCTAGATTTATATTCCTGGCAATTTATAGTATTTATTCTTCAACTCATTGGGAAATTTTATTAGTATTTCACTATGCAGCATCAGTTCATTTATTTTTTTTGAAATAAGTGGGGAGCGCCTACCACTCCATTTTTTTTTTTAAAAAACGAAGCATACAACCAACACTCAACTGTTTTCCAACAGAGATCCCTATCTATTTCCCTTTTTCATCTATACTCCTGCAGCATCAGTTCATTAAATCAATCGTAGATCGTCTAGTCTACTTAACTTTGTACTGTGCTTGCAAATGATGTATTTTCCTCCTAACTAAACAAATCCTAACAACAACAACAACGTCAAAGCCTTTGGTTCCAAACAAGTGGGTAGGCTAGAGATGAAACCCAATCCGAGTCTATTGGATTTCATTTCCATGAGAATGACTGAATTTTTACGCTGGCTCATCAAGCCTATTGTAACCTTCCTTTGTTTCCTAACTTGGGACAAGCCATGTAAAAACTACATAGGCTATGTAAAACAGCTCCTAACAATTCAATTTACCTTTTTAATCTTTCAGCTGGGAATGGCAAGTGCATTGGAGACCTTGTGTGGTCAATCGTATGGTGCAAAGCAGTACCGCATGCTCGGTATCTATCTTCAGCGCTCATGGATCATTCTTACAGTAACTGCTATATGCCTCCTTCCTATCTACATCTTCACAGCCCCTCTTCTCAGATTTCTTGGCCAGGATACTGAGATCGCCAAAGTGGCCGGTGTCATATCCGTCTGGTTTATCCCCGTTATGTTCTCTTATGCTTACACCTTCACTCTTCAAATGTACCTCCAAGCACAAAGTAGAAACATTATCATAACATATCTTGCCATCTTGACTCTGGCTTTGCATTTGTCCCTTTCATGGTTCATGACAATTAAGCTCAACTTAGGAGTGGCGGGGGTCATGGGGTCGATGATTGTAGCCATGTGGGTCCCGGTTTTTGGACAGCTTGCATTTGTGTTTTGTGGTGGGTGTCCTGAGACATGGACCGGGTTTTCGTGGGAAGCATTCTCTGATCTCACGGCAATTGTGAAGCTTTCGATATCCTCTGGTGTAATGCTATGGTACAGTGTTTACTTTGTGTCAAAAGTTGAATAACTGATGCCTCGTACTCAAGAAAAAAGCACCCACCTTCTAGGACCAACTGGTTAATTACATCAATTGCCTAATTTATAAACCTGTCATTTTAAACACTGGATGCTTGTAAAAACAGAATTATCTTTTTGTTAGTTGTAGAGAGTAGAGACAATGTGGATCCGTGTCTGGAATAATTAATTAGTTCTGGATCCCTTTGTAGTTTGGAGCTTTGGTACAACACAGTCTTGGTCCTTCTCACCGGGTACATGAAGAATGCCGAGGTTGCCATAGATGCTCTTTCAATCTGGTATAAATATATTCCATTCTGATGCATTATAATCAATGAAAATGTTCTTCTAAATATAAGGATCAATACTTCATCTGAAGTGCATTTTAATTTTATACTCTTTTGATGTAGCCTGAACATTAATGGATGGGAGATGATGATCTCTGTTGGCTTCTTAGCAGCTGCCGGGTACTCTTTTTTTTAACTCTATTGCTCCTTTTTCGTTGTGAAGTGGATTTGTGAAATAACCTTCTTGTTAGTCTGTTAGAACAACCAGTATAACAGATCTGCACCCTGTAAATTATCTGGGACTATTTAAGTACCATGTTTAATGATAGTTTGCATGCCGTTTCCAGTGTTCTAAAAAACGGCCGTTTTGGCCGATTAATTGTCTGATTAGTCGTTGGGGGCAACCAAGTCACGTATAACTAATACAGAGGCTATTTTGCGGTTGCGCATAATTGGCCGACTTATCAGATTAATTGTTCGATTTCCGACTAATCATATGTTTTTTTCGTATTTTCATATATTGTCATTATGTTAACAATTCATGGTCTTTTTCCTCGTAGATATGACCCGATATAAATTTAATGGGTCGTTATAGAAGTGTGTATTCATGCATTTAAATTTTATTTACTATTATAAATAATATTAGTAAATATTATATTCTTAAATATACGTATAAATTTTTTATTAATATTTTACATATTAAAATTGAAATGCCAACTCGTCAGCAAAACCGATTAATCAACCGCATAGCGACTAATCACTTGACGGTACCCCCTCCGACCATTAGCGCATTTCGTTTTTTAAAACACCGACTGTTTCTGATATCACAAGTCAACTTATATTCTCATACTTAAACTCCATTTTTCTGATTGTAGGGTACGTGTGGCAAATGAACTTGGTGCAGGAAATGCGAGGGCCGCAAAATTTGCTATTAAAAATGTCGTTCTTAATTCGTTCTCAATTGGCTCTATTCTTTTTATATTTTTCTTGCTATTTAGAGAGAAGCTTGCTTACATATTCACTGAGGATAACAATGTGGCAAATGCTGTTTCACATCTCTCTCCCCTTCTTGCCTTCTCAATTTTGCTCAATAGTGTGCAACCCGTGCTGTCAGGTTTGTGCTACTGAAGTGATAATTAAATTTTTTCTTACTAGAATAAAATTTTCACTGTATTCCAATGAAAAATTAACAGAGAAGAACAACATTAATATCTTGCATCTGCAATATCGTGCAAGATATATTTTTTCTTGTATTCAATTGATATGAGACTGGTAGGTCACTCAAGGAAAGACAATTTACTGTTAGTATTTTAATTATCAAATGAATCAAACAAAACTCGATTGTTCTGTGAAAGGGCTTTTTCTGGTAGGCACGGACAGTAAACACAGCTATTTACTAATGAAGTAGAAAGTATATGTATTTTCACATGAAAATCCAGCAAAGATACATAATTTTGGAAAATGAATAATGTTATAAGACATGCAAAAAAAAAGAAATAGAAACATACTATTGAACTTATTAAATTGTCATCGATTGGAACACAAAGTAAGAACACAGATTCCCATTTATCAATTTGTTTGGAGATTTCATAAAATAATTATTCGACTTGTGGAAGAATAGTTATTCTGAATTTAAGTTAATTTTTGTATTTTAGGAGTTGCTGTTGGTGCTGGATGGCAGAGTGTGGTGGCATATGTCAACATAACATGCTACTACTTAGTCGGCATTCCTCTTGGAGCGCTCCTTGGTTATAGATTCAAATATCATGTGGAAGTAAGTTCATCTAAAAAGTGGCAAACTTTACCTGAATACTAGTATGTGTTTGTAGACTTGCAGCTACAACATTCCATAAGTTCTCGTACAGTATCCTGAACCTTGAAATATAAAAATCTATTTTGCCCACTATTATATGGTATTGAGCAAACTATTATTCCCAGTTATAAACTGGAATGAAATCAGACTCAACTCTTAACTTGAAAGTACTTATTTTTGGTGAGTTCAATCAGAAATAAAACATTGAACCCAAAACTAATGGAAATTTCATCCACTTTTTAAGCAAAAGATAGTGCAGGCGTCAATCTTTAGGGATCAAAGTGAGAACTCAGAGAGTTTGAGACCAAAACAGGAATCAGGCAATATCTGACAGATCATATGCACAATATAATTTTTAACAGTCTCTTTAAATGAAAAAAAAGGTCATAGTTGATTCAGAAATATTAACACCTGATCATAAGCTTCTACCACTTTTTAGCAATATTTTAGTTGTCATTGCAGATTTAACATAGTTGTTGTTTTTTCTTTGAGTTATTTGAAGATCATATTCTTATGCATCCATTATTCATGTTTGCAGGGTATTTGGGTCGGCATGTTGCTTGGTACACTTGTTCAAACTATAGTACTTTTGATAATAACAACACGAACAGACTGGAATAAACAGGTATGCCAGTAAATTTCCTTTTTAAAAATACACAATGTAAAGCTGAGAGAATACAGTATACTAAAACTTAAAATTTGTCCAACATTATGCTGATTGTTGTCACTTTTGAATTAGCCAGCGTTACTGCATGGCTTGGTTGATGGTGTAGCATAAGTGGGTAATTTTAGACTTTGAGCTGATAAGCACTCGAGAAATATAGATCGGTACCTCGAAACCAAACTGGCTATATTGTTATTTGAGTTTAGCATTCTAATTATACTTTGAAATTACTAGGGCAGATATTTCATTGAATTAGCACACTTCTTCCACTGATGTCTTCTTTATGTTTGAAAAATAAGCATTTGTTTTGGAACTACAACAGGTCATAATTGCCAAGGAGCGGTTAAATAAGTGGTACATGGGTCGAGAGAGTAGATTAAATGGCTCTACTAACAGGTCTGATGATTGCACCCCTTGAGTTGCACAGAAATTCAAAGCAGAGGATGCTAGTTCCGCAACAGTATATTCATGCTGACAAAAGCCTTAAGAGCAGAGATATCTCCTGGTTTTGTTTAGTTTTCCTGCTTGTTTTTTGGGGAGATTGGCAATGGCTATAATATTTCACGTCTTGATCTTGCAGTGAGCCTTTTTTTGTTAACTGGTTTTGATGTAATGTAAAAGTTGGTTAAGAAAGATACAGTGGTGAGCCTGAAGGAACTTCTGTTGTGATGTAGATTAGTAAAAGTATAATCTGTCATTACGCATTTCCTTTTGCTTCTGTTTTCTTCTTTTGTTCCCTTTTACCGATCAACTCTGCGACAATGTTCCCTTTTTGCTCCTAGTTAATATCAAATGCAGCCCTAGGAACTAACTACTGGATACTGCATTCACATTTATATTAATTCGTTAGAAAAAGGAAATACATACATATGCTGAAAAATAAATACATATCGTTCGGTATGGATAGTTCTGCTATCTCTAAGGTTGCAGGTTCAAGCTCCAACAAATATTGAGTTTTTTTTTCTAACTCTAAAAATTATTAAATCACTTTTCTGACTCTGATTTTAAAATTTTAACATTCATAGCTCTACTTTCTAAACGTTAGGTTCAGGTGTTTGGAGTAAACGTGTCGTTCAGCATTGTCATCCGTCCAAAATATCAAAATATGTCTAGAGTTGTGAACGCCAGAATTGAACGTCTGAACGTAGCGTCTAAACGCAACGTCTAAACGCAACGTCCAGATTACGGATTTCAACTTGGACGCTGTGTTTAGACGCAGCGTTCACCATCGCAAAAACACTTTAATAATGATATTTTTACTCTCTCCTTCTCCCGTCTCCTCAATTTTTATTTACTCCTCACCTCTTTTCGCTTCCTTTCTTTCTGTCTCTTTCATATTCTCTTTTTGATTTCGTCCAAATCGTCCAAACCCTAAGAAAACAAAACAGAAAAAAATCCCTCTTACTCCTCATCTCCTCTTTGAAACAATTCGTGACCAGATATATCGGAAGGTGCTGAGCGTTGTAGCAACTTTGTGGAAGGTGCTGAGCGCTGAGCGTTGTAGCAACTACCAAAGGTAAGAAAAGTCTATGTTTGAGAGTTCAATTGATGGTGTTTGCTAACTAAATATATAAATTAGAAAATGAAATTCATAATTTTGCATTTTGTAATTATTTTACAACATTTATTTGTATTGAAATTTGTGATATAATTTTGCATTTTGCAATTATTTTACAACATTTATTTGTATTGAAATTTGTGATAAAATCGATACATGTTCTCCAAATTGATATGTGAATATCTCTTCAATTGTTTATGTAGGACATGAATACTGAACCGATTGCAATATTTTTGTATTATGGAGGAAAAATAGTTCAAGATTCTAATGATTATAGCTATGAAGGATCGGAACCAAAGGTGATTCATGAAAATCCAAAAATCAAATTCTCTGAACTTAAATGGAGAATTTACTCTATCACCGGATGGTCGGAGAATATGTACGACATGATAATAATTGCTAGATGGCAATGGCAAGCTGGTAGAGGGGGGAGATTGTTTTTTGTGCTTGTTTCTATTACCGATAACGACTCATTGAGTAGTGTAATTCGCAACACACAAGGAGGTAAAATAGATTGGTCCATAATGAAGTTGTACATTGAAAGAACTTTTAAGAGAGCCGGTAGTAGTGCTATTGTCGAGGATGTGGTTCAAGAAGTTGATTTTGAAGATGATGTGGGTGACAACTACATTGGTTTGCAATATGAGTTGCCCGATGAAGGCATTTATTCAAATGATGTGCCAACGAATGAGGGTGGTGAAAATATTTGTCATCCCACGGTGGTTGGAGAAGTTGGTAGGATTGTGATTCAAGAGAGAGGTACATTTGAACAAGCTCGTATTAATAATGAGTTAGCCGATAATGATGACGGAGATAAGGCATATCCCGATGATGATGATGGTGATGGCGATGAAGAAGATGTTCAAGGGGTTGAACAAGTTGATGAATTTCGCAAGCATGCTCCCGAATATTTTTTTGACGTTGAAGAGGCTATTGGTGATAGTCGCGGTGGCCTCGGAGGTACAAATCAAAGTGACAAATTTTATGTGGGTCAAGTCTTTCTAAGAAGAAAGGTTCATTTGTTATTAAATCATTGGTCGGACCACATATTTGTTTGAATGCTAATCTTAGTCGGGATCATAGGCATTTAAATAGTGATTTTGTGTCCAAACACATATTAGGATTGGTTAAGAAAGACATCGGTACAACCCCAGCGGTTATTGTGGAGATTGTGAAAGAACACTTTCACTACAACATCTCATATGCGAAGGCTTGGCGAGCCAAATACAAAGCATTGAAACATCTTTTTGGAGGATGAGTGCAAGCATACTCTATGTTGTCTCGCTTGATTCGTGCAATTCAGTCAACAAACCCGGGTACGGTTTATAAGGAGTGGTCTGATCCTACAAATATGGAAGGTACACATATTATTCGTGGATTTTTTTGGGCGTTCGGCCCGGCTATTAGAGCATTCGAATTTTGGAGACCATTATTGAGTATCGATGGAACATTTTTATATGGTAAATACAAAGGCGTTCTTTTGATTGTGATGGCCGTTGATGCAAATGGACAACTCTTACCCGTTGCTTATGCCTTGGTAGAGAGAGAAAGCATAGCAACTTGGAATTGGTTTATGAAATGTATTCGCGAACTAGTCACACAAAGAGAGGGAATTTGTGTCATATCGGACAGGAATGCGGGTATTGTTGATGTTTTCAGGGATAACAATGGCCCTTGGGCACCGCCAAAGGCATACCATAGGTGGTGCATGCGACATATTGCTCAAAACTTATATTCTCATGTGAAAGACAAATCACTCATGCAAAATTTGAAAGATGCTTGTAAAGAAAATCAAAGATGTAAGTTTCTGAAACGCCGTAAGGGTTTGGAAAAAGATAGACTTAGAGTTGTGAATTTTTTGAAAAATCTCCCACTCCAAAAATGGTCTTTAGCGCACGATGTCAGTGGTCGTAGGTATGAAATGATGACCATCAATATTTCTGAAGTTTACAATAATGTTCTAAAAGGTGCTCATGGTTTGCCGGTGGCAGCGATTGTTGAACTGACGTTTTATCGTACAGTTGAGTACTTTCGGAAGAGAAGAACGATTGTGAATGCCTTACATGCCAATGGTACTGTTTGGGTTGATGAGATCTTGAATCATCTTGTAAGAAAAAGAGAGAAGGCCTATCGGCACCACGTGAGACCATTCCATGATGGTAGTGGTCTTTACGAGATAATAACTCCAACGGGTTGGATTCGTGACACGCGTAAAGGAGGTAGAACCATACGGTCAATCTACAGTTGAGTGCATGCACATGCGGGAAAACTCAATTACTACATTACCCATGCTCACATGTGTTGGCCGCTTGCGCATTTAGGACATTGGATTACAATGCATTTATTAGTCCTTATTACTCGATCGATTCACTCTTCCACACTTGATCGCAAGTATTTCATCCTATTCCCGATGTGAGTTATTGGGAGAATTTTGATGGGCCAATATTCATACCCGATGAGTCTCTAAAGCAAGTCAAACGTGGGCGTAGAAAAACAAGACGGATTCGCAATGACATGGATGAGATGGAGAAAGGTGTTAGAACTAGATGTGGCAACTGTCGTCAAGAAGGTCACAACGTCCGTAAATGTCCATCAAGAATTGGCCGAGTTGTTTAAATTTTCAAACAGCAAAATGTTTATTTTTATTATGAAGGGTATGTAATAGAACTTATTTTTATTTTTATCATGTTTCTTATTATTATGAAGGATTTGTAATAGAACTTATATTTATGCATATTGTCATGTTTCTTTTTATTTATGCATACTGGGCGTCTACAATTGTTTAAAAAAAATTGGCATTCAGATTGAGTTGTAAACGCAAGAAATCTTCTCTGGCCATCCAGCAGAGTTTGGATCCAGGCTGAGCGTCCACGTCTAGACGCAACGTCTGAACGCAACGTCATGACGCAACGTCTGGACGTGGACGCTCAGTCTGGATCCAAACAGCTCGATGGCCAGAGAACATAGACGCAGCGTCCAGATGTAGCGTCTGGACGTGGACGCTGAGCTTGGATCCGAACTCTGCCTCTATTCTATGCGTTTGCCTACTTCCCTCCATTTTGATTTTCATTCTAATGTTTCTCATTCAAAACACAAAAAATAATCAAGTCACATCAACATAATAAGTTCAAAACTTCAAATACATCAACATAATCAAGTCACATCACATTGTTCAAATACATCATGTCTATTAGAACAAGTTCAAATACATCATTTCTAAACAAACTCTACTTCTTCTTCTTTGCATGCTCTCTCCGAGATCGTTTTGGAGACGGAGGCTCAACTTCTTGTGTTATTTGACTTTGGAATCGTCCCAATGTCACGTTCTCCCAATCATCTTCTTCTTCCTCCTCTTCCTCGTCCTCCTCATCGTGTTGAGAGTTCAAGTGGATAATATTCATACAAGTCATTTTGAGATAATTTATACATAAAAACAAAAGATATTTTTTTTTTTTTACCACAATCGTCTCTACTTCCTCTTCTGACTCTTCCTCCGTAGTATCATCGCCGATGTCTGCAAGTGCTTGATCAAAAGTGGCAATGCTGTCAACCGTGCCAACCACCTATCGGCACACTTTGAACGCCTCAGTCGCAAATCTAGGCTCTGTTTAGTACACTTACACTGATCGAGTATTGTAAATTTGACAAATTTGACAAATCTGACTGTAATGTGTAAATCTGTTTAGTACACTTACTCTGATCGAGTCGGCTGGACGCGTCTGGATGCCTGCCTGGAGAGAACGACCAGTCTCGACTGCGACAAGACTGAGAGAGAGAGAGAAAACGCGAGAGTGAGAGAGAACGCGAGAGTGAGAGAAAACGATCGGTGTTGTTTTGGGCGAGAGGCACAGGGAGAGAAAGGGAGATCTGTTTTATTTTGGGCGAGAGGCACAAATCCAAAACGTGTACATAAAAGTTTCTAAAAATAAAAAATTGTCCCCAACGAGATTTTAATATAAAAGAATTAATGTGCATGACAAATCAAAATTTAAAAGTTATTAAAGATACTTTTAGTTCCGGGAGGCATTGATGTTTCTAGGAGCATCATATTTTTACTCTATATCACTTGCAAATTATTTGCATAAGTTCTTTATGATGGATTTATACGAATATTAAATCACAGAATCACTCTAGAGAAATATAAAATGTGGAAGCGTTACATTGTTCCATTTCAATGGATGAAGGTAGTAGTCGATCGATGTATTGCACAAAATCTGTTGCTTGTTGGTTTTCCGGAGAGACACGACCCCGTTTAAACGTCGGCTTCTTAAGCAATGCGCGACGTTCTTCCTCTAAATCCGATGGAGAGATTAAGAAAAACGGTAGCAATAATCTTATACAAAACCTCACTACTTTGGATCTGATTAAAAAGGGAATTTAGAGAGAGAATATTCTGTATGTTTTTTTTGCTATATCCCAATTGCCAAAAATGTGATGCCTTATATGGCCGCATAAAGTTGGCAAAATTAAAACCCCTGTATCAATTACCATTAATCTTATATTTAATTCCTAATGAATGCTGAAAGGTGGAATGCGTCAGGTGAGGTAGTAATGAATTGGCAATGTTAGCTGTATCATTTAAATGGCAATTGATCATACATTTATAATCTCTCTCAAATATAATCCAAAATATTTGGTGAATGATTTATAAGATTATGCGCTAATAAATCGTATTCTCCGGGAACCAGTAGCAATATAAATATTATTTCGTAATTTATTTCAATTTAGACCATCACTAAATAATAAATTACCAATATGCATTCTACACATCTAAAAACTACTTCTTCATGACACATACCATTTGACAATTTGAACAGATTATGGAATGACTAGTGTCTAGATTATTGATTATGGAATGCGCATGCTTTTTATTGTTATCTTTATTCAATCTCTATTTTCTTCTTTCCTTCCTTCTTTTTTTTAGAGAACGATCTCTATTTTTTATAGTTTCTAAAGTTTTTATAATATAAAAATATTTATAATCACTACTACAGAAACACCCTTTAATATCCTCCTCATCCTACACGATGAAATTCACATTAAAAGATCTAGATAACTCAATTATTCTCTTTGGATCAGTTATGAATGTATCGTGATGATGCTAAAGAAAGTGTGTTGACTCGAAATCTAGAGCTAAAGCTTCGAACTTGATGGACTGACTTATCACTTTTGAATTTATATTTAGTTGTTGCTTAATATGAAGAATGTGTTCAGCATAACTCGTGAGTTTTCATAATTATTGTAAAGAAAAGAGCAAGACATCATACATACCATTGAATATGTTGTGGTGGCTAAAAATCATTTGCAAGACAATAGATGTAATGGTTGAAATTCTTTGTTGAACGAAGTTCACTCATTATGTTCAAGTCACAAAATTAAAGTGTTAAAGTATAGAAGACAAAAATATTGCTAATGATCAAAACGTGTAGCTCATAAAATGACAATTAAACATTACCATCGCATGGATTTATTTTATTCTGTAATTGCTAAAATGTAGTCACAGCCGCTCCAATTAGTGAAGAAAAATTATGATCTTCAACCATACATCTCAAGTTCTTTTTAGATTGTTGACAAGAGCTCAAATGTATAAGCACTCCAAATTTTTTTTTTATATTTATACTCTCAATTGAACGGTTTGTGTGCTTGTTTGAATATTATAGTCTAATACCGATTTTATCAATGTATTTTTAAATTAAAAAGTCAATTCTTGTCGAATTGTCGACTTTTGACCAATATTTTATAGAGACCATCTGATCAAACGAAATGAACGATCAAATTGGCTTGAAATAATCCAACAAATCCGCACTGCTGGAGAGGATTCTATCCACCTCTAGGTAGAGGCGACACAACCCGACTCGAAAAATCCGTCCGACTCGATCTGATCTGAATTTTGAAAAAATCAAATTAATCCGATCCGACTCGGTCCAATTCAAACAATTAGGCAATTAGGCAATCAGGATAACAGTAAAATGGACACTCTAAATTTTTCTTTAAATATTGTTCTATTTCTAGCCTTAAAAATGTGAAAAATGCAAGATAGTGATGTTTCCTTTTATTTATTAATTATCTTCCACCTGCCAGACAGGTACTTCCGTTTTACAAAGAAAAAACAAAACATAACTTTGGGTTTAAGACAAAGCAATAAGCCCCAAACTATGATTCTATCACTGGTAGGCTAATAATGAAATTCAGAAATTTTTTTAGAGGATCTAAACATGAGCCGAAATAAATATAATAATAGTCTACAACTGTTAAAATAATTTACAAATAGTCGGAGGCAATATCAACTATTACGTTTCTAAATTTCTTCGATTATTTTATTATTTTCGTCAGTTCTCTATATTTTCTCCAATGTATAAAAAATAGAAACGTGATTAACAATAACGCTACTACATGAATTTTAACTAAAATTTTTCTGAAAGTTTCAGAATTAATTCAACTTCTTAGATTAGTCGCGCCCATATTTTTTGCACCCCAAACAAAGAGAAATAATTAGAAAAACAATAGAATATTTGATGGAACTTCGGGAGCTATCAACAATAGCGCCTCTAGTTATTTGTACAATTTGTTAAGGCCATTACATATTATCAGACTTGTTGAGCCTTCTATGAATTTTTTCCGGAAAATTTTCATAGAGGACCAAGGTCCAAAAATGTTCAACAGATAGGGCCAATAGCATCCTAAAAATTGCACAGAGGACCAGGGGCGTGACTATTAGTCGCGCCCTTAAGAAATTTCGATTTTTTTGCTGAATTCAAAGCATTATGCTGTTGTTTTTTCAAATATGAGGCCTACATTTAGGGGCGCAAGTAATAGTTGCTGACAATTTTTTTTGCTAAGTTATGATTATTAATACTATATGCAAAAAAATTATCAGCAACACTTAGGAACGTAACTATTAGTTGCGCCCCTAAGTGGTAGGGCCCACAACTGAAAAAACAATTGCAGAATGCCTTGATTTCAGCAAAAAAATGGAATCTCCTTAGAGGCGCGACTATTAGTCGCGCCCTTGGTCCTTTGTGCAAGTTTTAAGGGGCCTCTGACTCTATCTGTTGAAATTTTTTACTGTTTGGCCCTCTATGAAATTTTCCATTTTTTCCTGAAGGCCACATCTGTTTCTTACTTGCTCCAGCTCACTCCAAAACTGGAGATAGAAAACAACACTCTTTGGAATAATGGATACCTCCGTTTCAGAAATGCTGGAGTTATTCCAGATCAGTAAATTACTTTTTTTTTTCAGAGAAATAAATTATTTTTCTCACTCCCTCCCTCCTGTTCTCTCCCCTTCCCCATCTTGTCTCCATCTCTACTCGACCATTTTATTTTATTTTATTTTCTTTTTCTTTTTGGCGCTTTGTAGGAATCGCACGAACAAATTGCTGCGATTAGGTTGTTTACAATGTATCAGATCCGGATCGAGAATTGAACCTTAGCCTCGATCTAATCCAGGTAAAGCTCAGTAATTATGTCCCTTCCTTTCCTCATTTCAACTAGCATTTTTAGTTTACCATTTGAAGTAGCGCAATTTTCTCATTGCTATTTCTTTTTTCGTCACTGTCATTTCCAAGCTTTGTACCACAGTCTAATTTAGCAAAAAATGCAAATCAGTTAATTTTCCTTTCTGAAATAGAAAGCACTTCTCTCTGATTTTTCAGGTTAACGCCATGTCGAGACCTAGACAATTATATTCTGAACAAGGCTCACCACCTAAATCCATGAAGTATAGAGAATCAGAAAGCATGTCCCGTTGGTCGGAATACTTAAATACTGAGAGTTCCCCTTCTACTTCCAATTACTGGAAGAACAATACTGGCATGGAGACTGGGGCAGGAGGTGGTCAGAGGACCCTCCAGCTGGAGTCGGTGATGCAACTGTCTCGAGTAGCTGAAGGCCTATTGACCAAGATGTACAGGCTGTTCAGCATACTAGATTTCCCGGATATGAGTTCTAACACCTTTTCAGAGAATTTCTGGAAAGCCGGGATTGTCCCCAATATCCCGAAAATCTGTGTGCTTGTTTCGAAGAAGTTTCCTGAGCATCCAGGCAAACTTCAACTCGAGAAAGTAAGATTACATTTCGGTTGTTGGTGCAATTATGTGTAATGAGCTGCAATATGAGATTAACTCAAAGACTAAAATGAAATGTAGGTTGATAAGGCCGGCATTGATGCATTGCATGAGAATGCCGAAGTCTATTTCCAGAATTTAGAGCCTTGGGTTACGGTATGTATGGCTCCTCATTTTGAGCATCCGTATTTAGTTTTATAGAGATCTTTGTTGTGCATGAAACTGATGTTGTTGTAGTTTTTCCTTCTTTAGTTGCTTAATGATTTGATGGCTTTTCGTGAACAAGCCCTTCATCTCATTTTGGATCTGAGCAGTACTGTTATCACATTGCTGGTGAGGAACATTAAATTTACTACTGTACAATGAAACTGATAACTTTTCTGTGATAATATGTTTTTTTTTGCTTGTTTTACAGCCACATCAAAATTCTTTGATCCTTCATGCCTTTATGGATCTCTTTTGTTCCTTTGTCCGAGTGTATCTTTTTTCTGAAAAGGTAAACCCCTTTGTAGTCTTCTTAAAAGAGTTAAGATCTAAAAGTGAAGAGTCTATCATGGGAAGGTACAAACAGTATGGTATGGTACAAGAAGTCAAGAATGGGCTGAAGTTCTAGAATTAGTAAGAAGAGCCCCATTGGTCTTGCAGAGTGCCCGAGAGTGCAACATGAGGCCAGGAGATCTTATGAATGGTGGTGGAGTGATGTCCTCATGAAATTTGTTGGCTTGCTGCCTTTTCTCTTAATCCAAGGATATAATACAGGGGCAGTTCCATGAATTAGTTAGGGCTGACCCTGAAATGAGCTTTATATGCCATTCTGACAGACATTGAACCAGTGGTGCACACCAGATGTTACAAGCAGAGCTGAGTCCTATCAGAAAGTCTGGTCCTACTTCATAATGTGATTAAGCCATAGCAACTTTTGAAAATAGACTATTTCCAATTTAGTTGACAGACATGCAAAGATTGAAACCTTTTGTACAATTGTCCGTTAGAAAACATCAAATTCATTTATCTTAGCAATGGCCTATACTTTCTGGATTGGTGCTCATATTTAATTTGTGTATTGTATATACTTGTTTCTTTTCAGATACCTAGAAAGATGATGCTTCAAGTTTACAACATCTTGCACAACATGCTTAAAGGTGGACGTGATTGCGACTTCTATCATCGGTATGTTTCAGTTGTCTTACAGCTTTAAAGTTGCTTCTTGCTTGCATTGTTGTAATTCTTTTTTCATATTTACAATGTAGGTTGGTGCAGTTTATTGACTCATACGACCCACCAGTACAAGGTTTGCAAGAGGACCTTAATTTTGTCAGCCCACGTATTGGAGAGGTTTTGTTAAGATTTATTTCATCTGCTTGCAAGTGCAGCATTAATATCTCATCTGTATTTTAATTGTGTGCTTTCCGTTTTAATTTCCTTTTCAGGTATTGGAGGCTGTGGGGCCCATTATCTTTCTCTCAATGGATACCAAAAAAATAAGAAATGAGGGTTTTCTCAGTCCATTCCACCCACGCTATCCTGATATACTCACCAACTCTGCACATCCCATGGTATGTTGACTAACCACATCAGGGACAGTGGTTTTGATTTTGGTTTGCTGGGTAAGTGCTAGTTGGTTATTATTGCAGCACATACCTTACCCACACAGTACCTAGAAGCATACATTACAGATGATTAAATGGTAGTCATTTAGAACAATTATAATTCATATGTATGTTATGTACTACAAGGGCTAACAGAAACATATTGTATTACTTTGGCCTTTGGTAATGCCATCCCTTTTGGCTTGAGTTATTTGTTGTCATCAGAGAGTCCTTTTGTTTTGGGTAACAATTTTGTTTTTGGTGTCCAGAGAGCTCAAGACCTGGCAAATGTTACTTCGTACCGGGAATGGGTCCTCCTTGGGTACCTTGTTTGCCCTGATGAGCTGCTCCGGGTTACCAGTATCGATATTGCTATGGTACACTATGTTCTCTTTCTACTCTAGATCTGTATAATCAGGATATATGAATTGTCTTCTGCCTAATACATTTGAATTACATTTTATCCCATTAAATGCCTTTTCTATTGACAGTTGTCTTTTTTATTTCTTATTCAGGTTGTGTTAAAGGAGCACTTAATTCTTCCTTTGTTCAGAGATGAGGTAATTAATTGTTTTCTGCTGTTTGTGTTGTCATATGGGCTCTTGAGTGCTTTGACTAACTGATATTTTATTTCTCTAAATGCAGTATTTACTTCTTCATGAAAATTACCAGTACTACGTTCTACCAAAAGTTGTAGAATCAAAGAAAATGGCAAAATCTGGGCGTGCCAAGCAAAAGGAGGCAGATCTTGAGTACAATGTTGCTAAGCAAGTTGAGAAAATGTTAAGGTAGACCTTATAAAAGTTCATGTCTTCTACAATTTCTTCAGATCTATTGTATTGGCACTGTGCTACAACATTCCCAATTTCTTTTTTCTTCTATCTTCTGTTTCCCAACCTTTAGCTATTAAATTGACATACATTTCCCAACCTTTAGCTATTAAATTGACACACACAACTTAAGGTGTGCAGAGGTCCTAATTCTGGGTCTTTTGGTCTATAATGGCCTCTATGGGCGACAAGTATAAGAAATGAGAAACTAGTTGCCAAACAAGAAGGCAAAAGATCCAAAGTAAGCTTCGACAAGCACAAACTCAACAACAACAACAACAACAACAACAAAGCCTTTATTCCCAAATAAATTTGGGTAGGCTAGAAATAAAACCCAATATGAAATGAAAATCAATAAATAATAATAATATAAGAAATAGTAAAATAATAGTAAAAATAAAAGTATAGAAATGATGATAATAATAATGCAAATGATAATAATAACAATAATAATAATAATAATAAAATAATAATAATACCTATTCTACCAATCATTAGTTCATATTCTACGCTGTTAATCCTGGACTAAAGTAGTACAACTAAAACACTACTTCTAAATTTAGATTGTCACGATTCTGGTACGTGAATTGCTGACTTTCATGCACTTCTATCTGATGCCAACTCTTTGAAGACATTTCATGCCTTTAAGTTTCTTTTTACAACTTCATCCCATTTTCATTTTGGTCGATCCCTACCTCTTCTCGTGTTTTCGACGCGACTTAAAACTCTACCACTTACTAGTGCATCAGAAGGCCTCCGCTAGATATGTCCATACCATCTCAAACGATGTTGAACAAGTTTCTTTTCAATCGGTGCAACTCCCACCTTGTCACATATATCGTTATTTCTAATGCGATGCCTTCTTGTATGCCCACATATTCACTGCAACATACGCATCTCTGCCATGCTCATCTTTTATATGTGGTGCCCTTTGGTAGTTCGACATTTTGCTCCATACAACATTGCGGGTCTGGTTGCTGTCCTATAGTACTTGCCTTTCAATTTTTGTGGGACCTTTTTGTCGCGTAAGATGCCAGATGCTTGTCGCCATTTCATCCAGCCCGCTCTTATTCTATGGCTAACATCTTCATCAATCTCACCATCACTCTGTAGCATCGATCTCAAATATCGAAAGGTGTTTCTTCTAGACACTACTTGTTCATCTAAACTGACATCTCCATCTTCTGATCAAACGCCACTGTACTTGCACTTTATATACTCGGTCTTAGTTCTACTAAATCTAAAACCTTTTGATTTTAAAATCTTGCTTCACAACTCTAATTTTCTACCCACCATACTTTACTTTCGTCAATTAGGACAACATCATCTGCAAAGAGCATGCACCAAGGGATATCCGTCTTATATATCTTTGGTGATCTCATCGGTCACTAAGGCAAAAATGTGAGGGCTCAAGGTTGACCCTTGATGTAATCTTAACTTAATGGAAAAGTCATCAGTCTCGCCGTCACATGTTCTGACACTAGTCACAACATTATCATACATATCCTTGATAAGGTTAACATACTTTGTTAGGATTTTTTCTTTTCAAGTGCCCACCACACGAACTTCCTTAGTACTTTGTCATACGCTTTCTCCAAGTCGATAAATATCATATGTAAATCCTTCTTCTACTATCTCTTCATCAATTGCCTTGTCAAAAAAACCGCATCCATGGTCGATCATCCGGGCATAAAACCAAATTGGTTTTTCGTAACGCTTGTCATCTTTCTAAATCCACTCTCTCCCAAAGCTTAATTGTATGACTCATAAGCTTGATTCCTTTGTAGTTAATACAACTTTGAATATCTCTTTTATTCTTAAAGATAGGTATTAATATACTTCTCCATTCGTTCGACATTTTGTTTTACCCGAAGATGTTGTTGAACAACTTAGTTAGTCATACTACCCTTACGTCTCCAAGGCATCTCCATACCTCGATGGGATGTTATCAGGCTGTAAAGCCTTACGTACTTTCATTCTTTTTAAAACCTCCTTCACCTCCGTCTCTTGATTTCTTCGAACGAATCGCCTGTTGGTGTCGTTAAAAGAGTCATCTAGCTCAACCACAGTGCTTTCGTTCTCTCTGTTGAACAACTTATCGAAGTATTCTCTCCATCTGTTCTTGATCTCGTCGTCTTTCACCAAAAGTCTATTTTTGTCATCCTTGATGCATTTAACTTGGCTGAAATCTCTCGTCTTTCTCTCGCGGAGTTTGGCAATTTTATAGATGTCCTTTTTGCCTTCCTTCGTACCTAGCTTATGATATAGATCCTCATAAGCTCGACCTCTTGCTTCACTTACAGCTTTCTTTGCATTCTTTTTGGTCGTTTTATACTTCTACACGTTCTCATTCCACCATCAAGTGTCTTTAAGTTCACGTCTATTTTCTTTAGTCACTCCGAATACTTCTTAGCTACCTTTCGAATGCGGGTTGCCATCTTCTTCCACATGTTATTAGCGTCGTAATCGTCTTCGTTAAAGGTTTCTTCTTCGATCTTGTTCTTAAATACCTATTGGGCATCTCCTTTGAGCTTCTACCATCTCGTCCTCGATATTTTGACGCCTGTCCTGTCGAGCGCGTATTCAAAAGCGAAAATTTGAGACCACAAGCTTGTGTTGTTGGACGAAACACTCTCCATATATAACCTTATATTCTACGCAAGCTCGTTTGTCCTTTCTCCTAGTAAGAACAAAATCGATCTGGCTCGACTGTTGACCATTGCTGAAGGCATAAATGAGATTGTCTCTTTCTAAAGGTGTTAGCTATTATGAAGTCATATGCTACAACGAAGTTCAAGGTATTTTCTCCTTATTCCTATAACCATATCCAAATCTCCCGTGCACTCCTTCAAAACCTCCACTAGTTGTACCAAAATGACCATTGAAGTCTACTCCTTTAAAAAGCTTCTCGTCGCTAGGCACTTCTCTAAGCATCTCTTCTAGATCTTTCCAAAATTGTTTCTTGACGTTCTCGCACATACCTATTTGTGGAGCATACGCACTAACGACGTTTAAAACTAATTCGCCAACGACCAACTTGACTGGGATAAGTCGATCTCCTTGTCTCCTAACGTCGACAACTCCGTTCTTGAGGCTTTGATCAATCAAGACGCCTACTCCATCCTTGTTTCGTTATGTTTCTGTGTACCAGAGCTTCAAACCAGTATTTTCCACCTCATTCGCCATCTGGCTCGTCCATTTAGTCTCTTGAACACATATGATATTTACACGTCTCCTAATCGCAGTATCAACTAACTCTCGTAGCTTATCCATTAAGGATCCTACATTCCACTACCTAGACGAATTCTATTAACCTCGACTAGATTCCTTACCCCTCGCACTCGTCGAGTAAAGTGCGAGGACTCTTTCTCATTTGTCACTACACTCGGGCGCCGATGTAGCGCGTCACTAAGGAAGTGACGATGCGACCCTTGCACATTTAACATCATACTCGAGTTCCGATATGACGCGTCGCTAAGAGGGTTACTCCAACGAAAGTCTATTGGGTTTCATTTCCATGAGAGTGACTATTTTTTTTTACATTGGCTCGCCAAGCCTATCACAACCCTCCTTTTCCGGACTTGAGACCGGCTATGTTGAAACAACACAGGCAGAGTTTTTGACAAGCACAAACTATTGACACAAAAACCTGTGTGCAAGTACAATGCCAGTCGTGGTCCTATTCATCAAATACAGGATTCCTGGATGCCTAATTCTGGCTTGAATGAGCATTGAGCCCAAATATTTTTAGCTAGCTCATTCTTGCTCTGTAGGATCACATTTCACATGATACATGTAGTTTTTAATTTGCATACAATTGTCTGTTATGAACCTCCTTTTGACTGATGAGTTCTGACAATAATGTTAGCGAGGTGCATGAGCAAGCTCTGTTATCTAGTGATGCAATTCATCATGAAAGAAGAATTCTATTAAAGCAAGAGATTGGACGGATGGTTTTGTTTTTTACTGACCAACCTAGTTTACTGGCACCCAATATCCAGGTATAATTTTAGATTTTAGCACATTCTCTTATATCAAATGTGCTGTGCATGACATATTCTTTGTCCAAATTTGTGTAAAGATGGTATTTTCAGCACTAGCTCTAGCTCAGAGTGAGATAGTGTGGTACTTCCAACACGTAGGAGTTGCTTCATCAAATTCCAAACCTTCTCGGGTAAAACCTACTACTGACATTGTAAGTGTGATTTAACATACAACAAATTTTATATACATAATTTTTCCAATTATTATTGTTTTTTCAATTTGAAATGGCTTTTGTAATATTCTAGGATGCAGCAGACCCGACAATAGGTTTTCTGTTAGATGGAATGGACAAACTATCTTGCCTTGTTAGGAAGTATGTGGCAGGTTAGTAACGATCGTTCTTATGGTTACAATTTATATGGTGATACAGGCTACTGTAGTAGCACACTCCTGATACTATTTTCATTGCCTTTTATACCAGTTATACATATTTGGTCATTTCCATTATACCAATAAGGACCCAAAATTACTTTTTCTTGTGCTCTACACATTTTACCATACTGCTGGATATTGTTTCTTTGCACAATGCAGC
This sequence comes from Eleocharis quinqueflora, assembly GCA_964058865.1. Classification (NCBI taxonomy): domain Eukaryota; kingdom Viridiplantae; phylum Streptophyta; class Magnoliopsida; order Poales; family Cyperaceae; genus Eleocharis; species Eleocharis quinqueflora. The sequence goes on along the minus strand of CAXKVX010000042.1, from coordinate 442,431 downwards.
TATAAGAGGCTTTGCGCTTTCCTACCTTTTGGCTTCTGCGGGTCGGACCCGATTTTTGTTGGGCACACCAGGTATGGTAGCTCTTGATCTTGATGCTACATTAAAGGGTCTCTTTCAGCAAGTTCTTCATTGCCTGGAGAATGTGCCAAAGCTTCATGGAGAGAACATTCCTGCTCCCACTTGCAATCTATCAGTAATTAATTCTATTTGTTTCATTAGTTTTGTAAACTTTTACGGTTTTACCTGTCTATTAAGCACCGGTTGAATCATGAAATCTGAAAACAAAGACAATTTAAAAATCAAAAGAAAATATTAATTTCCAGTGCAGCTTAGCTTAAATCACTATTTAATTTCACATTTGCATCCTTAAACAGGATTTGCGCAAGCATTGGTTATCAATTTTGATGATTGTGACATCATCACGATCTTCTATAAATATTAGACATCTTGAGAAAGCAACTGTTTCTACCGGGAAGGAAGGCCTGGTCTCAGAGGGAAATGCTGCATATAACTGGTCTAGGTAGCCCATAATGACCATTGGCTCTACAATTTTTCCTTGCATAGAAATGTAATTGTACATTTTTTTCAATTCATCGAATTTACCAGGTGCGTGGATGAACTTGAGATCCAACTGGCAAAGCATGGAAGCCTCAAAAAGCTCTACTTCTACCACCAGCATCTTACAGCTGTATGTATTCATTTTATGTTCATGCCTGACAAACTGGTAAAAAGAAACATAATAGATAATAAGTAGAATTATGCATGTGTAACCATGTTTTGACGACCTAAAGCCATGGATACACACAACGTAAATGAGCATCTTGCCATTGTATATATTCATTTTCTGTATTAACAAATATGTTAGTTTTTTCTATTTATTATCTATATTTGAAATTGTTTGATAGGTGTTTCGAAATACGATGTTTGGTCCAGAAGGCAGGCCGCAACACTGTTGTGCTTGGCTAGGAGTTGCAAGTAGTTTCCCTGAATGTGCATCTGCCATTGTCCCAGAAGAGGTACTATAATTTGTAATTTTTTGAAATAACAATAATTCATGTCTTGTTAATAAAATTATCATCTAATGCATGCATAGGTTAACAAAATAGGCCGTGATGCTATAATGTATGTTGAATCCCTGATTGAATCCATTATGGGTGGATTGGAAGGTTTAATTAACATTCTTGACTCTGAAGGAGGAATTGGCTCATTAGAGATGCAGGTACCATTATTGCATTAATTTGTTGTTTTATGTGAAACTGTTTTCGTAGTAATAAATTCTTATATTTTAATAAATTCTTATATTTTATGTTCAGCTTCTTCCAGAACAAGCAGCTAGCCGTTTGAATAATACCATGAAAATGAAGGCCGCTTCAGGTCTGTTAGCGCCGGGCCATGAGAGCTATCCAGAAAATAGTAACTCTATTAAAATGTAAGTTGTCGTATCATTATAACTGTCGTTTTATTTCTTTTTTTAATTCTTTGTGAGGTTAACAACATGGATTCTTGTGTTGAGATTTGTGACATTTCGTAGTGTTTTTGGTTAAGTTTCAGGTTTAGTGTCTTGATGTGAGTTTTACTAACTCTAGTTGCTAGATAGAGGTTGCAAGTATACAATCGTCTATTGTAGTACTTTGGGGTCGATTTCACAGGGACAAGTTAGATTTAGTTATCAAATTCTAATAGTTTCTAATCTAAGTAAGAAATTAAAAATAAGAAGTTGTGTTTTGTTTTAAAGTAAGAGTTGGATGTTTGGTGTTATGCAATTTTAGATAAGTAAATCAATTAACAACTTTAAAGGAACTTAGGTTCTCAGGGGTTCCTATTCACTTGTTTATATCTACTTGGTTAATTTAAATGTTTGTTTTTGTATTATGAAGGCGTAATTAACAAATTTGGTACTAAGTAATATTTTTATGTTAATACCATATCTAAACTAGAACAAATTCACCTTTCGGTACTTGGTCATTCTAGTCTAAATTGATTAAGTCCTAATTGCCTTAATTCTATTTCTCAATTTCAATTATCAAATTCTAAGTATGCAATTTGATCAAAATCACAATAATAAATTAATACAAGCACAAGCCATAATGACAAAAGCAATTAAGATATCATATAATAAAGTAAGATACAAATCTAATGGAGAACTAGCCCATGGTGTCCATGAAAATACAACAAATGCAAAATAAAAAGAAAACAAAACAGAAGTAGGAAGAGTAAACCGAAGGAGGAGAAATGAGTGATGATGTCTCCAATGGCTTCTCCTCCTCCTCCTCCAAGGTCTCTCTCAAAAGTGTAATAGAATAACTCTCTAAAAAATGCATGTCTCTCAGATATGAGCCTCCTATATATAAAAAATACAGAAAATCCCGAAATAACTTCTAAGAAACTACCCAAAATAGAACTCAACCGCTCTGCCGCCTCTGACTACGACCGTAATGATCATGAGTTACGGTTGTAGTGAGTGCTGGGAACCGTCAAAACATGGTCACGCATGCAGTTATGGGAATTGTAGGTCTTGGTTACGGTCGTAGTCAAGGGTGGCTACGGTCGTAATCAAGTCTTCTGGGTTTGAAAATGGCTAAGTCCTGGAGAAGGAACCTCTCGAGAGATGCACACTACGACCGTAGTCAGTGAAATAAGGCCCTATGGTGGCTAACTACGAAGCTCAAGATGGATCAGAGTGCCTCAATGAAGCTGTGGTGTGACAGTAAGGCCGTAATTAGTATTGCGAACAACCCCGTACAACATGATTTGATCAAACATGTGGAGATTGATAGATTCTTCATCAAAGAGAAGCTAAATAGTGGAGTGATAGAATTGAGACATGTAGTCACTAAGAATCAGGTGGCTGACTGTCTCATAAAGGACTGAGTTCACTAGATTTAGCTAGGTGTTGTGACAAGATGGGTTTGGTGGATATCTTTCGTCCATCTTGAGGGGGAGTGTTGGGATTTGTGGTATTTCGTAGTGTTTTTGGTTAAGTTTCAGGTTTAGTGTCTTTTGTAGGGTCTTTAGTGTAAGAGGATTATTACGGGTATTTTGAGAGACTAGATTGTAAAATGATTGTATCTTTATATATACTCATTTGGTGATGAATGAAAGAACAACTTTTTGCTCATTTTCTACTTTTTGAAATTTTCTGTGACAAAACAGGTTGGAAGCAGCCATTCAGAGGTTAACAAGTCTCTGTTCAGTGCTAAATGACATGGAACCTATTTGTGTTCTTAATCATGTCTTTGTTTTACGGGAGGTTAGCTTTCTTTATGATTCAATTGTTTTACTCTGTTTAAAGGAAATGTCCTATCAGTAAACCAAATTTACCTTATTTTCCTTAATTCTGCAGTACATGAGGGAGTGTATTCTAGGAAATTTTAAGAGAAGGTTACATGCTGTGCTGAGGGCCGATACTTGTCTTCAGCGACCATCTGTTATGGAATTGCTCCTCAGGAGACACTTGAGCATTGTACATTTAGCAGAGCAGCACATAAGCATGGATCTAACTGAAGGAATCAGAGAAATTCTACTAGCAGAGAGCTTTACTGGCCCCGTTGCTAATCTCCACTTCTTTGACAAGCCTGTAGAGGTAATATGACATTCTTTGAGAGGATTTCAGTACAAGACACTAGGTCCTGTGCCAACCATGTCCCTGCCACATTTTCTGTTGAGTTGTTGGGACTTGTAGTTGTATGGTTGCCTCTTTGAGTTTTTTTTTTCCTCCTTTTAATCTTGTATTAAGTTTTCATTTGTGCAGTTTCCAGCAAACATTCTAAAACATACACTATTGTGATCAAAACGTTTATCGATTATGACATTGCGAGATTCACTTTGTGTTCTCACAGGTGCAACCAGGATCAGCCATAGAAGTCATCAGCAATTGGTACATTGATCACATTGTCAAGGATGCAACTGGTGCTGGTGTCATATTCGACTCAACTGTAAATTGTTTCAAGAGCTCACAACCTATTGGTGGGCTTTACCCTGCTGACTCTTTCACAAATCCAACCGAACTCAAGTGCCTGATCCGCCTATTTGGTGGCTATGGGTTTGACAAGTTTGACCGCATGCTGAGAGAACTCACTGCTGCACTTCTTAACTGCATCGACACTGCCCTCCGTTCAAATCGCGAATCTCTCGAGGCAGTTGCTCTCAGTGTCAGTTCGGGTGACCGAATCGAGAGAGAGGCTAATCTGAGACAGATTCTGGACATAGAGCCATTGGTTGGGTTTTGTATCCAGGCAGGACAGGCTATTACTTTCCGGAAGCTTCTGGCTGAGGCAGCTGGTGCGGTCCTCGAGGAAAAGGCACCCCTCATTCATTCTTTGTTAGATGGAATTATGAAACATATCCCCAGTGAGATTCCTGACAGAGATGAGGTTGTGAGATTACGGAGGGTAGCAAGTGGGGTCAATGTGGGGAAGGAACATGACGTTGAGTGGGTGCACTCAATTCTGTCAGAGGCCGGGGGTATAAATGATAATTCAAGGGTTTTGCTGCCTTATCTTTGTGCAGGGTTTATGATGTCAGGGATGTGGAAATCAGTTATTTATGATGTGAAGGCCGGTGGGTTTAATGATAACTTGCATTGCCTGGCAAGGTATGTAGACGATGTACAACTCTCAAGTTTCTGAATGCCAAAATTAAACCTCATTTTATTGCATGAAAGCTAATTTTGTATGATGAAGAGGTAAATTTTTTTTCTTTTACAGGTGCATAAATGCAGTGATTGGAGGCAGTGAGTATGTTAGGATGGAGAGAGAAATGAAAAGGCAGTCTATGTCCAATGGTCATCATGGAGAAATGCAACAGTCGGAGCCTCTTAACCGTGCCTCGATAGAGGGCAGTATAAAATCAGCTATGCAGCTTTTCATCAAGTGCGCTTCACTTATTGTTCTTGACTCATGGACTGAGAATAACAGGTAATTTACTCTTAAGTACATTGCTGGTATTTTGTTTTAAGGGTTATGCATTCATCATGCATAAGCTTCAAAATAAACATTGACTATATGCATATTGGATGTTTACAAATAATTAATTTGGTGTTACTAAAATCCCAAGTAAAATAGAACAAATCTTAAGACAATATGACCTCTGAAATAGTTTTCTCGTTAGTTTGGAATTGCCAAGTACTCTAATAGTCTAATTTGCACAAAAGTCAGAAGATACTATGGATAAAATAATAATCTTATTTATTTGGAATCTGAAATAGAATATTTCAAAAAGTTTGGTTCAATAATCCGAATTCCCAAGCCTTAACTGCATAATCTTCAACTGCAAGAACCGGATCGTGACACCTGGACAGATAATGCCAATTTTGTTTTGGAACTCCAGCTTTCATGATGAATTCAACAAAAAAACTGAAATTGCCCTTTTGCATCATCTTACATTTCTTTCTGTTCTCTAAGATGGTCTGTTTTTCATCAAATATAGGTCTTTCATCTTCCCCAAGCTGATATTTCTTGATCAGCTATGTGAGCTCTCACCGTATCTCCCTCGAAGCACTTTAGAGTCGCACATACCATACACCATCATTAGATCTGTTTACCATCAATGCTATAGTGGCTCTTTTACGGGGCCTGACTTAACCCTAACTGGTCCATCTCCCAAGCAATCACCTCTTATCTCGCTCTCTCATGCATCGCCTACTGTCAGACCAGGTTGGGTCGACAGATCCAATACCATGCATGAACAGGGTCAATATGTTTCTACCTCACATGAAGAGAATTATGATATGGATGCGGGTGGCAAGGCCAAGGGAGGAGATAAGTTTCTGCGTAGCATGAGACGATCTGGGCCGTTGGATTATAGTGTAAGTCGCAAGGTTAAGTTTGCTGAGGGTTCAGGCTCTAGTGCTGTGTCAGGTTCCAGCCCAATGCAACGTGTTGCGGTTTCAAGATCTGGCCCATTGTTGTACAAGTAATAAGTAGTGCTGTTAGTTCATCCTCTAACTATTGATGTTTTTATTGTAATTAATGTTGCAATTGCAATTGTAATTAATGTTGCAATTGCAATTGCAAGTGTGTGCGAGCATATTCAGTGTGTAATATTTCTAGGTTTATTTCGGAGGAAATGGTTTTTATTATTACTTTATTTTCAATTGTGATTATTCCATCCAGAACTATACAGTTTCTGCGTAGATTATGATTGTTACAGTTAATATGAACTCTAATTGCTTTATGTTGTTAATTGTTAAATATGAGAAATGATTTAGTGCTGTACTGTAGCCGTAAGTACGAGCGGATGTCTTTTTCTAGTTCAACAAAAGCTGGCATTTCAGATTTTCAGCTCGTCTACCTTGTGATTGAATGTTGCTTTAACTTGATACCTTCTGAATGATTCATTTAATCTGAGAATAAAGTACTATATAAAATAAAATAAGTGGTGTAATAATATCATTAGCATTAATAATAGATCATTAAGTTGAATTATAACGTTGGTAGGATGATGTTATCAGTGATAATATACTGATAAGCATAGTTGGAGATTGTAATAAGCATATCAATCACAACTACATTAGTTCAAACAGGAAATTGCCAGTAACTTTACAGTTTGATTAGTTGTACATTGTTTGAGCATTTTGAAAAGCAAGAAACAATACTTTCTTCAAAACCTTCAAAAACATAAGAAATGTTTCATGCTTGAGAAGGAACCAAAACATTTTTGTAATTTGTGTGTGTTACTGGCAATTTCACACCATCCTCTTGCCATGTTATCATCCAATTTTCATAAACCTAACTCAGTAATTAGGTGAATCATACCTTCGGAAAATCTGAATTAGGTAACTCATACAATTTTGATCACCTCTCCTCAAACTACACCTATAAATTCCCCATCTTACGAAGCCTTCTCACAACATTCACATATACCATCCTCAGAAACACACATTTGTTCCATACTATTATTATTCATTAACAAAAGAAAATGGCCGCCACCAAGCTCAGTGCTCTCACCTTGGTTGTCCTTTTCCTTTGCATCTCTGGCCCTTATCAAGCCTCAGCTGCTGACACCTGTTCTAACCAGCTTGCTAGCCTGGTCGCTTGTGCCGCATCTGTTGTGCCGGGATCTGCTGCAGGCCCACCAACCAAGCAATGCTGCACTGCTCTACAGGGCGTCAGCCATGAATGCGCATGCAACACACTCAAGATCATCAACAGCCTCCCAACCAAGTGCGGCCAAAGCGCCGTCAAGTGCTGTAAGTTTATATATTATTTTTATGTTCTTGTTACTGTTTTTTTGTTTCATTTTAGTTCTACAAAAAAAAAAAAAAATATTACCAGTTATATCATGATTCAACAGTCCAACATTGCGATTGTTAATTTTTTTTTAACCTAGTGATGATCTTAATGGCTATTTGGGCTATAACAAATAATGACTTGACACATAATTTATATTGATTAATAATCTTTCTGTTGATTTAAGTTCCATTTGACTCTAGGTGCCTCTGACTGATTTACTAATATTTTTTCATATTTTGAACAGCAGCTTAAGAGCAGAATCCAGAAGCACTGAAGTAGTTAGCAAGCCTCCAAATTAAGTCTCTTTAAAAGTTACTGTTTTTCTTTGTTGAGTTCTGTTTTCACTGAGGCATTATACATGGATTTGAGCAAAATTAGTGTTGTTTGAAACTTGATTGAATCAAATTAATAAAATTTGCTACTGACTTCAATTGCATGTGCTTTGTGTTGCTATCTTTTGAACTAGTAATTTATAAGAAATTATTTACAGTTGGACTAGAATGCTTCATACATTACATGCATATTTCGTGTTCCAAAACTCAAAACACCGGTCCAAATTGTTGAACTTGATATTCGTATTGAAATCTCGATCGTGATCAATTTTAATATTTTTTTGAACTTTTTGCTATTTTTTTAGAGTGGTGCAATTTTGTTAATTTAAGTATTTCTGAACCATTCAATTTGAATGATTTTATACCTCTATTAAAAATAACAAAAGAAATATAAAAGCGAAAAAATGGTCACCAACAAGATTACAATATAGAGATCATGTTCAATTTGAATCAGTCATTTGAATTTTATAACGTATATATGCATGTAAAATATGGAACAAATGTACTTTGTAAAGTATTCTAACCCAATTCAATTATTTATGCCCAATAAGTATAAATAGTTTGGAAAAGCATTGTCCGTTTGATCGTTGATCATTGATGAATGTTTTGTTTCCCTTAGATTAAAAAACCAGCTGAGATGGATGAGCCATGTCAGCAGCTGATGTGGCAGTTCACCTAATTACTAAATAAAATTAGGACAAACAGGATTTCTATATTATTGGTATTGGTCACGTCGCGCCTGTTGCTAAAAGCTTTGTTTGTTGTTGTCTGTTGCTTTCTGCCAAAATTGAATGACAGTATGACACACGGTTGACTTAATGATGTCATTAAGACATTAACACCACCACCACGGCACCACGTAATAACTATTCATTATTACCGGGCCCATAAGATTGAATAAAATGAAAAAAAAAATGAAAAAAAGACCTTTTAAAAGGTCGTAAATCTTTCTGTGAATATCGAATAAAACAGGGTTATTGTAACAAAAATCTAACTTGAAATTCAATCTCACTCTGAAATTTGATGTCAAAACAGTTTGTTTGTGCGAATCAGCGAAAGAATTTCTCTCGATTTGCTCATCCCACTTCCACACAATTCTCCTCTCTTAGATTTCGTCTTCTCTGAAAGATCCTTCCGTTCTCATGCTCCATTTGCAATAGTAGAGAGCGAATGGTTGCTTGTGGAGGCTAGGAATGGCGATTTTTAGTCGGTGCAATGAGACGAAACCGATATTTGTCGGGATCTACTCAATCCTGGCAGCTGGAATCCTCCTCTCCGTTTTCTTCGTCGTCTCCAGTCTCTACTCCACGGGCTACGTACCATTCTCCGCTTTGAGCTCACCTTCTTCATCCTCTTCATGTAAGAGATTGTGTTTGATCCTTTGATATCTTGTTGTTTTGATTGAGCTCCCGATTTGATGGGTGAGGTTAACACGATTTGGAACTAGATTGGTTTCCAACTGGAATTAAATAATCGTATTGTTCTAGCCACCATCTTGATATGCAAAAAAAGCTAAATATAAAGCTTGACTGGGCTGAACTGTTGAAAAGTCTTGTTCAAACTAAAATTCTGTTCGATTTTGCAAATTTTTGGTCAGTTTTTCATATGTTCTTGGTTATTTCGTACTGCTTGAGCTTGAAGAATTCAGGCTTTGACATAATTTCCGGTTGGAGTAGGATTCTTTAGTAGTCAAGTTAACACAATCGAGGATTTGTATGAAATTTCATCTAGGTTTTCCTTCTGCAATAACATCCACGATTGTGACGCATTTGCAACTGGCATTTCATATTTATAAACCCCAAGATTTCTTTAGTTTTGTTTTCCGGAAAACAATACCCTTAGATTAATATGTTTGAAATCTATGTCTTGCTATATTTTTCCTTGTATCCTAAACTTAAATGGAAATTAGAAAAGAGCCAAGCAGTTTAATAGTCTGTGTTTCAACTTCCATGTTTCTCTGAATTAGTTACTGTAAATCATTTGAGCTTGAGGCTGATTTAATCAAGTTTTGTTACAATAGGTGTCAGTTGTGAATATTGTTGCTTTTTGAAAGTGAATGCAAAAACAATGGGGTCTTCATTGCAAGAACAATTATTGCTGGGTGTTGTTTTCAAACAAGGGATGAAATTCACATATCAAATTTTAATTAATTCAGTAGGAAGAAGAGGCAAAACATTACCATTATTGACTGATGCGATCTCAAATGAAGGGAGATATGAAGAAAATAGCACCTCAAGTAAAGATATGATTACTGTGTCAGAACCCGAAAGCACAATACCAATATGGAAGATACCAACTGACAGTAAATTTCCAAAGCTGGAGGCGTTCAAACTCACAGAAGATATGGTCAAGAGCCGGACCAAAGATAATGTTATCATTGTTACATTCGGGAATTATGCATTTATGGACTTCATTTTGAATTGGGTGAAGCACTTGACTGATCTTCGTGTCTTTAATCTACTAGTTGGTACTTATTTTCATCTATATTTCTTTAGTCTGCAATTTCTTTTTTTGGTAGTTATATATTTGACTATGCTTCTGAGAAATATTTTTTAAAATCCATCAGCAAAATCTTTTTACTGGTAGCAGCTACTGTTGGTTGCAAACCAATGTTTCATCAGCATTTGCAAATGAGATCCAATATCTCAATACTAACTAAGCACATTTATTTATGCTAAATTACAAACAAACCAGATTAAAGACTAGATTGATCAGAGAGGCTTATTCTGTTAATAGTAATTTCATGTGTAGTATTAGCACATAGTGCACACAGGATGTTCAACCACGAAGCATCTCAATGATTACGGCTATTCAAGATCAGAGACTTGTTTAAATTGTAACAGAATGTATTCTAGAAACAGCTGTAATTAGTTACAAGGGTAATTACCCTATATAAGGACATGTACTCTATTCATTCAACAACTAGAAAGATTACAATTCATTCTCTCTCTCTCTATCTATTTGGTTATCTTTAATGGTATCAGAGCCATTTGCCTAGCGGCTCAAGATTCAATTCAAGATTCAAGATTCTTTTCTCATCTTCCCCAAATCTTTTCCCCTATCCATCTAAACATCATCCATGTCGACTTCTAACGACGAGAACATCTCCGCTGCTACTAACCCCTCAGCAATTGATCAGATTGTTCACATTAACACACCACTCTCCTTCAAGCTTATCGATTCCAACTTTCTTTCTTGGAAATCTCAAGTTCTTCTCATTATTGAAGGTTATGATCTCGATTCTTACCTTCTTAATACACCTCTAGATCCTACTACTCGCAATGTCAAGGGAGAGACAGTGCTCAACCCTGTCTATCTCTTTTGGAAGCGTCAAGATAAACTTCTCCACGCCTGGATCAGATCTTCTCTTTCAGATTCGATCTTGGCTCAGGTTATGACATGCCAGACCTGTAAAGAACTATGGCTAGCTCTTGAGAGCTTCTTTTCCTCTAATTCAAGAGCAAGACTCCAAGAATTAAAAAGACAACTTCAAAATTTGAAGAAAGGAGATTCAAATTGCACTGATTATCTCTTAAAGATTCGACAACTTGCTGATGAACTTTCCTTCATTGGAAATCCTGTCTCAGATGATGACTTAGTGACAGCCGCAGTTAATGGGTTAGGCTCTGACTTTGCTTCAATCAGGTCCTCTTCTAACAGTTCGGTGTCACCAGTCATTCTCTTTTTCTGACTTGAGAGGGTTACTCCTTGCTCATGAATCCCAGCTTTCTGCTATTTCTCCATCAGAACCAGCTGCCTTTCTTGCTGGTAAGCCTCAATACAATACCAAAAAGGGTAACACCACTTTTTCTCAATCTCGACCACAAAACAACTACAATACCAATTCGTTTAATGCGAGACCAAGTAACAATTCTGGCAAATCTCATCCCTTCACTGATGGCTCTCAAATTCCCAATTCTGTGATTCAAGAAATTCTTGCATTGATTACTTCGGGAAAAATAAGAATTCCTTGTCAAATTTGCCAAAGGATGGGCCATCCTACAAAGAAATGTTACAAGCGATATGACAAGGACCCAGATTGGAGACCTCCACCTCAAATCAGTGCATACAACTCCTATGTCTCCAACAATTCCTCTCAAGAACCCGATGCAAGCAACTGGATACTGGACTCAGGAGCCAATAATCATGTGACCAATGACCTCAACAACTTAAACTCCTTCTTCTCTTACAAAGGGGTTGATAAGCTTCAAATAGGTAATGGTCTTGGCATACAAATTTCCCACATCGGTTCTCAACAATTTCAACTTGAAAACTGTAAAATCAAACTCAATAATGTGTTGTGTGTTCCCAAATTTTCAACAAATTTGATTAGTTTATCCCAATTGCTCTTAGATAATCCTACACTTTGCATTAACTTCCATTCTTCTTCTTGTGTTATCAAGGATCTTCACCACAAAGCCCCTCCAATTCACATAATTAGCTCCAATGGCCTATACACTCTCAAGCTGCAACCTCTCAACACACCTTCAGTTTCTCAAGCTCTTCACATCACTTCATCCTCTTCTAAAGCTTCTACTTCCACTTGGCACGCAAGACTCGGCCATCCCTCCTCTCAAACAACCATTAAAGTCATTAATTCCAATAGATTGCCATGTATTAGGAATCATTTTATTTTTTGCAAAGATTGCATTCAAGCAAAGGCGCATGTTTTGCCTTTTTCTTCATCTTCTTCTTCTTCCAATAAACCTTTAGACTTAGTTCATAGTGATCTATGGGGGCCTAGCCCCGTTGTATCTTACAAAGGATATAAATACTATGTGACTTTCCTTGATGATTATTCTCGGTTCATATGGATTTATTTTCTCAAAAATAAGAGTGATGTCTTGCTTGCTTTCACAAAATTCAAATTAAAAGTTGAAAATTTATTGAACACAACAGTCAAGGTATTGAGAACTGATGGGGGTGGGGAATATATGCCTATTGCAAAAGCCTTTCCACAATTAATACATCAGACGAGCTGCCCTCATACACCCCAACAAAATGGGGCAGCTGAGAGAAAGCATCGACAAATTGTTGAGTTATCTCTTGCTACAATGTCTCATGCCTCAATCCCTATACGGTATTGGGATGAGATATTCAATAGCATCGTTTATCTCATCAATAGATTGCCTTCACAACACTTAGTACCCTATAAAACCTTGTTCAATAAAGATGTTGATTATGGTTTTCTTCGAGTTTTGGGGTGTCTCTGTTATCCCTTAACAAGGCCTTATAACAAACATAAGCTTGAGTTGAGAGCTAAGCCATGTGTCTTCATCGGCTATGGTACCAACCAGAAAGGATACCGATGCCTTCATTTGCCCACAAGACGGGTTTATGTTTCCAGAAACGTTCAATTTATTGAACATGAGTTTCCCTTTGCAAAGCCATCTGTCACTACTACAAAAGTTATCTCGGATACACCAGTGTCAGCACCTCTATCTATTCTAGCCTCACCACAATCTGAAACAGAGCAACAGGTCACTCGAAACATTCAACCAAGCGATGAGGCGCGCAACCAATTTATTCCGAGTTTAACTTCAAATGAGCAGGCCCAAAACTCAAACAACCCAGCCCATATTGATGCGGTTCCAGATCCAATCCGTTTCTCCAATAAGGCACGATCTCCTCTCTTGGTTTACAAACGAAGGGCTCAGCATGTGCCATCTGTCTCCCACTTGAATCTGAATACTATTCCCAACGGTACACAACATTCAAATACTTCTCCTTCTCTCTCTCAATCAGTACCATCGGTACCTCATGCTCCTCTTGTTGTTCAAATCGACATTCCTTCTCATTCCATGATTACAAGAACTAAAGATAGAACCTACAAGAAGAAAGAGTACCCGGATTTTGTTTCCTTCCATATTATGTCTGAGTCAGACCCGACAACTTTCAATCAGGCCAACAAATCACCTCAATGGCGCTCAGCTATGGCTGAAGAGATAAATGCACTAGCAAGAAATAAAACTTGGACTTTGGTGCCTCTTCCTCCTGACAAGAAGATAATAGAATGCAAATGGGTTTTTAAAACTAAAAGAAATGCCGATGGTTCCATTGAAAGGCATAAAGCTCGATTAGTTGCCAAGGGGTTCAATCAAATTTCTGGTGTAGACTTTGAGGAAACCTACAGCCCGGTAGTGAGACCAACAACAATCAGAGTCACTATTTCACTTGCTCTGACCTTCAATTGGTCTATACGACAATTAGATGTGTCAAATGCATTTTTAAATGGTGATTTGCATGAGAATGTTTATATGAGTCAGTCCCCTGGATTTATTGACTCAAATTACCCTGAATTTGTCTGTTTATTACACAAATCTTTATATGGACTTCGACAGGCTCCTAGGGCATGGTTTGAGAAACTGAGTTCCACTCTAATTGGTTTTGGGTTCAAACCCTGTACCTATGATCCTTCCATGTTCATTGCTCGCCATAATGGTCAGATACTTATACTGTTGGTCTATGTGGATGACATTGTTGTCACTGGTTCCGATCCTGTACAAATTGATCAATGCCAACTCAATTCAAGGTTTGCAATCCGAGATCTTGGTCCTCTTCACTTCTTCTTAGGAATTGAAGCAATCACTAACAATGATGGGCTGTGTCTCACACAAACCAAATACCTCACAGACTTGCTTAAAAGGATGAACATGATGAATTGTAAGCCATGTCTTTCTCCTATGGCTTCTGGCACTACATTCTCCACTATAGGATCTCCACCTTGCAAAGACCCACATCTATATAGAAGTGTTATTGGAGCATTGCAATATGCCACATTGACTAGGCCGGATTTATCCTTTTCTGTGAACAAATTATCACAATTTATGCACTTGCCATCTGAAGAACACTGGACAGCTGCCAAAAGGGTACTTCGTTATATTGTTGGTACTCTTAACTTTGGCCTTCAGTTTCACAAAGTTTCCTCTGCTCAAATTCATGCTTTCTCTGATTCTGATTGGGCTGGCGATTCAACTGACCGCAGGTCTACTTCTGGCTACTGCGTCTACTTAGGCAAAAATTTAATTTCATGGTGTGCAAAAAAACAACCCACTGTCTCTCGTTCTAGTACCGAGGCCGAGTACAGGAGCTTGGCGCTTTGCTGCCAAGAAATAATGTAGTTGGAAAATCTGTTAACGGAGTTGGGACTTGTCACAAAACACAAATCGATACTGTGGTGCGATAATATTGGAGCTACTTTTTTAGCATCCAATCCTCAATTCTATGCCCGTACCAAACATATCGAAATTGACTACCACTTTGTGAGGGAAAGGGTTCAATCCAACAGATTACAAGTTAAATTTGTGTGTTCTAAAGACCAACTGGCAGATTGTCTTACTAAGCCACTGCCATTGCCACATTTTGAATTTTTACGGAGCAAGCTGAATGTGATAAAGATCAGTTCAGCTTGAGGGGGGTGTATTAGCACATAGTGCACACAGGTATTAACACATAGTGCACACAGGTATTAACACATAGTGCACACAGGATGTTCAACCACGAAGCATCTCAATGATTACGGCTATTCAAGATCAGAGACTTGTTTAAATTGTAACATAATGTATTCTAGAAACAGCTGTAATTAGTTACAAGGGTAATTACCCTATATAAGGACATGTACTCTATTCATTCAACAACTAGAAAGATTACAATTCATTCTCTCTCTCTCTATCTATTTGGTTATCTTTCATGTAGTACAAAGGTTTTGTTTAGTTACTTATCAAAGCAAAAACAGGATCCAGTTATTTGTTGCATAATTAAATTGATAACGCGCCAGGTGCTCTCTTTGCAAATATTAGGGATGTACTTAAAAAAAGATAAAGTGCCAGGTGTCAAATACTAGGGATCTACTATAAAAAAATGTTAAATACTGAGATTAGTCTGCAAACTTCCTACTTATTACCAGCATAACTGGTAAATGCACAGGAGCGATGGACAGAAAATTATTAGAGGCATTGTACTGGAAAGGTGTGCCAGTATTTGATATGGGAAGCAACATGATTACTGAAGATGCAGGGTGGGGCTCCCCAACATTTCACAAAATGGGAAGAGAGAAGGTGTTTCTAATTAATGCCATGCTACCATTTGGTGTTGAGTTGCTAATGTGTGATACTGATATGGTTTGGTTGAAGGTACATATGCATTACTTTTTAGTCTTTCATTTTTAGTGCAAAAAGATGCCTGCCAGCACAGTTGTTATCTTGATTTGGTACTTTGATTTCTCATACTTTTCTCTTGCATTTTTCTCATTAATACTTGGTTGTTGGTCTTCTGTCCTGTCTCTTAAAAAATTAATAAGGCACAAGTTGTTATGGAAGTTGACAGAAAAGTACTGAGGTATTATGCGGTTCTAGTATTAATTTCGCATAGTTTCGAACTTCTCTTTGTCCCACAGTATCATTCTTTATTAGACACATATGCAGGACACCCTCCAATGCCCTTGAAAATTTTGAGTTGTTGAATAAGTTAAGAAGTCGATGCAAGGCCGGTAACACCTTACACCTCCCCTACCCTCCTGTCCCCTCCTATACCCTAGAATTAGCATGCCCTGAAGAGAATGGGTACAATTAACCAGTTTATGTCATCAAATGTTGTCTTAGTTTATTGCTAATTGTGTCTTACAAAGATAAGTACTTGTGTAATGAAACATTCACAATTAACTGAAACAGAATCCACTACCATACATGGCAAGATATCCTGATGCAGATATACTGACATCAAGTGACCAAGTGATCCCCACTGTCACCGATGACATCCTAGAAGTCTGGCAAGAAGGTAACGGGTGGGTGCATCATTGGATACTTACCATAATTTTCAATTCTATCTTTATAACTTTTTTGAAGCTCTTTCTTTGATACATGCAACAGTAACTGGTGCATACAACATTGGCATATTTCACTGGAGACCCACTGAGGCAGCTAAACAGCTAGCAAAAGAATGGAAAGAGCTTCTTGTATCAGATGAGACAATCTGGGACCAAAATGGGTTTAATGACCTGGTGCATAAGGTATTAGGGCCGTCGGTACAAGATGGATTCACATCTAATGGTGGCCTTGTATATGCATATGATGGGACTCTCAAATTGGGAATTCTACCTGCTAGTATATTTTGTAGCGGTCACAGTTACTTTGTTCAGGTAATAAAAAAAAAATTGTTATGCCTGTTAATTGCTAATTCAACCTTGCTGTTGCTGGTTAACCTGGCCTATAAGGTTGATAATGTCTTAACTGGTTGGATCCAACTTCATTGTTCACTACTTGGTATAAGTTGTTGCGAACATAAGAAAGACTTAACTTCTAAATAAACCCAACTTTAGTTAAGAACTGAAAAGAAAAATAGAAACCAAAATATATAAAAGTTCAACAAATGGGTGTAACTTATGAATGAGCTGGCTTAATGATATTGGCTATTGGTTGTCGTTTCTCGACCAGAGATGGTTCACATCTGAGTTGGTATTTCCTGACCAATAATTGGTCAGAACTCGGAACCAATGTATTTCAAATAAACAAAAGAATAAAAGTTGCCGCCCTTAGCCTTCAACAACACCACCTTAGCCTCTCCCATGCCTCACAATTGAGTCCTGTCAGATTTAATTTTTCCTCAACTATTGCCGAGTAACATGGATAGGGTTCGCCACATTTATTTGACTTATAGATACTGACGCAGGCTATGTACAAGCAATTATGGTTAGAGCCATATGCTGTCCATACAACATTTCAGTATGCGGGTACCGAAGGAAAGAGGCATAGGTTGCGTGAGGCCATGCATTTTCTTGACCCCCCTTCCTATTATGATTCTCCAGGTCTCTCTCTCTCTCTCTCTCTTTCTTGCTCTGTCATCGTCACATGTTCATTTATGTTTTGGAACAGATATCTATATGCTTGTTAGAATTGACAGGAGGCTTCATGTCCTTTAAACCAAGGATACCAAAGAGCTTGTTGCTAGGTGGTGCTCATACTGTTGATTGTCACTTTGCCTTAGTCAATTACCAGGTAATAATCTTAACCCTGAATTTGTCCTTAAACTACCTTATTCCATATAGTAAATAGGTAACTGAAAACACAGATCAGTGTATGATATAGTTAGTGGATTGACATTTATGTTGCAGTTGAAACAAATACGGACTGCACTGGCTGTTGCTTCTTTGTTGAAACGAACCCTTGTGAGTCAGCATTTCATTTCATTTCATTTCATTTGTCTATGGAATAATATGCAATTTGAAAATTGATAAAGCATGGACTCCATGATTAGGTGATGCCAGCTATATGGTGTAGATTGGATAGGATGTGGTTTGGTCACCCGGGTATTATGGAAGGCACCTTGACCCGTCAACCTTTTCTTTGCCCCATGGATCATGTTTTTGAGGTTCTTTTGCTAACCACTCACTTCATTTTTCTAGTTCTTGCAGGAAGTTTTTTAACAAAACAAGCTTCGAAGTATGGAAAATGAATATATATATATAATAAAATAGGATATTTTTTAGGTGAAACACTGAATGTTGTACTCTTGTAACGTTGAGTCAAAATCATAGCTTTATAGTACAACTTTTTTTTGGTTTGCATGTGTGGATGACATTTTTTCTTTGTTTTCTTTTTTTTTTCTGATCCAGTTTGTGCTCAAGTTAATTCTGATGTTGTCCTGCAAATATAATACAATAATCAGTTAACTTCTTTAGTAAGGTTGAATAATGGGTGCTTGAAAAAATGGGGAACGCCATTAAATTTTATAGTCCATATTTTACATTCTCATTTGCTCCATGACGTTTCAATTTTTTATTTTTGGTCCCTAAACATTTTGATTTATAGCATTTTTATGTCTGTCTTATTTTTTGTAGTAAAAATACAGGGTCTAAGAGTCCTAATAGTACTGAATGTGAAATGATTCTCTGATGGATATCTCTTAGTAAAAGTATGGTTCATTCCATATCAGTAATTACCACAACTATGATCCTCTCTTTTTGGACTAAAGATGACTATAGGACCACATACTACAATTTGAAAATGTCTGGGGACCTAAAGAGGAACACTAAAACTTAATGACAAAGAAAGGAATTAATGATACTGAAGGATTGTTTATTAAAGTGCTCAAATTAAATATGCTGCAATCCATTCCAGAATTACATTACTTAAAAAAAAAATGCATGCACAGATCAATGTGATGCTCAAGGACCTTCCGGGGAGCGAGTTTGGTCCACGAATTGAGTTCAGAGAATACTCTTTCCTGCAAAATCCTTCTTTGCCAAAACATGTAAGTCTCTTGTTGTTAATTCTAATTGTGACAACATTTACTTGATAATTGATGAGGGACCAAAAAGTAAATGTTTGATTTAGATGATTTATGTTTTTTTCTTTTCATTGTGTATTACCAGGTAAAGGAATCAATTCTAGAGGTTGACACATGTGAGAGAAATTCATTCAATTGCGATCCCTCGAATATTACTAGAATAGATCAACGAGGCTTTCTTCATCTTCCCAAGAACAGCACCCAACAGGAGGTACTCTTTAATTATTTTCATTCTGACTAGTAAAGCTTAATTGGTACCTAACAGAAACTATTTTAACAAAAAGCTATATTAAGTGAAATTTTGTTTTTTTATTAAAAAAAGTGTGCTTAATGTTTTTAATAATATGTTGCATACATGAAAAAATGTGTACCTTGATAAATAATACTGATACGTATATTTGCACATGGTAATGTAATCTATTAGCATCTTGCCTTGGTTGTGAAAACTGAACCAAAAACCTAAACATCAAACTGCATTGAATCAACAAAAGTACTGTTGCGCAGTTGAACTTGTACAGAAACTGAACTGATGGAGACTCTCTGACAGTATTATTGATATGTTGTAGCTTGTGCAAGTTTTTTCTTCCTACAAGGATTTTAAGGTCATACAGTTTCCATCCATGCTCGATGTATTTCAAGGCTTTTCAGATAAGGTGAGCTACTGATTTCTTTTTGAAACAATTCATTGGGCCCCCTTATGTGCCAAAAATACTCTTTTACAAAATGAGATTACCTCAAAGATGCGTTCTTCATGAAAAATTGTTGGAGAAATACCTAATGTTCCCATTCTTGAAATGGAAATATCACATGTTTGTCGCTATTTTTTTAATATTAATACTACTATTACTTTTATTTCCTGCCATATTGAGGTAAACAAGGATAGTTTCTGAGGTAAATGTATACAGAGATGATAGTTGTGTCACATGTTTTGAATAAGCTCTATTCATAATACAGGAAATGGAGGACAAATTTAGGAATAGAGTACAGAGATATGTGGGGATATGGTGCTGTGTAATGTTGCGGGACCCAGGTCACATTTACTATGACATGTATTGGGATGAAAAGCCAGGCTGGAAACCTGAACCACCAAACTCTAGGCAAGATGATCATCCCCCTTGGGCGTGACTGACATATACTTCTGCCTTGGTGCACCGACACAATTATACTTCTGCCTTGGTTATTTTGATTTTGGGTTAGGTTCAATTTCTCTGCAAGTGATCACTTTCCTTTTCCATTGACTATATATCTGCTCTGAAGGTGTACACTTTCTGGGAGATCTAGGATTATCCTGTGTTTTTCAATCATTCTCTTTCTTGCCTCAAGCTCTTTGAATTGAACGGAGATGCATAAAAAAAAAAAAAGAGAAATCAGAAGTGAGGCATTCCAGAAAATTCCTTGAATCCACAACAGCTTAGCATCATGCATTGATAATAGAAGGTTGTAAGAATGTACTATCTTTTGTCAGATTTATGTCAGTTATTGATAATAGAAGTTTGTAAGAATGTACTATCATTTGTCAGATTTATGTCAGTTATTTTTGTTTTATTTGTTGTTTTCTTTTCCAATTATCAGAACATAGAATTTAGAATTTACGGACAAAAAACGGGATTTTCTGAGTAGATGATTAAATAGCTTATATTGTCAATGGTGGAATCAATGTAGTATGTACTTGTTCTATATTTTTCAGTCACAGCTGTAAGAGGGAGTTGGAGTTCATAGAACACATACTTGACTGACGGTCTGATGGATGTTGATTGTATAATTCAACATGCCTTTCTCGAAATAGCATTTTTTTTTAAAAAAATATATTCTTGTAGGCTTTATATATTATAAGTCGGACTCGGACCTGGCATCCAATTCTTTAAATTTTTTAATATTTTTTCCTCAATATTTTGGAATTTTTTTTTGTCTACTCCTAAAAAATATTAAATCACTTTTCTGATCCTGTTTCTAAAATTTTAATATCCATGGCCCTACTTTCTAAACGTTGGCGTTCAGGTATTTTGAGTAAACGTTTTTCAGAATTGTCATCCGCTCAAAATATCAAAATATGCCATAAGTTTTGAACGCACAGACATAAACGTCTGAACGCTTCGTCTGAACGCTACGTCTAAACGCAACGTCCAGATTACAGATTTGAGCATGAATGCTGCGTTTAGACGTAGCGTTTGGATTTCGAATTTCACCCTGGACGTTGCGTTTAGACGTAGCGTTCACTTGGAATCTACAACATATGTCCTCGCTCCGTCTCCTCGATCAGTCCATTCTAAAACCTAACTCTCTTGTCTCTTCCTCTCTCCCTGAAAGTGGCTCCAAAATAGTAATAAAATAATCAGTGTTTATACATAAAAATAAGTCACTTTAAAAATTCAAAATCCGTACTTAAAAACTCTTAAAGTAGCAAATATTTGTTCTCTTCAAAATTTTGATATAAAAAATTAATGAGCATGATAAATAATAATTTAAGGTGATTAAGAATATTTTTGAATTAAGAGCACGAAAATTTTAATCTTCTTAGGAGCACAACCGCTTTACTCAGTGGTATAACATTTCTATCATGTCATTACAAAATAAAAAAAATGTCTAAAAGTCACACAAGGGAATTAAAATTCACAGAAATAAAAATCTAAAATTACTATATATAAAATTGCTGAATTGTTGACTTGATAATTTTTTTGCGTTATATGTATACGATGAAATTTGTTGCTTTTGAGCACAGGTAGCATGGTCTAGTGTCAAAGCAAAGTGACTCGCCACATCAAACGACCGACCGAAGATTTTTCATAGACGGGCAACAGAAAGTTTAACAGATACGATCAAACACCATCTAAATTTTTTACCAACGATCAAAGACATAAGTAATACTTGTGTTTTTAAGTTTTTTTAGGAGCGCGAGTAATTCTTGCATTCCTAAAACGTAAAATTTGTTCTGAAAACACTAGCAAGTGCACGGGACTTGAAAAAAAATGAAAAACTAAGAGGCACTAGTATTACTCGCATCTTTGATCGTTGACTATATTTATAGAAAACGTTTGACCATAACCGTTAAACTTTATTTTACGTTGACCGTCTATGATAAATTTCCATGACCGTCTGATTTATTCTCTCCGGTGCGGAGGGCTTGAACTAAAGACTGGAGACATGGTCAAGGAATGGCATCCCCCACCCCACGGTGTCCGAATCTGCTATTATATCGGGGGAAAAGGAGGGTCCTATTATTCATTTATGGGCAGTTGGATTTAAAATGGACAGACGGATCTTCACAAGCGAAATTTAGGAGGACTTTTGATATTGATCTGATCCATTCATTATAAATTAACGGTCCAGATTAAAAAAGAAAAAAGTAGGGGATCTCAATCCCCCACGTCCCTACACAGCTACACACGGTCTAATTCCTTGAGATTCGTGCTGGTTCGTCACGAGCCGCTCGCATCTGCGTGAGATCCACGCGGAGACGTGGAGTGGGCCATCGCATCTCATTCCTCCATTCACATCCTTGTGCAATCGTCCCCGGTTTTTATTTAAAATGGAACCTTCCGTTTCCTATGCCTCTTATTTTTATTATTTTGTTTGCACATATTATTTTATCATAATATGTGTATCCTTCCATCGAGATTGTAATGATAAAAGTTAATAGATATCATGTATTTAATTTTTCTACTTTTTGGGTATTTTTGTAATCTTATGTTGAAAGTCTAGTTACATTGACAGTCTAAATAGTTAAATGTACAATTATAACAAATTATTTGTTTTATATGGTAAAATATTAATAATTTGTCTATGGTGATATGCATAGTTAGAGATCATTCTTGTTATACATTTTTTTTTCGTTTGATTGCTTTAACTAACATTCATTTAAATTGTCTAATAAATCTTCATATCGAAATCTTGTAATCAAATTTTGTGAATCTTAGAACTTTTGAGATATTTTTTAAATATATTTTTTAAAAACGGCCCTGGCGATGTCATATTTAATATTAAATAGGACTATTTTTAAAAAATATTTAAGAAATAATTAGAAAGGTCTAAAAATCACGAAATTTGATTTCCTACTAGATTTCAATATGAAATATTCATTGGACAACTTAAATTAATGTTAATTCAAACAATCCAACGAAGAAAAAACACAACACGAATGCTCACTAACTATGTATATCATCGTAGTCAGATTCAAGATATCAATTATTTGTTCTACGATGACTTTTATAAATTCAAGAGATCGTATTTATTAAAATGTAAAAAATGCATATCATTTTGATAATTTATTATTTTTACATGAAGTAAAATTATACAATAGCTAAATCATATTTCGAAACAAATAGATAACTGAATGACCATTTAGCTAAAAATGCACGAAAGAGAATAGACATAATTTCTAACATGACTGTATGTGCTATTAACCTGGTTATTAATTTTTCTGAAAAAAAAATATCAAGGTTTCCACGAAATCATTTATTTTTTTCAAAACAAAAGGATTCATCCATTTGGTACAAAAAAGGAGGCCAATGAAAAAAAAACTGTTCCTCATTCGCCATTTATAACCCCGATCTTCGCTTGAAGGCAGTAGTTATCGATTAGTTTGGTCTCTCTTTTATATACCGTTTTCAATTTTCATACCATTTCATTCAAAGAGGTCGACTAAGCAAAAGAAGAAAGAGAAAGGGGAGAGGAAAAGAGAAGGAACAACAGAGGCGAAGAACAAAGGTAAGGGTTCCTCATATCCGATCCGCTCCTATTTTTAATTAATTAAATACGACGACTTTGATCTTGTTTGTGATATGAATAAATTGTTTCGTGCTCTTTCTAATCTCACTTTTGGCTTCAATGTTTGGTGAATAGTGAATACCAATGAGCAAAATTTGGGAAGTTGTTTAAAAATGCTTCCGCTAGACACTCTAGGCCCGAGGTTCAAATTTGATCGCATCTTTGTATCTACGTAAATTCGGTATTAATTACTGTCAGGAGCTCAATTCGTTTGAGATAATTTAACCTCTTCCTGGATTTATCCTGTTCGTACTCAAAACGAGAGTTTAATATGTTTCCGATTTTCTGGTAAATATGTCTTCTGAACAAAGAACTATGAAAGTAATAGTGTGTAATTTCTAACAAAGATTGTTGTAAATTTTTTGTTTGTGTCATGATTTTGCTTGTTTTGTGCTTGACAAAGCTTCTATGCTGAGAACTTTTAGAACATTTGTTGATCTGCATTTGTGTATTTATCAGGAGAGGAAAATATGGGGCTTTCCTTTACTAAGCTGTTCAGCCGACTTTTCGCAAAGAAGGAAATGAGAATTCTGATGGTTGGTCTTGATGCGGCCGGTAAAACTACAATTCTCTACAAGCTTAAGCTTGGTGAAATTGTGACCACCATCCCTACCATAGGTATATTATCAGTTCCTAATTTCTAATTATTTAAAACGTACAGTCAAACAAAATTTACTTTTAAATTTATAGTCACAATAGCTGGAATCAGTTCTTTGATGCCGTAGAACAATTTATTTGTGTAATATGTAAATCGTTTTGCTCACCATATGGTTAATGCCGGGTTTGTTGCTATTATTGTGCAAAGATGAAATCATTGACAAGAGGAGGCACTGAAATTCTTATTAAATTTAATAGGGTTCAATGTGGAAACTGTGGAGTATAAGAATATTAGCTTCACTGTATGGGATGTTGGTGGCCAAGATAAGGTAATTTCCTACCTTGTCCTTACAGTCTTCAATTCTTCATATAAAATGCACATATGACTTTTTATGTTTTCTTACTCCACCCTGCACTTTGAGAATAATAGCATTTAGATTTATTTGTGGACCATGAGTCACCAGCTACAGCATTGTTTATTCTTTTTCAAATTCTAATTCTTGAGTGTTATACATGAAACTGAATAAACAGATCAGGCCACTGTGGAGGCATTATTTCCAAAACACACAAGGCCTTATCTTTGTGGTGGATAGCAACGATAGAGATCGTGTAGTTGAGGCCAGAGATGAGCTCCACAGGATGCTTAATGAGGTACAAATTTATTAAAACTTAAGAAGATCACATAATCCAAGCTTTGGTTAGGAGTTGAATCAAAAAGTCCAAAGTGGATTCTGTAGTATCAGGATCCAATTCTGACCCTACACTGACAGGAAATAAAACCAATATTTTTGTTTTACTCTCGTACTATATATTATATAATAATAAATTTATTTCTCTTAAATTCAACATGG
This sequence comes from Eleocharis quinqueflora, assembly GCA_964058865.1. Taxonomy (NCBI): domain Eukaryota; kingdom Viridiplantae; phylum Streptophyta; class Magnoliopsida; order Poales; family Cyperaceae; genus Eleocharis; species Eleocharis quinqueflora. Next base: position 417,372 of record CAXKVX010000042.1, on the reverse strand, counting down.
TAATGTTATCAGCAGTGATATCAATATTTTTCGTGCTAGCTAGGATTAAATTGTCCACTTTTTATACCCAACTCTAGCAAGGGTTATTTGATATGTAATTATTTTATCTTCCAATGGATCCTTTTATCTTCTTTGATTTCTTCAACTATTGCTTTGCTTACTTTTGGTATAGAGGTCCAAAGTAGTCAATGCTTGCAATATCTTTTCCATCAAATTCACCTGGAGAACAACGGATGGTGGTGTTAGCAACTATCTCTATGAATGTAGAGTTTGAGTTGCAGTTATCAGAAATGTTGGGACTTATTTATAGTACATGGTATTTGGTGTATGTGCAGAATTTTTGTAGGGTAGGGTACATCTTCATCAGTTGAATGGCCAACTTTCGACCTAGATGCCTAGCTGAGCAAATTGATGGTGTAGTATGTTTATATGCTGCCTTTTAAAGTATTTACCTCTTTCAACGTGTGATCCTTTCTTCTCTCTGACAGGATGAGCTGCGTGATGCTGTGCTTCTTGTGTTCGCTAACAAGCAGGATCTTCCAAATGCCATGAATGCTGCTGAGATCACTGACAAGCTCGGCCTCCACTCCCTGCGCCAGCGACACTGGTATGCCACTTGTCCTTAAGAAAATTAAAATGAAAGAAAGAGAAATTTGCCAATACTACTGTATTTTTATAACAATATTCATCTGTTAGAGTAACATATCTCTTACACTTGAGGTTGATAACTTCAGGTTATAGTTATGACTAAACTGTAGATTTGAGCATTTGAACATATTATTTTGGGCTGCTTATGCAGGTACATACAGAGCACATGTGCCACATCTGGTGAAGGCTTGTATGAGGGTCTTGACTGGCTCTCCAACAATATAGCAAGCAAGGTAAACTCTCTCTCTATCTTCTCTCTCATGGTATATGCTATTTATTCTTCTGAATAGCATGGGTATTCGATGTAGGAGATATGTGGGAAAAGTGCCCCTAGTGTTTGGTGTTCAAATTAAACATTTCAGATTGCAAATGATATATAAAATCTGTCACATTTGCATGCTTGTGATTCTATCTGGCTTAATTTGCGTATACCAGCCTTAAGGTGTGAATTGGTGAAATGTTGTGTGATTTTTTGGAAAATACAACTTCAAAAGCTGATCTAGGAATATTTATGGAGAACTGTCAAAATATGCTACCGACCTAATTCACATTTTCACTACCCTTTCAGTCTTAGGCTCAGCAGTCTTCAAATGGATAAGAGGATAGCTTGGGGATATTAATACTCAACTGATATAAATATAATACATATATTGTTGCTTTTTTGTTTTTGGGTGCTTGTAAACTGCAATCCTTGAGCTATGAGACTATTCTTGTTGGGCTCATGTTAGACCATGTTTTGTATTTGCTTTTGTTTTCTGTGCACCACAGAAAGTTGATACATCTCGTAATATGATTTCCGGTGCAAACTACCTGACTCTTTATCTGATTACCACTGCTAACTTATTTCTGATTGTGACTTTTGCGTACTCATTTATTTTTCTGATATCAAACTGATTTTAATTTTACGACAGCATGGTTCTAAGATCAGCTTGATTTATCTTCCTAGAAATTGTTGTACTTGTTAGAGTTAATTCAATAGCTTTCAACATTTTACGAAATGATGATGATGATGATGATGATGATGATGATGATAAAAGTAATGGCTATGAGCATTAGCAATTAAGAAGGAATATTTCAACAATGCTTTCTTTTGCTGCTTAGTGAGCATATTGTTTCTAGAGATCACGAAATGCTGGCTAACTTCTAACAGATCTGAAAAGCCCAAACACCGTGTTAACGAGTAAACCCTGCTTATTTGTCTATCTTCACCAATCACCAAAGATAAATCTCAAATTTAACAACATAAATAGCAGACTTGTGTACTATCTGATGCTACGGGGCCAATTGATAAGCATGAATTAAAGGGATTTTTTAAAGATCGTGGAAATATCATTCTTTCATCAAAGTATTCTATAAATTTAGTAAATTTCGTAGATGGACTCTAAAAAGTACAATAATTTCACTCAAATACTATTTTGGTCCCTTAATTTTTTTAAACAATAAAAAAAACAAACGAAATTAAATAATTGAGAAAATGACAGATGAAATTTTGCATACAGGATCTACGCACCCAAGGGGTGCGTATCATCACCTGTTTTCTGACCCAAACGTGCTCTCTCTCTCTCCAGATATGCTACGCAGGTGCTATCTGCGTAACAAAGGTTGTTACGCAGCCAAGAAGTGCGTATCACAACTCATACGCGACAAACAGGTGTGTATAAGGTTATATTATTAAATAAACGCCTTGAATTCCTTCAAATATTAAAATAAACAGGAAAAAACATATACGCATCTGTGGTACGCAACTAGTGATTGCGTTGCACATTTTTTTAATTTTTTAATCAAAAGGGAATCCGAGGGTCTGTTACGCACCCATTACTTGCGTATCAGAGTATGTTACGCAGACAGCATCTGCGTATTGGTTTTGAAGAGAGAGAGTGTGTACTTGGGTCAGAAAACAGGTAATGATACGCACTCCTTAGATGCGTAGATCATGTATGTAGAATTTCATCTGTTATTTTCTCACTTATTTAATTTCATTTGTTTTTTTTATTGTTTAAAAAAATTACGGATTTTGGTCCTTGCACTTTTTATTCTTTAAAGTTCAAAATATCAATTTGATCATTAAAGTATCATTTTATTACCATATTGATCCATGAAATTTTTAAGGAACCAATACAAGTATAGTGCGAAGGATTATCTGAACTTATTGGTTTTTGTAAAATCATATGTACGACTGTACGAGTAAAGTTATTTATTACTCAAAAAGAAACTTGTATGAATTCATACATATGTAACACTGTTACATCTTCAAAGAATTATACTGATGATTTGGAGTAGCTAGTGTACATATATATTTGGATGTATCCAAGTTTCTTCCTTTTAGTAAATATCATTTTTCTTCTAATCACATAACAACTTTGATTTTCAAAAGAAGTTTAGATTTTCATGTAATATCAAAAGTAGAACTTTTTTCCACCTCCATAGTCTAACTAAGAGTATAAATAATGAACTGAGAATTTTTCTTGGTTATACCATCTCTAAATTATCTCATCATCAGTATAATTATCTAATTCAACATCAGATACTATTAACTTAAGGTTATCACATTCCTGTCTAAGTATCAATACCAATTGTCTTTGAAATTCTAAATTTAATCTATTACACCTAAAAACTTTATCAACAGTAATTATTGGTTGTAAAGTTACAAGGAAAACTTTAGAGAAAAGTAATTAGAATGACAATTTACTTTTCCATCTATCTAACCAAAAACTAGTATTTGAACCCTTATTTATTTTCTTGTTAACACAAGTAGACTTCAGGTGATTAAAAGATGTAACAGTTTTCCGAAAAGGTGAGAAATAAGAAGTATTCTTTCGTTCTTATATTTATTCTGTAAAATTATTTCCCAAAAATCTAAATTGAAGAATCATGATATCTAAATCAGTATTTTGCTAAAAGAGTCTTGTTTATAATATCTAATTCAAATACACCTAAACCACATTGTTCTTTATTTTTGCATATAGTAGATCATGCTATTAATGTGCATTTTTTGTGGTATTGCTCCAAAATCATAAAATTTTCCTCTTTAATTTATCTATTCTTATTCTAACATTAACATGCATCATATATAGAGATAACAAATATAAAGAGATGACTGTAATAACTGAATTTAAAAGGATTAATATACCCCAAGTGAAAATAGCTTACATGTCAGTTTGAAGTTTTTTTTTCTATATTTTCAATGAGTGTATTCCAATCTGTTTTACTTAAAAAATTTCCAATGTAAGGTACACCTAAGAACTTAATGGACAGTGATGTTTGCTTACATTCTAATATATTAGCTATACCTATAACTCCATAGATTTTTTGCGAGAATGAATTCACACTTCTCATAATATATTTTTCAAAATATCACGTGAGATTTTCAAATTCTACAATGATCCATTTCAAACCTGTGATTTCTTATAATTCTGCTTTAAGAAATAGTAAGATATCATCGGTAAAATGCAGATTTAAGATGTTATCTATTTGTTCAAAATTATCTAAACCTATTAAAGATCCAACATTTCTAGCATTTGAAAGGATGACATTAAGTGCATCTTCTACTAAATGGAAGAGAAAAAGAGATAGTGGATCTCCTGCCTTACTCATCTTTTACATAAGTATTCACTTAAGTATCATTTACATTGAACCCTTTATCTATTAGTATCTCAAATAAAAACTTTCAATTTACTCTATCAAATACTTTCTCGTGACATGCATGATTTAACCTCTTTTAGAGATGGGACAACTTACAGTAGTTAGGACTTGGGACTGTCGACGAAGGCCCGTTGGCCCATTCTACGTTTCGTTTCGTGATTGCAAAACGGAACGATATCCTCTGCATCCATTTTTATGGGTGCTCTCTGCACTCGGTTAATCTGGATCGTCGGATTTGATTTTATAATACATAAGCTTCCTGAATCATATAATTGACGATGAATCGTTCTGATCTCTCTTTTCTTCCCCAACTTTCCAGTTCTATGATTTCTCGTCCTTCTCCATGACTCTGAGATCTGAGAGGCACCCATAGCCACACAGAGGCACCTCTCCACACTTCCCCTTTTGTCATTTCTCCGCCGCTCAAACCATCTCTCTCTCTTTATTTCCCACACTCTAAGGAAGGCGGTGGACATAATCAGTGGTGGTGTAGCCTCAGCCGTGGACTGATAGGTGCATATTACATGATATATTTGTACAAGGTTTGACCCAAAAACATACCTAATTCGTTTGAACCATGCTAATTTCAGCACTTGTTTTGTTACTATAACGTGTTACTGCCGTATTTGCATTTTTGTGAATTTTCAGGAATTTTAAAGAGACAAAAAGTTCTGTCAAGACTTTCGCCAAGACTCTTGGCAGCAGCTCCTTGTGAAGACCGCAGTTTTTGAATTTAGAAAATGTGCTAGTTGGTTCTGTGTGATGGTGTGATAAAAAAGGAAACAAGTCTCTTTTATTGCCTCTTATTTGCTCTAACTCATGACATCTCTTGAGGATATTTAGGAAAGAGATTTGATTTTTGAATCTCTCTCTCATGTTGGCGCAAGGCACATCAAGGAAAATAAAAGGAAATGTTCTTTTGGGGGCTGGGTGTGAGCATGAAATTAGAAATCAAGGAAAGAAAATATTTTTTATTTTGGCAAGTGAATTATTTTGGAAAATTTTCTCTGTGGGGACCTGCACAGGGAAAAGAAAGAAAAAGCAAAAAGGCATTTTGACTTTTCTCTCTCAACTTTCCTATCTCATCATTTTTTTGGATCTTGGAATTTGGCTGTGGGGACTTCTGCGCATGAGAGCAAGCAAGGAGAAAAAGAAAATTGGTTGCATAGATTGGTTTTATCTTTCTGAAACTCTTTATTTTAATTTGTTGTGATGGAATTTGAACTTATTTCTTGTGTTCTTTGTGCCATGCTTGGCTAAACTCTTTTTCTAGGATTAGGCATGTAACACGTTACTATGTTATTGGTTTAGTTTAATGGATGTTGGTACTTTTATTTGATCTTTGTCTATCTTATGAATTGAATTGTTAATTGTTTGTATGGTACGAATTGATTGCATCGTAAATACCTCTCAGCGAATGGCCACGTTAGATTGGTAACCAAAAGACTAATTCGACCACACGAACGGTTTTATTTCTAGGACTTGAATTAGGTATCGAAAGGTGGTAATTTAAGTCCCGATAACATAAGATAACGTAGGAATTGGTGAAGCACCGAAAGGAGAAATCGGTTCCTAAGGGGAGATCTAAACTCGTTTAGCTAATTTATCGAAGCACCGAAAGGAGAAAATAAATTACTAAAATGTGTTTAGGCTAATCATAAAACATAATGGACCTAGTTTAGGAGAATGTACCGCGAAAGCGGACATTCGATTTGATTAGGTACGGTACGAAGCCACGAAAGTGGATAAATGCTAATATTGGATTAGAAACCCACAAAGAAATGATAAAAGTACGATGTTTGTTAAATTAAGACCAATGACCTCTAGTAATTTGTATGCCGAAATTCTAGAATTATCAAAAATATTTTAATCTCTCTCATATTTTAGTGTTCTTGTCTTAATTAATTTTAGAATTTAGTTAGTTAAATTTCAAATCCAAAATTTGTCGCTTAGCTAATTAAAAGAAATAAATTTGGTAGTCAAGTCTCGTTCCTTGTGGATTCGACACCCGATCACGTACTACACGGTAGGTTGTGTGCTTGCAACCGCTCTTTTAGTACTGTTTTAGGGCTATTTATTAGCACTCGTGGAAACACGTCATGGACCATGTTTGCTCTCTCTCTGAGATATCATCTCAGACCTTAATCACCTCAGTTACTTATTGGTAACCACCAAACCCTATATCGTCTCCTTCTATTTTTTTTGTTTGTTTCTTGTGCGCTTGCTTACTCTTTTTCATTTTCTATTTGTTTCTTTGTGGGTGCTTCAGAAGAGGTGAATGAACGAAAGGGCAAGAAAATGTTATAGTTCTAACTTGCTCCTAAGTTTTTAAGAGAGTTAATTGATGGAAATGAATGATTCAAAGAGTTCTCTAAGAGCAGATTTTGGTTCAATTCACCTCGATTTTGGGATGTAGAGGAGGAAATGAATTGGTCATAATTTTATATTTAAAATGTCTCTATAATTTCTTTTTATGACACTGACCCCCACTCAAGATTACAAATTTTAACTTCTTCTTCTCTTTTAAAACTCTGGAACAAAGAACCAGCATTTCTCTTGTCTTTCTATATCATTTCTTCACCTTCTTTCTCTACCCTTTCCATCCGAAAAAAAACCGGGAGCACATCCTCAGTAAAATTGTGTCCTAGATTTCAATATGACAGTCCGTATCACATCACATTTAACTTATAAGCATGTGTTATTATAGCAGATACGGTGCGCGGGAGATGATGAGGATGTTTTACGACGAACACTGTGGATGTGTGATATACCAGCTCTGGCAATAGAAGGCAAACACTATAAACAATTAAACACCATACCAGTTCTAATACGAAATGCATCGGATTTGTGAAGCAATGCTCTATGCTTCCCATGATCCCATCCATGTCACCATGTGTTTTCTTCCTGGCCTAGCCTTTAGAATCCTTGTAAAAAGCCCTCCCTATTAAAATTTCAAGTACAAAAGCCCAGCCCATAATTCGCTCAAAAGGCCCTACTCGGACTCGGACTCACAAATGACAATACAACACCGATGTAGACAAAGAGGCAGCTAGAGAAGACCTTCATCGTTCTTCCAGTCGTGACGCCGCACATGTGACACTCCAGTTCCAGTATTTGTTTACTCAGAAAAACGCCGACGCTTCCTTCCAGAAATCCGATCCGCTCCTCCGAGATATCGATAACTATAGCATTTTGGTTTTTTTTTTTTCTGATTACAAAATTTTGGAAGGAACTTCAATCGATCGAGGATGAAGAGAATTCCGATCATCCTCTTGGGATGCGGCGGCGTCGGCGTCGGCGTCGGCCGCATGCTCCTTAATCACATTACCTCTTGTCGATCTCTTCACTCCAAACAGGTAGGCGTAATCTCTCCTGTTAATTTTTTTCTTCTTTCTAATCAATTATGCCCTCTACTTTTTTGTTTATTTAATGACTGAGACCCGGTAAAGTGTTTAGAACCTGGTAAATTTAACAACAAGTTCTCCTAGTTTGTCATACTGAATCAAGTAGTTTGGTTATTAGTTCATATAAACTGAGGTCGAGCATCTGAGCCAGTTTTGCATGGTTCTAAGTTTCTTGTCCCACCATCTGGGTTATATGCAATTTGGTTAACTCCTAATTTCTTTGTTTGTATAAACTACTGACTGAAGTTAGTAAAAAAATTGTAATTTGAAGTTATTCATAATATGGGTGATATATAGGATACAGTTGCAAAAGACTGTTCTCTTTTTTCCATGCGCCAAGTCCAACCAAGCTGAAGAGAACTTTGCCATCATTTTAAGCCTAAACATGCTACTGTTTGCCATTAATCATTAATTGATCTAGGAGGTCACGGGTTTGAGTCGTGAAAACAACCTCTTGCAGAAATGCAGAAAGGCTGCGTACAAAGACTCCAAAGTGGTCCGACCCTTCCCCGGACCCCGCGGAAGCGGGGAGCTACGTGCACCGGGCTGCCCTTTTTTTTGATCTTTTTCAGATACTGTATATTTCAGCTCTGATCGATTCTATATTTGACAGATTTAAGTACATATTAAGTGAACCATACTAACTTTATCTATCTTTTGGATTGTTTGTCTACATCAGTGAACTTTGTTTTCTTATGTTTCTGTAGATAGAAAGCTTGTATCCAAGTGAATTTGGTCCTGACTCTATGTCAACAAAGGATTTTCTTGCCAAAGGTCTTTCTCAGTTGGATAAAAAGCTAAAAGAAAGCGTTGCAGCAGCCTCTTCAAGGGGGAATGTTCTCCGATATGTATGTGTAATTAAGGATTTAAGGTAAATTACTCTACGCTTGACTAACAATTTTTGGTAATATGCTTTCTTTGGTGTGTTTACTAATTTTCTAAAATGGATGCAGCAGTTGTGGCCTTCACTGCTTTGGTTTTTCATCCATTTCTCTTCAAATTTCTCGTCTAAATCAATTTTGTTAATGTATCTGGTTTCAGTTGCAATGTTGGTATCCAGGAGCTCCCTAAAGATTCTGCACTTGGAAGGTTGAAAGGAAGTGACAATGTGGTATGCTATTTCGCTTCTCACAGTGGTCTTTCTAATTTACGATAGAAAGTCATGTACTGAAACTACTGGCTTTGTGAAGTCAGGTATGGACTACTGGCCATTTTAGGTCATAGTTTCTGAGTTCTGACAGAAGTGTTGTCTATTTATCTTTGTGTTGTGGGATGGGCTAGATGATTTTGTGGAGTTTAGGTGGGCTCGGGTATGGAAGTTTGGTTCGTTTACGTGGGACAATCTCCTGCACCACTAAGAGACTATCATAGTAATTTTTTGGGACTTTTTCGAGTTTTTTGAGTTTTCAGAAGTCATATAAAGTCATTGCTATTGTTTTAGGTGGAGATACACAGTAGGTGTTATGAGAACTCGCCTCTGGTGATCCAAGGCGCAGGAGCCGGCAATGACACAACAGCTGCCTGAGTTCTTGCTGATATAATGGACTTGCAAGATCTATTTGCATATTTTTTTTTTCTTTTAATCTTAGCCTTTTGTAATAATTAGAAAGATAGAACAGGTCTTTCTTACGGCCGGCCAGTTGACTCATTCTGATAAATGTACTGTTTATGCATGTATCAATCCGTGGTTAATCGTCTTAGTTGGTAACTCATATAAAGCTCATTTCACGGTATAATGATACAGCAATCGTAACTTTTACAAAACGATGTGTACACCCAGCCTCTCTTTTTTCGCTCGCGTGATCTGAGTTTACTAAAAAACTGACATGAAACACTGGATTTATGTTTATTAATGCAAAAACATGTACGATGCCGCCTCTGAAATTAAAGTAGAGTAAATTGCATTGTTCATTTCTCCTGTACACAAATACACAATTTTCAAATTTTTATGTTTGAACTTTGCATGAGATTTGAAAACATCTTGAACTAATAATATCTGTACTACATTTTGATCGATTATTATATAGTATATACACTCCACTGGTAAAAATGAATGACAAAGTTGACAATTCTATTAATTTTGATTTTGTATGAACACTTTTATGTACTGAGAATAGTCTGAGATAAGCACTTGATTTAAACGCTCAACTTCGAAAAAATTGCACAAGTTTTACAACAAGCCAGTTTCGTTATTTTCACAAAACATCAATATGAGCAAATACTATTATTGATATAAACGTTTTTGGAAATTCCATTTAGATGGTTCTTGTAAATTAAACACGTAGACAATTTGCAGCATTTCAGGTCGAGGTAACGATGAAGCTTAACTGGAATTCTTTTATTTTTTTGCGTGCAGATGCTGTCATAAGCTGGTTTGGAGAACATTTTTCTTGGTTATTTTCCAGTATTTCTCTCATGCATGGTAGGTGACCATCTCAAAGGGTTCTGTTACACACAACTTACTCAAATAGTACCTTAATTTATTAGTATTTAGTCAATATCAACACGGATATTACTACTATCTGAATATAAGAAATGAAATAATATGAAATACATGCACTGATGAACTATACAGGAACTCGATATTGTTATTGGTCTAACTGCTTAGCCAACCAATTAGTCAATTAGTATTGCATTATAGCAAAATTAGAAAAAGCTTTCTTGCAAGCCTATCAGAGAAAAATATTATGCCTCTGTACTATAGCATATTGCGCACGCTACAAAGTATCTACTTATTTGCCAGATTCATTATTCTTCATAACTTTAAACATTACATACATTTGTTTGTATTTTGTCCACATTTAACATATTCTGTGATAATTTCCAATTTGGATATGATTATATTGTTATTTGTAGGACAAATTTATATTAAAAATTTTCTTTTACGTTTTCAATGTATCAAGATATGAGATTTTGGGATTAAAATTACATATTAAATTGAGGTTTATTTGGTCATATTATGTCAAATATATGACATATTTGCACCTAGTTGAAATTCAGGCTGTTCTCATTGAAGCAGTATACAGACGTACAAATTCAGTAAGAGACACCCATGCAGGTGATAATTCCATAACTGACTGGAAGTCTTTACATTTTACTTAATTTAATAATTGCATCGAATACAAGAGAATGAAGAAAAAATTAATTTCAAAAAACAGAGAGACCATAGGGCAATAATGCCATAACTAAGTAGCATCGACTTTCATTGTTCCAAATGCCAGACGTAGAACAAAAATAAAATTCCATATTTTCACCATATTCAAAGAATGAAGTAAAAAAGGGATAAAAAAAAAACAGAGAGACCATAGGGCAATAATGCTTAAGTAACTACCATCGACTGAAGTACTCGCAAAGAATCTGATACTGGTACAAAGTGCTTGTAGAGGTACAGGATGCTCGCAACTCAGAGATATAAGGAACAGTGAGATGTATTCTGAAGAAACCTTTGAAACAGACAATCATACAGTGAATCAGATGCTGCCATATGGGATGATACAATCTGGCTGTGTCTGCAATACTTAGATCTTCATGTTTCTAATTTTGAGTTTATGTGCAAATTTGTTGGAGTTATTTTAGATTTTGAAGATTGATTAGTTTTTGTGCTTTCAACAGTTTAGATAATTCCAGAGAACTAAATTATGTAAGTGTATGTGTTGTTATGAGAATTAAATGTGTGTTTTACAATTAAGCAGTGGCGGATCCAGAGATTTTTTAGTCTAAGCACTATCAAATAATAATAATAGGCAAAAATTTGGGTATTTCAGAAGATGAGTACATTGTACTTTGATCCATCTGAGTCGTTCAATTCATTGAGATTGGTGAAAAAGACAATCATGTTAGGTCTAATCATGTTTTTTGCTTGGTCATGACACTAAAGGCACCGATATATCCAATTAGATCTAACTTAGTGATTCGCTCATATCAAATACCCAAGGTAAGTGTACCTTTAACATAGTGCAAAATCCTTTTGACGGCAATCATGTGAGATTTCTCTGGACAAGCTTGAAATCTTACACATAAACATACGACAAATATTATGTCCGATCGGTTTCCCACTTCCAATGATGACTCTATATTGTGAGATATCAACCGGTTTTCCACTTTCATCAACTCCAAGACGAGTACTTGTTGTCATGCGTGTTTTCATCGCTTTACTATCTTCAACTCCGAATCTTTTGATGGGTTATTTGGCATATTTCGATTGGTTTATAAAGATTCCCTCATAAATTTTTCTTGATTTGTAATCCAAGAAAGAAATTGAGCTCTATCATCATGAACATCTCAAATTTCTTATTCATAAGCTTAGAAAAATTCTCCGCAAGCAAAAATTAGTAAACCCAAAAATAATATCATCCACATAAATTTGTACTAAGAAAATATCACTTGTATCATTCTTTGTGAAGACGGTTGTGTCTTTTAAGCCTCTCATAAAATCGTTATCAATAAAAAATATACTTACATATCGTACCATACTCTAGGGGCTTGTTTTCGACCATACAAGGCTTTATGAAATTTGTAGACATGATTGTTAAGAGTTGGATGCTCAAACCCTTTTGGTTGAGAGATAAACTTCTTCATTGATATATCCATTTAAAAACACACTTTTGACATCCATTTGGTATAATACAAACTTCGTATGAAACATATAAGCAAGAAGCATTCTTATTGACTCTAAACGTGCAACATGGGCAAATATCTCATCATAATTAGTACCTTCTTGTTGGGTGTATTCTTTTGCAACAAGACATGCCTTGTTTCTAACAATGTTACCAAACTCGTCCTTTTTGTTTCTATAAATCCATTTAGTACAAATTATGGACCAGTTTTGAGGGTTTTGATACTAAAGTTCATACTTTGTTCCTTTCAAATTGGATAAGTTTCTCTTGCATAACAAGAATCCAATTAGAGTCTTGATTGGCTTCTTTGAAAAGTGTAGGCTCAATTTGTGACACAAAAGCACAATGAGATATCATTTGGCTTAACCTAGAATGAGTTGTGACACCAATTCTTGGATTACCCATAATATTGTCTAAATGGTGTGCATTAACTTTCCTAAGCACCTCGGGTGCTTGGTACTCCGATTGGGTTGGACATACATCATCCCTTTGGATCTCATCATTTAGCAAGATTGCTTCGTCATTGTTTTGTTCCAATTCTCATGAGGTTTCTTCATTCAATGCATTTGACACTCCCTCAATTCTATTACCATGAAGTTCTTCAACACCTTCTCCATTGAGTATAATCATTTCTTGTGTAATTTCCTCAATTCTTGTACTTCTTGTGTAGAATTTTCATCATCATGTGAATTGATTGTACCTACAATATTCTTAACCTTCTCGACAATTTTAGTAATACACTCATCAAACTTGACATGTATAGACTTAATAATAATTTTAGAGTGAGGTAAATACACTCTATAAATTCTACTTGTAGATGAATAGCCCACAAAAATTTCTTGTAAAGATTTTGAATCATGTAAAGATTTTGTTCAAAAAACTTATTCAATTGCTGAATTTCTCGTAATACTCGAAACAAACGAAATATCCAACAATTGATTAGTGAATTTCTTGTACGATATAATTACTCAAAACAAAATATGTCATTTCAAGAAAGCAATTAGTTTTTAGCAAAATTTATTTTAATTATAAATCAACTAATACAAATGTAAGTACGATACTCAATTTAGTGATTTTGCGCAATGGACAAAAACACAATGAGTCACGAGAGCAATTCACCTCGGTTTTGTATATTAATTATAAAGATAATATTACGTAGATATCACATTTTATACCGATGTTATTTTGCATATTTAATTGAGTTACTATGCACATTATTTGAATTATTATGCATGTTACTACGATCATAGCTATATTTGGCTTCTACGAGCTGTTGACTTCCATACAGATTTTGAACAACTAAATTATTATATTTAACAATTATAATTACTATACAAATGACTCTAATTTGATTTGCAAATTTGTCTCGAGAATTATAATTATTATTGTTAAACAAAACTAATTATCTGTAATATGGAACAAGTGATATTTTTGTTTTTTATGAATTATTATTTTCTTCTAAAAAACAAGTTGCTTATGGATATTTGGTATATATAAAAATGAGAAATGGAAGAATGAGGAAAAGGTGGAGCCCTATCCTCTGCACTCATTTTTTATGGGTGCTATCTGCATTTACTAATTTGGATCGTCCGATTAAATCTGAACGCTTGATCGTCAATTATATAATTCAGAGGAACTTTTGTATTATAAAATCACAACCATTCAAATCTAGTCGGACGATTCAAATTAGTGAATACAAATGATATCGTTTTGGAAAAGGTTGTCATGAAAAAACAAAAACAAAAGAGGGTCCATTTTGGTAAGGAAAGCTGAAAATAAGAATTAAATGGGGCACATTTAAGAAATCTAAAGTGAGCATGCGACTCCACACATATCTCCGATTATCTTCTATTCAGGCTAACCCCAGACCCCTTCCCCTCTCATGCTGCCTTTCTTTCTCGGATCCATTGTACTACTTCTTCTTTCGATCAAAGTTCGGGACTTGTATTGCTGAGCGCGATCTACACTAAGGGTATAATCAGCATCTCTTTTTCTCTCGCATAGTCTGAGATTTCTTTAAAATCGACAAAAACACAGGATTTTAGTAAAATTGCTAGCTATCCCTGTTTATTTTCTCCATTTGAATATTTTTCCACTATATTCTGTTCAATTTTAATATTTTTCCACTATCCCTGTTTATTTTCTCCATTTGAATATTTTTCCACTATATTCTGTTCAATTTTACAAGCCAGTTTTATCATTGCACTGATTTGTTTCTGCCAATTTCAGAAACTATTAAGAAATTACAGCTCATGTACATATATTGATAAATTGTTAGTTGATACTCTGAATTTAGTGTTTTTCTCCACCATATTTGCACAAACAAACTTATTAAATTATTCAGAAATTGCAGCTGTTAGAAGTTATTTTAGATTGTACTACCAAGTACTACTGAATTGGTCCACAACAATATAGTTATTTACTTATTTTAGATACAAATCAATTAATATCTTCTATTCAGATTTATGTTTTACTATTGTTAACTTTTTGCATTTTTATTATCTCTTCTTCTATGTTACAGAGGAAAGAGGAAATAGAAGTGGCTTGAAAATATGGAGATCATGCAAAGGAGAGAAAAAAGAGAAGCAGAATCCTGATTATGATTTATGAGCAATTGGAGCTCGGTGGCTTTGATGGCTTGGCCTCATCTGGTACAATTAAATATTTGGATAGGTTGCCACCAGTATTGTATGACTTTCTGTTTTAGAATTTAGGAGATGATTCTTCAAGAAATTTATGTGCAACTTAAGTACTTAACACAAAGGCAATCAGGTACAATCATGTCCTCTTCATTTATTTGAATTTTTCGGTTGCTTCATTGCAACACATTTCATTGTGCTTATTCTCCTTATTTTATATCTGAACCCCTTAGCAAACCAAGAACTGAAATTGATACTGTTAATGGTGAGTTCGTCCTATCACCCGTATTTTTTTTAACTTCGTCCTGTCACCCGTATTTTTTTTTAACTTCAATATTCATTATCAATTTCTTTACTTCTAGAATCACAATCCCTTCAAAGATTACTTGTCTTATGATCTTGTTGTTATAAAAATCTGATAATCACCATTTGTTTGCAAATGGTGTTGTTGGTTTTGCTGTCAAAGTTATATTTATTGACCTCTTCAGTGTGCCCGTGTTACTTAAATTATATCACCGGAATATTTAACAAACCTATCAAGGTACAAAATAACATGTCCTTACTGTTGTAGCATTACACATAATAATATAGAAACTCATTTGTTTTCATACTTCTTAAAATTTGAACATTGGATAAAGTTGTCTCTTTTTCATCCAATTTAAACATTGTTCTTGTTATTGTTTCCAATTTGTATATGGTTATATGGTTAGTTATAGGTTCAACAGTGACATTCTGAAATTAAGAAATCTTATAAAAATTAAGTTTTTAAGCCTTATTATGGCAAGTATATGATATATTTGCAAATGACACGGTTGAAAATTTAATCAATGTTACTAGCAGAATACATAACTAATTGAATAATAATATTAAATACTTTACTTAAATTTAGCTTGTGCAGCAACAATAAAAGAAAATGAAAGAAATGAAAGGATATAAAGAGAAGAGAGACACGTAGAGGCATGAATGCCATAACAGACTAACTACTGAACTACTAAGTAAGGTCTACTTGCACTACTCTGATTACTGGACGAAGGTTCAAAACCAAATTCCATATTTGCACTTCATTCGTGCCTCTGGTTTTGTACATCTAGAGTTTGACTAGCAGAAGGCATCCCAGCTGGCTGCTCAACAAATGGTGCATACATAATTGCATGAGGGTGGTGGTCTTGAATTCCACTGCTAGATGCTTCGAATCTCGCAATGGTGCGATTTTGTTGAGCATCCATTGGTACATTTGCAGAAAGCATTGGGCCGTAAGAAACAGCCCATAGTGGATACTGTTGAGCTAAGCTTCTACTCGGGGCCATTTGTGGATGCAAGGTACTGCTTACTTCAACACCTTGTTGTATCTGGTAAATGGCTGGTGCAGTGACGGGCCATGCTGAAGGGTTGCTGCTAGGCGCAAGTTGTGGCCATGGCATAACTCCAAAGGGGTTAGCAAATGGAGGAACCTCATTCCCAGAAACAGAAACATCCTGTATGTCATCAGTAGGAGTTATGTCGACAGAACTACTACCATAGGCATGCAGAAATGCAACTGCCTCATCTGCGGAAATTCCATGGTGCTCTCGGCAATATTTCTTTGCCTCCTCCACCAAAGCCAAAGTCCAGAACTTTGTTTCTTTTGCGCTCATGCGTATTGACAAGTGACCTGACTTCTTCACAATATGATAAGGCTTTGAAAAGTTGGGAGACAGTTCCTTTAGTATCCCAACTAGCACAACAACCTTCCACTTCTTTCTAAGGTCGTGTGGCTTTCTGTAAGGTGGCGGTCCTTCATCTTGTGAGATGCCGGTTTGGCCCCACCAACCCTCTTGTGCAGTGGGCCACCATGGTGGTGGCAGACCCTTCTCAAATGGAAACTTCCGCTGTGGAGGATCGCAATTCTGCATTAGTAGAGATAGAATTGACCCCAGTGTTGGGTCAGAGATCTCCATGAGGAGCTCGGCTGTCAATTTTGCCTCCTTTTCTTTTTCCAGATTTGAGTAAAGAGAGTTTTCCTTGTAGTATTTGTCAATTTGGGATGGGGCAGTCTTCTCAAACATCGCTTGCCGCTTCCACCATTCACGGAGACTGTTGGAGGCGCCTGTCACTGACTTACCAGTTTCTGTGACCATTCCGTAGATGAAACCTTTGGCATTACAGTGCTCCATTGTGGTGAGCATTTCCTCTAAGAGCCCCTGGTGTGAATGGGAAAATTTCTTCTTGGTTGCTTTTATGTTGTTGCTGTGGGCATTCCTTTTCCCTTTGGCTCTCGTATAAGCGTTATACTCTCTAATCTTTGTACTGTACTCATTTACTTTTCTCTGAAATTCCTCCCGTTTATGTAGTGTTCTGGGGGAGGAGGGTAAGGTTGATTGGTTGTGATTGGTTGAGGTGGGAGTGTCGGCTTGTGACTGGTTTCTGGTATGTGCAGGTGGTGTTAGCTGGTTGTTACCGGCATTGCTTGTGCTCGCCATTGTTTCTGGTTCTGAAAATTTCTTTTTAGTGAGGTGAATCATTTATGGTACAAATAGTTGATGGCAGAATATGGACTGTACTGCACTTTCATTTTGTTCAGATGTTGCTACATTTGAGCACTTGTAGTTGGGTCCAAACAATACATGAACTAATACAAAGAATTATAATATATTCAGCTATACTTTTGCAACGAGCTCAGCAAAAGGCATATATGGCATTGTTCTTTTCTTGTGTGTATTATGATAATGCAACTAAATGAACTCTAACTGGCAATCCGGTGACTAAGAAAAATAGGACTCTTTGAGTCTAGGGCATCTTCCTTTGATGCAAATGTCCATCTATTTTAAACAAGAATTTAGTTTAAAAAAAATTGAAAATTTTCTACAGAAAATATTGAAAAATAAATCACAAGTATGACCTGATAAAAATGTCTTGTTTGCAATTTTTAGTGTTCTGTTCCAAGTAAAAATTCCCTGATGGAATAAATAAATCCAGTTTGTTGTTGAAGTTATTCCTTCAACTGAACAATTATATTAATAGCTATGTATAATCTTTCAACTAACATGGGATATGCTATACCTTTGAACTAACATTGTTGCTTATTGGTAGATGTTTTTTTAGTTTCTCATTCTGAAATAATAGTTGGTATACGTTTTGTTAAATTTGAATTTATAAGATCTGAATTGGTGTGATTTGCTAGGGATGAGTTATAAATATTGATTTAATTTTGATAAACTGATGAGCTCTTGTGGTAGGAGTGATTTATATATAAATGGGGCCAGCTTTTTTTACAAAATACAATTACAGGAAGGTAGTTGGATGTATAATAACTAGGTTGTAAAATTTGTTTTGAGTAATGAAGACAAGTGGTCATCATAAACCACTTACCTGAAAAACAAAATAACATGGGAATTTTACGTAATAGGCTTATCTTGATAAGTTATTTATCCCATAATGTTTGCACTATAAATCAAAGTGTGAAGGTTGTGGGACTTGTGAAATGAGATTTCTAAAAGACACAGAAATGGTACCTTTTGGAGAATACACGAAATTGCAAGGTTGCTTGTGGTGTTCGAAATGCACGAATCTTTTGTAGATGTTTGGGAATATATTTGTATTAGTTTGTTTTTTGATGATTTAGATAGAATTCACAGGAGGCAGGCGGGGGGTTAAATAGGAAGAGTGCATGATGAATATGTGAATGGATATATATATACGGTAATTAATTAATGCCAGTTGGCTAAATAGCCCAAAAGAGGTCACATTCAAGTTGGTTTTCAATTTTATGCATAGTATGCATGTAACATATAACATAAGATTTGGCATCATCCTTCCTGGTATTTTTTGAAATTTGAAAATTTGTATTGTTTCTCTTTCATTTGCTGTATGAATCTACCATTATTTATTTTATTTATTTGCCAATCCATCATATCGTTGAAACATTGAACAGTAACATTTTCAACACTAATCTACAATGCATTGCAATATCAGCTTTGCTGTATAAATCACAAGACCCCATCATTCTACTCGACCATTTTTGTATACTCCAATCCAATGAGATTTACATCCATCCAACTTGATCCGATTTAAGGATAATGTTTCATAGATACCACATTTGATATCAACTATTGATATCGATTTTATTATGTATCTTTAGTTGAGTTATTCTGCACATTATTTGAGTTATTGTGCATATTATATCATAATTATTTCAGTACAAAAAAACATGTATAACTATCTCA
The DNA here is from genome assembly GCA_964058865.1 of Eleocharis quinqueflora. NCBI lineage: Eukaryota > Viridiplantae > Streptophyta > Magnoliopsida > Poales > Cyperaceae > Eleocharis > Eleocharis quinqueflora. Next base: position 398,221 of record CAXKVX010000042.1, on the reverse strand, counting down.
ATACAAAAAATAACATGCATAATAACTAAAATAATGTGCATGATAATTCCACTAAAGGTACATAATAAAATAGATAACATGTATAACTATTTCGGTACAAAAAATAACATGCATAATAACTCAAATAATGTGCAGGATAACTCAACTAAATGTGCATAATAAAATCGATATCAATAGTTGGTATCAAATATGGTATCTACGTATCAGCTCCCCCGATTTAATTATGGGATTTGTAATGGTGTGTATTGCACACATTGAATCATCCAAATATAGATATGGAAGTAAGAATACTTTGGTGTGTATTGTACAAATATTTATGGAAGTAAGAATACTTTTTGGTGTGCTGCAAAATTTTAGTCATAAGTTGCAAATATTACTGTTTGCAAATTTAATTTGCCAACAAAATGAACCCAAACAACAACAACAAAGCTTTATTTCCAAATAAATTATGGTAGACTAGAAATGAAATTCAATCTGAAATGAAAAATCAATATAAATAATAATAATATAATAAATAGTAAAATAATAGTAAAAATGGAAATACAGTAATGATACTACAAATATTAATAATAATGTAATAATAACAACAATAATAATAAAATATTCTACAAATCATAATAGGCCTGCGAACATAACATACAACCATTATTTACTCTATATCCTTGTATACAAACTAGATTTGAAGTTTGTGTCCGCTCAATCTAATTAGAAATGATAATATATTCATAAAATTTTATAAATTATTTTTTATATATATAAAATTTAATGAATTATTTTATGTAAAATATATGAGTTATATACATGTGATATGAAAATAATTACATGAATTATATGAGTTATATGGACAATATACGTGTGATATGAAAAATATATAATTAATATGATTTATAGTATGATGTGAAAATACATAATATGATTTATATAAATGTTTACAATATCAATTTAATGTGATATAGAAAAATACATACAATATGCAATATATATATATGTAGATATTATGAAAATATACGCATAATATTATTTATAGCATATGATGTATCTATATATGTATATATAATATAAAATATTTTATACGTAGATAGTATGAAAATATATACATCTTGATATCCATACATATAATGAGTGATTTTTGATATTCATACAATTAATAAAAAGAGCATAATTAATAATGCATTAAATATAACAATAAATATACACAACTAATACGAATAGAACAATAGGACATATCCATGTGGCAAGTGCAACACAAAGAAATTTAGAAAATTTCAAACTTCTACACGAAAATCGCAAGAAAGTTCCCACATATTATCCAACCAAACAATAAACGGCTCAGATCAAGGCGGTAAAAGAAATAAACGATCCATATTAAAGTTTGGACGTGTCCTTGAAGCCAACACACCAACACACACCCATCTTTATATTGTTGGACATTTCAATTTTGGTGCAATTCAATTAGGGTATAATACCAAAATCTTTTCCCTAATCTAAACAATTGCAATTCAATTAAAATTCTCCGTTACGACATGAATGAAATAAAAATAGCGGAAGCAGTTTGGTAAACTTACTTTCCATCTCCCTTTTGTTGTTTTCGTTCTTCAACTTGATCAAACGTGGAGATGGTTGCACGATCGCGAAAGCGCCTTAACGTCGTCTTTCCCGACGAGTCCTTTCAAGCAATTCAGGGTTGCTATCTTTTCTCCGATGAGCACGAACGCCTCGGCAGAGTATGATCACTCAATGGAATAGTAGATCGATAGCTATGCACAACACATGTGCCCTAAAAACAGTATTTTTTTGTTGAAAATATCACCCCTAATGCTTGGAGACCCGAAACCTTTTATAGGGATGAAAGTGTATCTTGAAAAGATGACAAATATTTTGTGAATATTTGAAATTATATTCTCTTTAATTTTCTTTCAAATTCTAATATTTACTACTGCAAATATTTTCACAAATTTGGTACAAAAGCTAAACTATCCAATCAGAAAGATAACGATAAATTTAGGCAGTCAAAGCATGCCTTACATAAGGTCTCTTGCTGCCACAATGAATTTTATTGCGGTCGCAATAGACTTGACAATTCCAAACTTGGCAAGTTTCTGCCAAGTCTCTTGCGACTGCAATCAATCATGCAAAAACAACAGATTTTATTGTCAAACTTCTCCTACTGTATTGTGACCACAAGCAATCTTATTGCGGGCGCAATAGATCTTCGTTTGTGTTGTTTTGCTTGGACTTTGATCCAAATTAAGTTAGATTTAGCCCAAATAATATTTCTGACTTTACACTAACATCCATATATAGTTTAATTGATCATAATCAGTCCATTAATAGTTATAGTCAATTTACTTTAGTTCTATATGCATTCATGATCAAAATCTTAGTGAAACACGTATAATGCATTGAATATTGAATTAATCACTTTGACGGCATTTCCACATATTACTCCTCGTAATATTGGTGACAGTACATGACATGTAGTAACCATATAAGACATAATTCAAACTTAATTTATTGAAATTGACGTCTCAATTCCAACATATACGTACTATATATTTTAGATTCCTTCTTACCAAGTCTTATCTAGTGTAGTGATTAGACACAAGACTTTCATGAGGGTTTGGGGTGCAACTTGCAAGCTCCGGTGGGGTTATTTTCAAGGAGGATTTTCAAGTTTATTTTCTGAATTGATTGTGGGTGTGGGTGTTATAAGCCTACAAGCAATCGTGAAAAAAATATAAATTCATTCTTTAACAAATTAAATTTATAATTTATTCAGAATTAATGACTTATGTGATATCTGCAATGATATTTTATTCCTACTAACTTTAAATTATAATACTTTTAAATATTCAATAACTGTGACATGAGACAAAAATGGATATCTATGCTGAAAATAAGTCAAGGAAATTTCATGTTTGCCACTTTGCACAATACTTCCTAGCAAGCTATCCCGTGCGTCGAAAAATCAGTTTTATATGTGAATTATATTACATTGGTCTTAAAACTATTAATCTATTAGTTATGTATAATATAATATTTTGTATAACGTTTTAGTGGCTAGCTAGTAGCTATAAATACAATTCCAAAACTTTTCAAGGATAACATCTTATTTGATTGTTGTTGTTTTTTCTTTTAATTAAAGAGATTCTGCAACATGGCGCGAACTTTACTATTTTATTTTGTGTTTAATAGAGAAGAGTTTTTGTTCTTAAATATTTCAAAATCGATCTAAAGTCTCGATCCAATGATACTTTTACTTTCACTGAATGTCGAACTCGCATGCATGCAGACTTTACTATTGACATCATATAAGTTTAAAATTTACAGACAAAAATATTTTATTCTCTTCTTTGAAAAGAAAATACATCTTTAAATTATTACTTGAAATTTTTTGTCAACTAAGAAGAAATATATAGAACCCAAATATATTTCATCTTTACAAAATCATCAATTACATTAGCAGTGGTAATATTTTTCAGTTATTATTTTATTTTACAGATAATTAGCTTCATATAACAAATAATTTGTTTCGTTTAACAATTATGATTAATAATATCTTGAGAATTATGATTTCATAGCTATAATATATTGTTTAAAAAAAGAACATATTTGTTGATAAAATTGATTATTTATTAAACAACAAAAACAATTTGAGAGTGAACATTTTTTTAGTGAACTACTAATTATATGTCTTGTCAAGAACAAATTGCTTGTGGATATTTGGTATATTCAAATTTGCTACTACCTCTTTTTTCCACTTTTTTTTCAAAAGGACAAAAATGTTCTTGACATGCCTGGATCGAAGTTCACCTCGACCACCACCGACCTCGTCACTCGTGCCGCTTCGAAGAATGTCGTAGTTGAAAATCTAAATACTTAAATTCAGCTTTTTAGCCATATTATGGCTAGTACATGAAATATTTGCAATGACACAGTTGAACGATTAAACATTTTTACAAGCAGAGTACATAGCTAATTGAATAGTAATATTAAATATTTTACTTAACTGTTGCAACAACAATAAAAGAAAATGGAAGAAATGAAATGATATAAAAATAATTGATACTCCTAGGGGCATGAATACAAACTAACTACTGACTAACTATGGTTTACTTGTGCTATTGATTACTACATGAAGGTTCAAAATCAAATTCCATATTTTGCATTGTTTTCGTGCATTTGGTTATGTACATCTGGAATTCCACTAGCAGACGGCATCCCACCTGGCTGCTCAACAATAGCATGAGGGTGGCGGTCTTGAAATCAACTGCCAGATGCTTCGGACCTCGCGATAGTGCAATTTTGTTCCACCCCCATTTGTACATCTGCAGAAAGCTTAGGGCTGTAAGAAAAGTCCCATTTGTGGATGGAAGACACAGCTTGAACACATTGTTGTGTCTGGTTCATAGGTGGTACAGTGACAGGCCATGCTAAAGAAGTGCTGCTAGGCGCAGAGGTGGCCATTGCATAACTCCAGAGGGGATAGTAGATGGAGGAGCTTCATTGCCAGATATAGAAATATCTTGTTTGTTGTTATTAGGAGTTATCTGGTAACTGCTACCATAGGCATGCATAAATGTAATTGCCTCGGAAATGCCAGGGTGCTCTTGGCAGTATAACTTTGCCTCTGCCTCCAAAGCCAAATTCCAGAACTTTGTTTCTTTCGCAGTAATGCGCATTAACAAGCGATGTGCCTCCATGAGATCATAAGGCCTTGAAAAGTTAGGAGCCAGTTCCTTTAGTATCCCAACCAGCACAACAACCTTCCACTTCTTCCTAATGTCGCGTGGCTTCCTGAAATGTGGCAGTCCTTCATCTTGTGAGATGCCGGTTTGGCCCCACCAACCCTCCTGTGTAGTGGGCCACCACGGTGGTGGAAAACCATTCTCAAATGGAAACTTCTGTTGTGGAGGATTGCAATGCTTCATTAGTAGTGACAAAAGTGACTTTAGTGTTGGGTCGGAGATCTCCATGAGCAGCTCGGTTGTCGATTTGGCCTCATTTTCTTGTTCCAAATTTGAGTACAGAGTGTTTTCCTTGCAATATTTATCAATCTGGGCTGGGGCAGTCTTATCAAACATCACTTGGCGCTTCCACCATGCACGGAGACTATCGGAGGCACCTGTCATTGCCGTTCCAGTTTCTGTTACCATTCCGTATATGAAACCTTTTGCATTACAGTGCTCCATTAGCATGTGCATTTCCTCTAAAAGCCTCTGATGTGAATGGGAGAACTTTTTGTTTGCTTTTATAGTGCTATCATTGTGGGCATTTTGTTTCCCTTTGCCTCCCCTATCAGCCTTGTATTCTCTAATCTTTGTACCGTACTCATTTATTTTCCTCTGAAATTCCTCCATTTGAAGTAGTGTTCTAGGGGAGGAGAGTAAGTGTAATTGGTGGTGATTTGTTGGTGTGGATGTGTCGTCTTGTGATTGGATGTTGGCATGTGCAGGTGGTGTTAGCTCGTTGTTACATGCATTAATATTGCTTGTGCTCGCCATTGTTTCTTGGTTCTGCAAATTTTCTTTTTAGTGAGGTGAATCATATTATATGGTGCAAATAGTTTATTGCAAAATATTGATAATATAATTACCAACTTGTTATTTTCTTATGTATATTATGACAATGTAATCTCTAATTACCAAGTTGAAATCTATCTGACAATATCATTTTTTTCAGGAAGTTAAAGGGCAACCCGGGGACAAAGAAAATTAAGCTACTCTTGAGTCAAGGGTTCTTCCTTATATACATTATGGTAATGTAATTACTAACAATATTCAATTTTATCTGGAAGTTAAAGGGCAACCTGGTGTAAAAAAAATTAAGATACTCTTTCAGTCTAGGGGTCTTCCTTAGATGCAAATGTCATCCATTTTAACAAGAATTTTGGTAATTTTTTTTTATTTTCTACATAAAATATTGAAATATATATCTGAATTATGACCTGATCACACTAGTACTTTACTCGAAATGTCTTTATTTGTTTATGTCACAGCTGCTGTATGAATGTCTTGTTTGCAATTTTATGAGTTCTATGCCAAGTAAAAAGACCCTGATGGAATAAATAAATCCAGTTTGTTGTTGAAGTATCCCTTCAACTAAACAAATATATTAATAGATATCTATAATCTTTCAAACGACATGGCAACGTGCTATTTATGTATTTATTTATGTATTATTGTTGTTTATTGGTACAAAGAATAGGTTCTTTGTTTATTTAGTTTCTAAATTATCAAATATCAGTTGCTATATGCTTTGCTAAATTTTAACTTCTGAGGTCAGAATCGCGTGGTGTGTGATTTAGTTAAAATGATGAAGCTTTGCTAGGGATGAGGTATATATACTGATTTGATTTTGATAAATTGATGAACCCTTGTGGCCTTTTTTTTAACAATATGCAAATTAAAGGAAGGCAGCTTGATATATAACTAGGTTGTAAAATTTGTTTCGAGCAGCGAAAACAGGTGATCATCATAAACCACTTATTACATCGGAATTTTATGTAACAGATGGGGTTAAATAGGAAGAGTCTATGATGAATACAATGGATACATATGATAATATAATTAATGCCAGTTGGCTAATTTGCACATAAGTGGCCAAATTAATCTTAAACCATTGTAAATGCTTGAATTCATGAATTGTGGTTTCCAATTTTTTTGCATAGCATCCAATATGCATGTAACATCTAAACATAAGATTTGGCATTACTCCCTGCTGGTTATTTTTGAAATTTGAAATTTTGTATTGATTCTCTTTCATTTGCTGTATAAATCTACCATTATTTATTTGTCAATCTATCATATCGTTGAAACATTGAACAGTAAAATTTTGAACACTAATTTACAATGCATTGCAATATCAGGTTTGCCGTATATAAATCACTAGGACCCCATCATTCTGCTATACCATTTTTGTACACTAATCCAATGAAATTCACATCCAGCCAACGTGATCCTCTTTAATTATAAGGCTTGTAGAGGCCTTTATTGAACATATTGAATAATCCAAAAAAAATTTAAACCCAATATCTGACATCGTCTTGCATCAAAATTGAATATGTACCTGGCCTCGTTTGTGCTAATTAGCCAACTGGCATTAATTATATTAATGTATGTATCCATGCATTCATGTATTCATCATGGACTCTTCCTATTTAACCCACCTCCCTCCTGTGGCCATTCTATCTAAATCATTAGAAAACAAAACAAATACAATCAATATTCTCAATCAACTAAAAAAATTTCATGCGTTTCAAGCACCAAGAGCAACCTTGCAATTCTGTGTACTTTCCAAAGGTATCATTTCTGTCACTTTTAGAAATATCATATCAAAAGTTAGCTGCTGAATGTGTTGTCATATTGAGCACTTGGCATTTTCGTGTACAAGTTAATGCGCTTTTATTGTAGTAAAAGGCTCTTGTCAGATTAATTAAAGATCGATCATAAATTAAAATATGCAATCTCATGATTTATTAGCAACCTCAAATATTATAAATCTTGTAGAGGTATATACAGTACGAGCAAGAAAACAACGACAAGGACTAAATATGATAAAATTAAGAATAAATACAAGGATCTTCATGTTTTGCCCCCCAAGTTTCTCCACCATCTATTACTGTGGATTTTATTTTTGTGTTGGGAATCCACAAAATAAAACCAAATATGAGACTTGGGGACAGGGGCAGTATATTAGCATGGTAAATTACAGCAACAAATTGGGACAACCAAAGACCTAAATCGAATGTATTTGCTTTATATATTAAACAATTGTACCAACAACATTTTCTAGTTCTTCTTCTACCATAAATCATATAGAAAAAACTAAATATCTCGAAAAGAAATTCTAGACATTATCTTAAATGAAAATATTTAATTCAAAATTCAAAATAACATACCTTCCCTGCGCATCTGTAGCGTTAACGAATAAGCCAAAATCTCCATTTGTTTATCTATTCTCCTCAATAATAATCAGCAACTTATAGGTCCTCCGACCTTCTGCCTCCTTTTTAGTTTCTCAGTAACTAAGAAATTTAGATTTCTTTTTATCGATTAAATATGACTCTCAACCATATCGGCGGCAGAGCATTTGTGTGATGTTTGAATTAGGTCTACAAGTCTTTCCTTTATATAGAATTTGATCGATAATTGTTGAATGTGTACACGATTTTGAAAAGTTGCGGCGCCGACACTTGATTTTTGTTTCCTTTTTTATGTTCTTATGACCATCTTATACAAAATAAATTGTATTTGTTGATCCCCATGAATGATAACCCTAATAGCAATAAATTTCAGCTAGAACAGCAGAATTTCATAAGCCCGAACAAACAAAAAGATCGAGTTGGACCATGCATGTTTTGGTGGGCTTATTTCTATCTACCAGAATTAGGCCATGCGCTCCTCTGCGAGACTGTAACCACTATATTTGATAGCTTGTAGATATGCATTAAAAGAATCTTTTAGAGGATCATAAAATATTTAATTACGATATACACGTGTAAATGAACACATGATGCAGTTTATTTTCTAGGAGTAATCACCAATATTGCAGATTATATATCTTGGTAGAATATTATTACTTGTAAAATCATCTATTATCCCTTTTTATTATTTCCTGTATCAAGTCTATATTAATGGAGATATGCACAGAGAACAAGTGTTTCAATTGCTTGTATGTTAATTACGGTTAAAGAGCCATATCTGTTAACAAAGTTCGTAGCATATTTAGAACATTGACAGGTCGAGTACAAAGAGAATTCCGAGAATATATCCGGCATGGAGATAAAGACAAAAACACTTTTTTGTAGGTTGAGGTAAAGATGATTGTATGTATATATTGTCTGCAAATTGGAGGTTGGTAGGGGCTACTGGCATTGTGAGCATCTGATTCTGGGATTGGAGTAGCATGTCCTGAAGGACATCGATGATAAAAAGCATGGGGGACAGAGGGTCACCTTGTCGCAGACCACCGTGATAGAAGAATGTGGTGCCTTGGTGTGACCATTTTCCTTGATCACAGACAAGGAGGGGACATGGAGGTTATGGATGCAAAGATTCATGGAGGAAAACCTTTCCCTTTAGTGTGTTCAAAACAAAGGGACATATATGATATGGTGTTAAAGGCCTTTCTGAAGTACATACAAAATTTCAATGGCTTACCCATTTTGCTGATTTTGCACAAAATTGGCAATAATCAGTGCGTATATCACGAAGGCACACAACCTTTTTAGCAATTTAGCAAGTATATTGAGTGCAAAATTTGTTCGTAGTTTTCTGATTTGTGTACACTGATTTGAACAGCCAGTATCAGACTCCTTACAGAAAACATACAATTACATCTTAGTAAGTATCATGCTCCACTAACAAATTAAAGAAAGGAAATGAACTGGTATACATGTTTATTTTTCTTATTTCTCGATCCTTCTTTATTTTACAACTCGTGTACATCAATATATACATCTATATCCCTTTTTTATTATTGGAGTACTACCTATATTTTACAAATTGTTATATATTTAGTCACAATATATATTAACTAATCAATGAAATAATGAGTAATAATATTTAGACAATTGCCACTTTTTCTCATTATGTCCTCGTGTAATATTTTGCGATACTGGTAATTTATTTCTATTCTTGATGCGTCAAGTACTTCAATGCCATTGAATTGGGATTAACAAGCATTGTTCATCTTGAAGAACCCTTTTTTTTCTCATTTCAACAGGCACATCATCTCTTGTCAAGTGATGAAGTGAAGCTGAAACATTTTAGTTAGACAGATAGACTGAATGCTTTGTTCTTTAATCTCTCCTAATTTGCGGCGCGCTATTATATGGAAAACACCGATTGCTGGAGCATGTGTTTTTCTCCATTGTAATATTAGCACATTGCTGGAGCACGTGTTCATCTCAGTTGAAATATTAGCCCAACTGGCACCATTAGAACTTCTTGGCCCATTTACAGTACCATTTAAATATTAGCCCAATTCCCAAAGGATGGAAGTGGAAACATATCCTCTAGTGCAAATTTTTGCACCAGAGGAATGCATTTTTGTCTGGACTGTGAGTTCTACTTTCGACGTTTCTGATTTAATAATAAAAAAAAATCTATCGGCGGTCGAGTCGATCTTAATCCAACGATCCCCTCGGGTGCAAGAAAAATGTGCATCAGAGGATATTTTCCCGATGGAGGTTTGCAAATCAAGCTTCAAATATAACTATTTATTACTTAGGGAGCTAATATGTAGATACCATATTTGATACCAACTATTGATATCGATTTTATTATGCACTTTTAGTTGAGTTATCATGCACATTATTTGAGTTATTATGCATGTTGTTTTTTTTTTTGTAATGAAATAGTTATACATGTTGTTGATTTTATTATGCACCTTTAGTTGAGTTATCGTGTACATTATTTGAGTTATTATGCATACTATTTTCTGTAATGAAATAGTTATTCATGTTATTTTTTGTACTGAAATAGTTATGGTATAACATGCATAATAATTCAAATAATGTGCATTATAACTCAACAAAATATGCATAATAAAATCGGTATCAATAGTTGGTATCAAATGTGGTATCTACGAAACATTATCCTATAACTTAATATGTTATCTCAGTTTTATATGGAAAACATCGATACGTGGTGCGCTTTATGTCAAAACCTCGTCGCACCATGTATCGGATACGTATTCGATACGTATATGCGTGCGATATGCACCCGATACACTACATGGCGTATCGTATTATTTTAATATTGTTGACTGGTTAGATACAACATGATAGAGCAAGATACGGCTAGGATACGATTGAGATACGGCACAGGATACAATTGGGATACGACATGATACGACTGGTATATTTTTCAGTGTGCAACTTTCAGTATTTTGACCATAAGTCATTCATCTGAACTCTTATTAAGATAATTCAAAGTGCATTGGAAAGCTAAGAAAGAGCTTAAAATCTTGGCTTAACATCTAAGACATTCTAGCTCTTGATTCCTACAATAAAATGTACTAAAGTAGAGTAGTACAAACTCTAAGTTTAACCTACAAAACAAATTTATTTTAACATTAATTACTTCTAAAACCTACAAAACTCAGTCTACCACAATTAATTCTAGGTTTAAACATATATAATTTTGGCTTCTCAAGAGTACAAACCAATAAAAGAAACATGTTTTTGTGATCAAATCTATTACATATTATATATATTTAAATACATAATATGATTTTTTATTATTTTATATATACTTTGTCGTATTATAGTATTTTGAAAAATGACGTATGGTAGCACCTGCACCGTATCGGACACGATACCCGCACCCGCACCCGCACCCGCACCTGTGCAACATTAGTATGGATCATTTTCAATATCTATAGAAAAATTTGAATGACTTATATTTAATCAACAGTGCCGGCCATAACCCAGGGCAACCAGGGCAAAGACCTTGACACCAAAACTCAGAGGGCCCCGTCCAAAAAATTACGTATATAGCGTAACCATTTCTACCAAATTTGATTTTGATAGCTTTCAAAATTTATCAAAAGACCTTGCTGATTTGGTAGCAATCTCATAAGCTAGTAAGACATGGGTGCGCCCTACATTTTCTATCTAGTGGGATGGATGAAAACGTATTATGGCACTAGATCATCTTATATTAACATGTGTTAACAAAAGTTTAGGAAATGATATCAATATTAGTTTTTGGTTGGATAGATGGAAGGGAGAACTCTCCTTTTCTAGATCATCAAGTCTTTAGAAATGGTACTATAAATTTAGTTTGAAAATTAAGAGGTATTTTAGAACAAGAGTACAGAGTACGGTGTAAGTTAAAGACTATCTGTTGAATAGTATTATAAGTTTACACAATTATAGACTTTGTAGGAACCTTTTGGTAAGAAGTAGAATTTAGAAAAGATTAGGGATACATATGTAAGATGTAATATTGCCTATATAGGCACAAGTGCTCAATGAAAATCTCAAGTGTTCAGTTTCAAAATCAATTTGGTATCAGAACTGAACTGATCTAAGGTTAGGGTTAGCCACACCACAGCAGCCTTTGCTGCCAAAAAAAAAAAAAAAAATCGGAAAATAATCCCTATCGTCTCTGTCGCTGGTCGCCTGACCAGGAGAGACTAGGGCCTCGCTGGCTCTGGTGCGCTGCCACCAGATCGGGTAGACCGTCGCTGGATCTGGTGAGCCGCCGTCGCCAGACTGTGTAGGCCGCCGCCAGCAGCCAGCAGGTCGCAAGTGAAGCTGTCAGCAGGCCGTCTCGACTAGTCACACCGCCAGCAGCCTGCACCAGGTCGCGAGGTCGTGTGCAGCCGCCAGCAGGTCGCGTCGTCAGCTGCATCAGGTTGTCGCTGCTCACTGCCAAGGACAAACCTGTCAGACACGCCACTGCTGAGGTCTGATCCGGTCAGATCCGCTGCTGTGAGGTTAGATCTGCTTAGTTTCTCTGTCAGGTACGAATTTCTGCCGTACCTAGAGTTCCTGTGCATTTTTCGTAGCTGAAAAGAAACCAAGGTTCTAGAGGCTTTAGGATATAGATCCTTCTTGATGATTGATTAAATCAAGAGCAAAGATGATCTAGATCTGCTGTGTGGATGCAAGATCAGGTCTAACGTTGTAGTAAGAAGGATTCAGGCAAAGATTGATACGTGCGGCGTAGATTGGAGTCGAATCCATGTCGGAGGAGGAAACAGAGAATGTGTTCGCGAAAGCTTGCTCGAAGCTAACCCCAGATGAGCTCGCCGTGATAGTACGAGCGCTGGCCGCGAGCCAAGCCCCTACTGAGAGCAAGCCAAAGGTATAGAAAGTTGAGCTACCACCCATTGATGTGAGACTCGAAGGGCCAGCAACGTACTTGGGTTGGTCACGACGAGTAAAGTACATTCTAGAAGGAAAGGATCTGGAGGGGTATCTGACCGGCAAAACTGAGGAGCCAAACCAGAATGCATCGGGCAGAGCTGAGTGGAAGTTTACCCACATGCAGGTGTATATCTGGCTTTTGAGCTCACTGATTCCGTCTATTGCGTCCATAGTGGATGGAATAGCGAAGGTACAAGATGTCTGGGAGAAGCTGAAGAGGACCTATGATGGTGTGGGAAACAACCTGCGAGTGTATCAGATCAAGAGGGAGATCACTGCTATCGTACAGGGGAGAAGACTATGCAAGAATATGCCATAGCTTTGGATCGCTTGTGGTTAGATTTGACCCATTTCAGAGTCCGACGACGATGCTGCACTGACCCAGTATGCCAGGAGATTGACATGGAGGAGAAGGTTATGGGATTTCTCGAAGGTCTGGCACCGGCATTTGAGCAGAGAGTTGCCATGCTATTGAGTCAGACAAAGATTCCATCTCTTGAGGAAGCAGTCTCAGCCATGATACAGGAGGAGAGCCGGATCGGGCTACAGGCTGGGAGCACAGGACCTCCAGGGCCGAGGTCAGCACTAATAGCCTCCAATTCAGGTAACACAGGGTACATGGGCGAGACCCGGCAGTGCTACAACTGTGGTGAGGTAGGTCACCTAATGCATAATTGCCCTAAGCCACCAAGGCAGAGAGATGCAGGTGGGAGGGGGCAGTTTGGAAATTGTGGTCGCGGCCGTGGAGGGAGAAGAGGTGGCAGAAGTGGAAGAGAAGGCAACCGGGCACATCTGATGGTTGCAGAAGAAGCTGGTGGAGAACTTACAGAGGAAGATCAGGCACATGTTGAAGCCTACTCTCAAGCCCTCAAAAACAGGCAGAAACTCACAGGTAATGAGAAGAGTGTGAGAGATGATGCATCTACCTCATCTTTGGCTAGGGGTAACTCTGCTTCTCTTGCATATTCAGCCACAGGTAGTTGTGACACTCTTGCTCTAGCCTCTGTACTCACGAAATCACCAGATTGGATAGTTGATTCTGGTGCGTCTCGCCATGTGACCGGGGCTGTTGGGGAGTTTTCTTCTTATACTCGCCTAGCAGTCCCAGATAGCATACAGACTGTCGATGGTACGACTCAGCCTGTAGTTGGTAAGGGTATTGTGAAATGTACCAACACTTTGACATTGTCTAATGTTTTGCATGCTTCTTCTTTTCCTGTGAATCTATTATCCATAAGTGCCATTATATCACAATTGAAATGTGTTGTTTTGTTCGATATTCCTAAGGTGATCTTCCAAGAGAAGGGGACCGGCAGGCTGCTTGGGACTGGCACTTGACATAGTGGGCTGTGGTACGTAGATAGAGGGAGTATGGACTCAGCTCTCTCATCTATCGTAGGGAGAACTGGAGGAGTTGAGAAGGATGTGGATGACTTATTGTTGCTTCATCATAGGCGTTTAGGTCATCCCTCATTTTCTATTTTGAGTAGGTTGTATCCACTTTTGTTTGGAAAGGCCAATAGGGCAAAACTGATGTGTGATGCGTGTGAGTTAGGTAAGCATACCAGAAGCTCTTATGCTAGCTCTGGTGGTAGGAGTTCTTGTGTGTTTGACTTGGTTCATTCAGATGTATGGGGACCGTGTCCCACAACTACTTTAAATGGGTTTAGATATTTTGTTTCCTTCATTGATTGCTTTTGTCGTGTGACATGGCTTTACTTGATGAAAAACAAAAGTGAGGTGCTTACTTGCTTCAAAGATTTTCACAAAATGGTTCAGACTCAATACGGTGCAGTTGTGAAGGTATTGAGGTTCGACAATGGGACAGAGTATACCAATAGAGCATTCGGAGAATACTTGTCATCCCAGGGAATACATCATCAAACCACGTGCCCGTACACGCCAGAGCAGAATGGAGTAGCAGAACGAAAGAATAGACACCTTCTTGAGGTAACTCGGAGCATGATGATCTCGATGAACGTTCCGAAGTATCTATGGGGGCAAGCAGTTCTGACAGCAGCCTATCTAATTAATAGGATACCCTCGAGAATACTGGATTGGAAGTCTCCGATGGAGATATTAAAGGGTAAGAACGAAAACACTGTTCCTCTTAAAAATTTTGGATGTGTGTGCTTCGTGCAGGACAACAGACCAAATGTGGGAAAGCTTGATCCCAGGGCTGTGAGATGTATCTTTGTTGGGTACTCAGGGACTCAGAAAGGTTATGTGTGTTGGAGTCCAGTAGAAAAGAGATTGTTTGTGAGTATGGATGTTACATTTCGCGAGCTCGAACCATACTACTCCTCAGAGGTGACATCTCCTTTTGGAGACTCATCCGATACAGAAGGTATGAGACGAGGGGGAGAAACTAGTAGTGATGGTGAGAGGAGGGTGTGTGTGGACATTCCTTGTCCAATCGAGAATTATGTCGTAGTTGAGCAGGAAGGAGGGGAATCGGCTGAAGTTAACTCGCCGATTGAAGGAATGGGGGTCGTGATTGAGTCAGAAGGAGGTAGAAATCAATCTCAGGGGGAGTTGAGATATCGAAAGGTGTATGTTAGGAGAGGAAAGCAGAATGAGGGAGAAGTGCCTCATGTGCCAGTGCCAAGTCCCTTGTCCCTGCCTACTCCGACTTTTGAGACACCTGCACCATCCACCTCAGACTCAGAACATCCAGGTGATATGATTCCTCTCCTTATTCCTAGTCCCCTATCGGTACGGAGGACCGAACGCGTAAATGCGGGAGTTCCTCCTGACAGATATGGTTTTCTAGTTGATATTGCTCAGTTTGTCTCTTACTCTCATATATCACATGTATATGGAGCATTCATTGCATCATTAGACAATGTGTCTATCCCTAAGTGTTGGCAGGTTGCTAAGGAAGATCCGAAATGGAAAGCAGCCATGCAAGAGGAGCTCGGGGCTCTCGACAAGAATGGAACTTGGGAACTTCTGTCACTTCCCCCGGGCAAGAAGGCGGTCGGATGTAAGTGGGTCTTCACAGTGAAGCAAAATCCAAAAGGCCTCATTGAGTGTTACAAGGCCTGGCTGGTGGCAAAGGGATATAGTCAGACCTATGGGATCGACTATGATGAGACCTTCACATCGGTGGCAAGGATGAGCACAGTAAGAACACTGGTTTCGATGGCAGCAAATGGGGGATGGCAGTTACACCAACTCGATGTGAAGAATGCTTTTCTTCATGGTGATTTGTTAGAAGAGGTGTACATGGAGATCCCACCAGGATTTGGCACAAAACAGACGGTAGGTAAGGTGTGCAGGCTCAAGAAATCGCTCTATGGGTTGAAACAGTCTCCTCGGGCTTGGTTTGATAGATTCAGGAAGGCTATGATAGGCATGGGCTATAAGCAGATCAATGCCGACCACACAGTGTTCTTTAGACAACATGGTGGTCACATTACTATGTTGACTGTATATGTCGATGACATGATTATCACTGGAGATGACGAGGGGGAGATTGCTCAGTTGAAGGTGAGATTAGGAAAGGAGTTTGAGGTGAAAGATCTAGGACAACTTAGGTACTTTCTTGGGATTGAGGTTGCTCGTGGCGCAGATGGAATTGTGTTGTCCCAAAGAGAGTACGTCTTAGACTTGCTCACAGAGACAGGCATGTTGGGCTGTAGGCCTGCAGTTTCCCCAATCGACGTAAAGGCCAAGATAAGTGAAGAGGCAGGGGAATCGGTTGATCGTGAGAGGTACCAAAGACTGGTAGGTAGATTGATCTACTTGGATCATACTCGACCGGATATCTCATTTGCTGTGAGCGTGGTGAGTCGCTACATGCATGACCCTCGAAAGGGCCATTTGGACGCAGTCTATCACATTCTGAGGTACTTGAAGAGTGCACCGGGAAAGGGCCTGATCTTCAGGCAAAATGGGCACATGAACATCGAAGGTTATTGTGACTCTGACTGGGCTAGTTGTCACGATGACATGAGGTCCACATCTGGCTACTGCATGTTTGTAGGGGGCAACTTGGTCTCTTGGAAGAGCAAGAAGCAGCCAGTTGTCGCGAGATCAACGACAGAGGCTGAGTATAGGGCTATGGCTTTGGGAGTTGCTGAGATGATGTGGTTGAAGGGGTTATTGGAAGAGCTCAAGGTGAGTCACGGAGGCAGGATGAAGTTGTGGTGTGATAGCAAGTCGGCAATCAGCATTGCCAACAATCCTGTGCAGCATGACAGAACCAAACATGTGGAGATCGATAGGTTCTTCATAAAGGAGAAGTTGGAAAGTGGACTATTGGAGCTAAGCCACATAGCTACTGGAGATCAAATAGCCGACTGCCTCACCAAAGGGCTCAGTTCAATAGATCTAGTTAGGTTATGTGACAAGATGGGCTTGATGGATATCTTTCGCCCGTCTTGAGGGGGAGTGTTGAATAGTATTGTAGGTTTACACAATTATAGACTTTGTAGGGACCTTTTGGTAAAAAGTAGAATTTAGAAAAGATTAGGGATACATATGTAAGATGTAATATTGCCTATATAGGCACAGGTGCTCAATGAAAATCTCAAGTGTTCAGTTTCAAAATCAATTCTATCATAACAAATGTTACTTTAGATCCATTAGCAGAAGACAAAATAATATGAAGATGGGATGCATCTGGAAAAAAATCCACATCGCCTAAAAGGAATGTACATTGTTTTGCTCATACGGTCATACCTGAATTCTGTTCCTTAGTTCCAGCATCTGAACCAACATAAATGAATATGTACCTCTTCTCTGAATAGGTGATTTTCCAACGAGACAAATCCACACCCCTTAAAAGATAATACGTAGATATCAATGAAAAAATATTCCCTCAAAACTTAATTATTTACTAAAAAAGTTGTGCAAACGAGTTACTGTAATTCCTGTTAACTTATTTAATCTACCCCCACAGTGGCTTTCAAGATATGAACGAAGATAGAAAAATTAAAAGGGGCTGGCAAAATTAGAAGTTACTGTACTCACTAAATCAAGTTGCATCTAAAGTTTTGAACTTGCGTTGCTTAAATCAAAATAAGAATTAATTGAAATAAAAATAATGCTAGTTCCAGTCTAGGGTTTCTGAAATTTGGACAGAGAGAAAAAAACAATACCTAGCAAGCGGGAGAAGCTTCGGATCACCGAGAAAGCACGAAAGAGGTTTGTCGTCTTCGGTTCGATTCGTTTCTGAGAGAGAAAGTTCCATTTGATCTGTGTTTGAGGGAGAAAGGGAGGCCATATGAAATAGAGAAAGAGAAGAGTCCAGCCATTTTTTTCAAGTTCCAGAATTTTTCAAGTTCCATTTGATCTGTCGTCTTCAGAATTTTTTTTTAGTTACGAAAATAATACTGATAAAAATATTTAAGGGGTGAAGTTTTTAGATGAAATGATTAGATCGGTAGATTTTTTATCGTGCGATAATTTTTTGGTGTCGCGCAGTAGAAAAAATCCAGTCATTTTTTTCAAGTTCGAGAATTTTTCAAGTTTCATTTGACTTGTCGTCTTCAGAATCTTTTTTGGTAATTACAAAAATAATATTGATAAAAATAGTCAAGGGGGTGAAGTTTTTAGATGAAATGGTCAGATCGATAAATTTTTTATAGTGCGATAATTTTTTTGTGCCGCACGGTAGATTTTCTATCGTGCCACCTTTTAAAAAAATTATGCACGGATATTTATTTATCGTGTAGGAAGAGATTTGCAATTTTTTTGCATGTATAACAATGACTAAAAACATATTTACAGTAACGATCATAAGTAGGAAATTTTTATGGACATTTAAATATGATTTTGACCAAAAAATCTTTAAATTAGACTGATTCAGATTGATAATACGAAAACAGAAATGAATATATATACTGCAACTGGTACAGATTGAAAACAAAAAGACCAAATTATAACTAAATGGTCAGAAATTTTTGCTACATATGGACACTACCGTAAATATATTTTAGACGTGGTCTGACATGCAAAAAAAATCCAACTTTCTTCCCACACGGTAGGGCCATTTCCATGAGTGAGTAGGGGTGCACAAAATACTCATGACTCGTTCGTGTTTGGCTTGCTAACAACTCGTCCGTTAACAGCTCGAGTGTTAAAGAGCCGAGCCGAGCCAGCTCATTAGTAAACGAGCTGTGACAAGCTCGGCTCGTGTAAGTATCGAGACCTTAACGAATTAATCTGGATCGTCGAATTGGTTACCACCATCTCTAAATAGATCTTTACCATAGAGAATTTTCTCGATTTTATAATTTTATTATGTTTTTTTAATTATTTTGTCATTTTTTTCTTGCAAACAAGCTACAAACGAGCCAAATGAGCGAGCTCGAGCCTTAACGAGCTGAGCTCGAGTTGAGAGTTTCAGCTCGTGACCACTTATAGTAACGAGCCGAGCCAACTCATTAATAAACGATCCGAGTTCGAGTTCGCCTCGTTTACACCCTTAGTGAGTTTTAAAAATAAAAAGTGGCACGATAGAAAATCTACTGTGCGATAAAAAAATGCCACACGGTAGATAATCTTCCGTTTTGGCCATTCGTTCGAAAAACTTGTATCCCTTGGCTACTTTTATCATTATCATTTTCATAATTACCAAATAAAAAAATTTGTGTTTTGTTTCCTCTTACGTTTACACACTCAACGCCTCCGCCAGATCTTGTTGCGCGAATGTTCAAGCACATGAAAGGATTAAAAACATCGTAGCAAATCCGATCTCTAACTACATGTAACATCTCAGCCATATTATATATATATATAGAGCATGGCTAAAATAATATGCATAGTACACCACATAACGTACTATGCGCCTATTTGTATTTAATTTGGTCATTAAATTGATATTTAAGTTGCTCAATAAATTCTTCATATCAAAATCTTGTAGAAAATAAAATTTCGTGATTTTTAGAGCTTTCTTGCTATTTTTTAAATATTTTTTAAAAACAGCCCAGAAATGGCACTGTTGTAGTATTAAATCTGGACTGTTTTTAAAAAATATTTAAAAAATAGCTAGAAAGCTCTAAAAATCACGAAACTTGATTTCCTACAATATTTTCATATGAAGAATTTATTGAGCAACTTAAATCTCAATTTAATGACATATATCTATATGCATAGTACAAAATGTGGTGTACTATGCATATTATTTTAGCCATGCTCGTATATATATAGGAATAGGTTATTGTGAAAACGTTTGCACTTCGGTCGAAGTGAAAAAATTACACATTTTATAATTTTTTGAGATCAAATTTAAATTTAAGTTCCTCAATAAATTCTTCTTTTCAAAATCTTGTAAGAAATTAAATTTCATGATTTATGGAGCTTTCTAACTATTTTTTTTAAAAAACAATACATCTTAATATTAAAAAAAATGACATTTTTAGTGCTATTTTTAAAAAATAGCTAGAAAGCTCTAAAAATCATGAAATTTGATTTCTTACAATATTTTGACATGTAGAATTTATTGAGCAACTCAAATTTAAGTTTGAACTCAAAAAATTATAAAATGTGTAACTTTTAAACTTCGACTGAAGTGCAAACGTTTTCACAATAATCTAACTCTCTCTCTCTATATATATATATTAGGAGGGATCTATTTTCAACCGCTCAATCATAGTAAATGTAAATCACTTATTCAGACCGTTGAAAATATTCTCCATACTAATATAGATTGGAGACCAAAATTTATATTTTTTTTACTATTTTATCGGATGGGTTGAAAATTTATTTATCTAATTTACAAACATGTAATTTTCAACCTTTACAATTTAAAACATGTAATTTTAAACCTATACGATACAAATTATACAATGTGCATATTGTTAGATGTGTGATGTGGATTTTCACTAAAAAGGCGTAATATATGAAGGTCAAGTAGTTGTGCGGAAGCGATTTCAATTCAATACAAATCTTTTAGACCTTAATCACCTAGCCAATCAATTTAACAAGCAATTCTAAGAGCAAATCACAAAACAGAGATCAAAGAGCTTAAAAGAGAGAGTGTGAAGATAAAGAAAGAGAGAGCAATCAAACACAAGTAACACGGTATATAACGTGGTTCGGCCTATCAAAAGAAACTTAGGCTTACGTCCACGGGTCTCCTAGAATAAAATGTCTTTCGGATCGTTACACTATAACTAAATGTCTTTACAAAGGGGCGGAGATGATATTTGACTTCTTCCAACACACAAAAGCCAATCTTCTTCTCCTAACTCGATGCACGGAACAACACCACACTACGCCGCTACAAGGTCCAATTGACTACACAATTAAGGACAAGGATGCACCACTTGACAACACAAATGTGGTGCATTGAAGGCTAATCAAATAGCAAAAAAATATTTTCGAATAGACAACTAGAGAATTGGTAGCTATCCTAAGTGCTCTCAAGTTTAGGTAGCTCGAGAAGACTTGAAAGAGGCTCTCTTTAGCGCTCAATTGCTGATGGAAAGCTTGTCTGAATGTTTGATTGACCTTCTGGGTCGTATCTGCAATCTTTATATAGGTTGAGCACTTCTTGGGATTTTGATCTGTGAAGAATTGCCTCTAGCATTACAGGATTCTCCATAACAGATGGGAAGGCATTATAGCGCCTTGGGTATTTTCCTCATTTTGCCCTTCTGCAGCTGACATGTGGGCTAGAAAACTACCGACTCGTTATAACGCATGACTGAGGTATTATAACGAATGCCCACCAGTTGTGACGCCTTGCTGGAGTGTTACAATAACGCTTGTCTCGGGAAATTACAGCATCTTGGCCTTTTCTCTCCTCCTGAGGCATTATGACGCCTTGATGACTCGTTTTAACGCCTTACAAACTCGTTATAATGAGTTGCCTAGCGTTATGGTAACGCTGTGCTCTGTCTTGTGCCTTGAAGCCTTTCCTTGATGCTTAGACCATGTCTTGACTTGTCCAGGGCATGTTTGACATTGGGTTGTACCTGTTTTGACATGCATCTTCACCAATACTTAATGTGCAAGGTTAGTACTTTATGTGTTTTGCAAATTATCAAATTAGAGATGAGTTGATGAATTTAATCCAACAAACTCCCCCTTTTGACAATTTGCAAAACCAATTGATGATGTGCATATCAAATGATGCACATCTTTCACATATATGCAACAAAACTAACAACTATTGACATGCACCTGCCATGGAGAGTTTCCTTAAGCCATCTTGATATTTCCAAGTGGCATTTAATGGTCAGCACTTATCCGCCTTTTTCATATGTATGTATAATATTTTACTAGTATGGTGTCCGTGCTTTGAAACAGGAACATGTTATGTAAACAAATTATTGTACATAAGACGTATTTTGCATTCTTATCTCAAATTTCAAACAAATAGAAGTAGATGTTTTTAACATGTTATGTAAAAAATATTGTTGTACAAATATATATATGACATATTTGTATTCTTATGTCAAATTTCAAACCAATATAAATAGATGTTTCTGCAATGAGAAGAATGTAATACTATAAGACACTAAAGTTCTATGTCACTAGATATTATTTGAAAATACATTACTACAGTTTGACTTTTAAAACCAGTCTAATATGACCTAAGACCGATGTTAGGGGGTTGTTAAAGGGTTCGTGTGGTCCTCTTTTAAAGATTGGACCTTTAAATCCGGACGGCAAACAAATGCCGGTTTTAAAGGCAGTCTATTAAACCGAACTATATATAAATGCCAGTTTTAAAGGTCTTATTTATATATAATTTAATTGATTAATTTAATTACATTGATATGCATCCAGCTATTGCACAGAATTGAACCCAACTGTGTACACCATTCGATTTTTATTGATTAATTAATTATCAAGCTTGATGATCCATTAATTTTCAACATATAATGTATATAATTAATATCCATAAAATTTAAGTTTACCATCACATGGATTAAAAGCTCAGCCATAATTTCTTTTACATAATCATGTCACATATTTTCAAACAATCGTTTAAATACAATAAAATTCCGAAAAAAAATCGTGTAATTTCACTTAATTTTGAAAAAAAATCATCTAAATATAAGAAAACTATGAAGAAATCATTTAATTTCACATATTTTACAAATCTTCAAATCTTCTTTCAAGTAGCAATGTTTTAATTGTTGAGAGATAAAGAGAAATGAGAGATGAAAAAGAAGTTATAAAGAGATGGGAGAGACAAAAGAAGGAAGCAATTCGTGTGTATTATTTGAGTGATTAATGAGCGTTAGATTGATCTCAAATGAATGATTGATGTGGTGTATGTGAGTTTTATTAACCCTAATTAAAATATAGAAGTTGCAACTATACAACCGTCTATCGTAGTACTTAGGGGTCGAATCCATAGGGACAATTCGGTTTTAGTTTTCAGTTTTGAGTAAATTTAATTTAAGCAAAAGTAAAAGAGAAAAGAAAAGTTTCAGGTTTGAATTGTTCGATTGATTTAGACTAAAAAACTGAAAGTAAACAAGAACTTAAGCAACAAACGATTAGACCTTGTTAAGATGGTATATCCACAATTGTCAATACTTGTTTGGTGATTAATTTCTTGGTATTATGAGGGTATGGTTTCAGATTTGGTACCAAGCGATATCTCTATTTAGGTACCATGTTTACACTAGTTATGGCTTCACCTCTCGGTACTTGGTTAAACTAGTCAAAACCATTAAGCACATACTATCCTAATTAATACAATTTGTTACGACAATTAGGCAAACCCGTAATCAACAAACATCACCTCTCGGTACTTAGTTCGTTAATTACCCTACTTACTATGGTCTAAATCTAATATTCAATATTTTTATTGCAAGTATTAAATCATGAAGTAAACAATTCATATAGCAAGCAAGTCATAAGATAGACAATATCTAGAAAATTGTGAAAATTTATTATAAATTTTTTCCAAATATTGATCGCTAGACATCCATCTTCAAACCAACAAAGGTCATACATATACAAAATTAAAATCGAAAAGGAACATTCTAAATATTTGGAGATGAACATTGAATTTAAAAATTAAAAAATCGAAGCATAAGAGTTTTGGGAGACTTCTCTGCCTAGAATTTTCGTCACATTTACTGAGCACTATCTCATCTGTTTTATCTTACTAAATTTAAAATAGTTTAAATTTTAAAATAGTGTAATCTATATCTAAGTAATTTATATGGTCTTACATTTGTCCACAATATTATTTTTGTTAGTGTTACTTTTTGTCTAACTCCAACTTATTTTTATATCTTTAAGTTATCTGATTTATATTTCGTCCCATAGAGCATACTGCAGCCAAATTATTTTTAAGAAAATTGAATTTCATCTCTAACCTGGCCCAATTTGTTTGGGATAAAGACTTCATTGCTATTGTATAATTCCTCAGCATACATTTATTTTCTTTTTTTTTGAAGAAACAGCATACATTTATTTTCATTGAATAATTTTCAAGACAGGCCCTAAAAGAGTAAAACAATTGTATAATGCTAGGATTAATAAAGGTTATGAATCATACAAAAAAGAACAATTTGTATGCTTTCTGTTTTGAATTAAAAAGGAAAGAGGCAGGGTTACCTGATCATTTAAAAAAAAAAATCATACAGACAACTGCTATTATGTTAAATCGACCTACATATTACATTAAGATATAGCATATCCTGTCAGACTGGAATGTTACAGGAAGGCCCTCACTTATTGAATTGTACCAGTAGAGCTGATAACTGTGAATAGTTATTGTTGGGCCTGTCTTCATGGATCCTGAGATCCGTTTTGAAGTTGAATATATATGCATAGTAAAGGTATTAGAAATATTGTAATAAAACTGCATCATAATGGCAGGATGCCAATTTCAAATGATTAAACATAGCATTAAAATGAAAATGTAGGATGGTGGGGTGGTTGATTGGCTACAGTGAGAAGCTGATATTGCAATGCCTTCAAATTAGTTGAACATAATTGATTTATTGACAATATTAAATCGAGTAAGATAGGCAAATATGGTAAAGCGAAGGGAAACGATGAGATGATTCAAAATTCTGGATATAACCAAAATGGAATGAGTGGAAATTATTTAGATGCTGAATGCATGCTCCGAACAAATTGAAATCAAATCGTATTTACTCGCGTGTATCAGTTAAGGGGCGCATAGGTTTTTTTCGCTGCGAGGGTCTGTTCTAATTAGCCAACTGGCAATCAATTAGCGCGTGTATCCGGTCAGGTGCGCATCCTATTTAAATACCACCTCTGGTCATTCTGTCTAAATCATCAGAAAAAAGTCTTTCTGTCAATACAAGCAAAATCCTGTAGCAGCTAAAACTTGTCCATTTCTGTGCATTCCGAGAGCCAAAGAGCAACTTCGCAAGTTAACTCCGAGCACTACAAGTACGTCTAAAGGTCACATTTATGTCTATATTAGAAGTTCCATCTTGCTATCCTTGAATATGCTGTAATGTAGGATGTCAGGTATTTCTTAGTTGTTGCAAAAAAAATGCAGTTCTTATATCGTGAATGGAGAAGGGGAGGCGCAAGAACTCCACCTAGCTTCTTATTCAAAAAAAAAAAAAAGAAAGAAAAAAATGCAGTTGTCCCTAGTCTCATCTTGCTATGCTTGATATTCTAGTTGTTGTACAATATCAAGTATTTCTCTGTCAAGTATTTTTGCACTTTACTCTTTAATTTGTCAATCATTTCAGGAAAAGTATAATTACTTTTGGAAAACCTGAAAAATATAGTTAACCAGAAAACCTCGCATGGCAATAATTAATAGTATAAAAAATAGGAAATGATCAAGATATGTGTTTTTAATTAAAGACATATCTTGATGCATAATGCGAAACTTAATACATTTGAACGGCACAGATTAATTTAAGTATCTTGGAAGCACATATACTAAGTTTTTGCCTTAATAAAATCACATGCCTTTCTAATATTATACCTAGCTTTTTTTTAAGGGCCCAACAGTCAGACTTGCGATAGATAAATTGTTGTTTTATGTAGAGAAATTTCAAAATCCTTTGACTAGAATTGTTTTTTTCATACTTTAAACTGTATAGATGTTGAGATTTAAGGAAGAACGGTACAGAGGGAGAGAATCACATTTTGCTGAGTCATCCAGTGCCCATCCACTAGTTAATAAAAATGGATATGTCATTTAATTTGCCTCTCAAATTGATAATTGCATTTTTCTAATTCTATTTTGCTAAACTTACATAATAATAAAGCATGTATGTGTGCCTCTCGGTGAACTCTTTCCAAAAGCATAGCTAGCTAGCTGATACATATATATGCCTCCCGGTGAACTCTTTCCAAAATCATAGCTAGTTCATGTGATATTTTGCAAACAACTATTAGTAGTTTAGTACCGTAAATAATACATCTCATTGAAAAGGAACTTGCAGAAACAGGAAACTATGACGAGCACACACAACACATGTGACGATCAGCTCATACTTTCCATGTCAAGGCAGTCTGTCAGGCAAGCACAACTTCCTCATATGACAGTACACCGGTCAGATGTTGTGCCCTTGAACTCAGGACTTCTGACAACTGCAGAGCGACAGATCCAAGAAAACAACACACGACAGCCGCTTTCAACCTCCAAGAGTCCACGTACACGGGAGGAACTGAAGAGGAAAATATGCAAGTCAAATACAGTGCTCAGTAAAGAAATAGCAAAAGGGAAACAACAAGCGCACACTAACAATAGTCCCAAAGAAAACAAAAAAGTCATGTCCCATTTACGCCAGAACATTTTAGACGAAATGCTTACGATGACAGAACAATTTAAGGTGAAAGGCTTTGTATACGGATTGGTAACGGAAAATTATAATTCAGTGACAGGTGCCTCTGACAGTATGCGTGCATGGTGGAAGGGGCAAGCTAATTTTGATAAAACTGGTCCTGCCCAAATTGACCAGTATTACAAAGTGAATTCACTTTTATCAAATGTTGAACCAGAAAATGAGGCTAAATCAACAACAGAATTGCTCATGCAGCTTTCCGACCCAATACTAGGGTCGATTCTGTCTCTACTAATGCAGCACTGCAAACCACCGCAACGAAACTTTCCATTTGAGAAGGGTATGTCACCACCATGGTGGCCTACTGCACAGGAGGATTGGTGGGGCCAAACTGGTATATCAACAGACGAAGGACCGCCACCATTCAAAAAACCTCATGGCTTGAGAAAGAAGTGGAAGGTGGCAGTGCTGATTGGGATAATGAAATCAATGTCTCCGGAGATTTCGAGGCTTTGCAATCTTGTGGAGCAGTCACGTCAATTGCATTTGCGTATGAATGCCAAAGAAAGGAACTTTTTTACTATGGCTATGATAGCAGAGGCAAAACAATATCACCCGGAGCATCCCTTGCGTACAGGTAAGGCAATTAAATTTCTGCAAGCTTGCGGTAATAGTACTAATCAGATAACTCCTAATGTTGAAACACAAAATAATACTACTTCCGGCATTGAGGGCATTCACTTTCATAAACCCAACGAAGGTATGTGTTGAGGAAATAAGAAATGAGAAGAATTAGAAAATACTTAGAAATTAGAGAAATAAAATAAAAAAAAATAAGTAAACCGTTAGAAAGAGACTAACGGTAAATTGTACGGATAGTAACGTTAGAAAATCTAACGGTAGAAAGATGGATGTATAAATACTCGACAGAAGCAAATGTAAAAAAAGACTTCTTGAGAAAAAGAAGAAAAATCAGAAATCCAAGAAAAAATTCAAAACACAGAAATTCCAAAAATTCAAGTCTCAAGTTTTTTCATGGTATCAGAGCAAGGGGGAGATTAAATTTCTTCTCAGAATTATCTGTTCTTATAAAGTATCTGTTCTTGTTCAGAACATTCCCCTTCTCATCATCTACCAGATTTCTTACCAGCCTCAATACCTCAAATTTCAATTCCTTACCAGTCTTAAATCCGGCATACCAGTACCATGTCAGAGGGAAACACTGCTGCTGTTCCGACTGTTACAAACCCAGTTGCCATCACCAATATAGAAGTTGGATCTTCTACCATCTCAACGAGATTGGGAGACCACAACTTTCCCATTTGGAGCCGAGATATAACTCTGGCATTGCATGAAAGGGAACTGTATGAGCATGTAACAGGAGAGGAGCCAGCACCTGCAACCACAAAAGTCGTAGAGTTCAGACAATGGAGAAGAAGTGAATACAAGGCCATAAATCTTATACTAAACTCCATGGAACCGAAAACTAAACAGCTCTTTATGTATCATGACTCTGCATCAGAGTTATGGAGCGCCATAAATGAGCACTTCAGCAAGAAGAAAAACCATTCTCATATTTACCATCTAAAAAAGGAAATTCAACAGCTGAAGCAAGACCAGAGACCAATGATACAATACATTGGGGATTTAAAGCGAAAGTGGGAAGAATACAACCAAAATCGAGCTCCCACGAAAGATCCAGCCATCATCAAAGAAAGAGAGCAAGATCAACTGTACCAGTTCCTGTCTGGCCTTGAT
The DNA here is from genome assembly GCA_964058865.1 of Eleocharis quinqueflora. NCBI lineage: Eukaryota > Viridiplantae > Streptophyta > Magnoliopsida > Poales > Cyperaceae > Eleocharis > Eleocharis quinqueflora. The sequence goes on along the minus strand of CAXKVX010000042.1, from coordinate 369,883 downwards.
GACTCGTATGAGCAGATGAGAGCTCAAATTCTTTTCGAATCCGAGCTCCCTTCTCTGACAGAAGCAATGTCGAGGTTTCAAGGCGAAGAATCGAGGCGACAACTCATGAGCAACGGATCTGGTACACAGGAAAGCTCCGAGCACACAGCAATGGCAGTAAATCGTCCCATTGCCAACTCTCAGTCAAAAGGGGAAAGGAGAAGAGTCAAGTGCGAGCACTGTAAAATAAGTGGCCACGACAAGACGAAGTGTTGGCACCTTAACCCTCACCTCCGACCAAGCTGGTGGAAGGAGGATCCAGGCTCGCGACGAAACCCTAAGGGGGAGAAGAGAGTATTTGAGGCGGCGATGAAATCAAAAGGGAAAGAAGAAGAAAGCATCGGTGAAATCGCCGAACCAACAGAGAAGAAGAAGCTGGGTCGCGCAGAAATATCTGCTTTGCTAGCCCATTTAAGCACAGCATGCGCTGAGCCCAGTAAAGGTTCATCTAATATTTACCCTTTTAAGTCCTGTTTGAGTCCAAAACTCAACCATTATGTGATACCACAAAAAAGGCCTGTGTCAAGCCCAGTAACAATAACAGACCAGAAAAAACGTGAAGAGCCCATGTCAAGTCAGAAAATCAAAATTACTTTTGTGGGCTTTTCTGAAAAAAAGGTAGAAGAACAAAATATTTTGATATGGTTGTTAGATTCCGGTGCTACCGATCACATGACCGGAAATAAAGCCCTATTATACGATTATCAATCATTTAAAAATACGGAATATGTTTATGTAGCAAATGGTGACAAAATGCAAATATGTGGTTATGGAAAAATCAAGCTCTTCTCAAAAGAAATTAAAAAAGTTTTACATGTACAAAATTGTACCTCAAATTTACTTTCTATTGGAAAGCTTTCTATAGAATTAAATTGTGAAATTATTTTTACAAATAAAAATGTATTTTTTCAGGATTTGGAAACGAAGAAGATGATTGGTGAAGGAGGTTTTCAAAATGGATTGTTTTTTGTAAACATCAACAAGTTTAGTTTTGCCTCAAAATCTCAACATGTTGAGTCCTTGTGGCATAAAAGGATAGGTCACCCCTCCGATAGAATCTTGAAATTAGCCTTTGATTTTTCCACTTTTGATTGTAGTCATTGTGAAGTTTGCAAATTTGCAAAGCACACACGGCTACCTTTTGTATCTTCCAAAAATAGAAGTAATGAAAAATTTGAAATTATTCATTCTGATGTGTGGGGTCCCGCTCCCGTTAAATCCTACAATGATTTTAGATATTTTGTTATATTTATTGATGATTTTTCACGACTAACTCATCTTTATTTATTAAAAAATAAAAATGAAGTTCCCACGATTTTTCAAGAATTTTTTAATTTAGTAGAAACGCAATATAATGCAAAAATAAAAGTATTTAGATCCGATAATGGAACGGAATTTAAAAATCAAACCATGACTAATTTTTTTAAACTTAAAGGAATATTGCATCAAACATCATGCGTCTATACACCTCAACAAAATGGAATTTCCGAAAGGAAAAATCGCCATCTTCTTGAGGTGACAAGAGCATTGATGTTTCAAAGCAATGTTCCAAAAGTTTTTTGGTCCGACGCGGTTTTAACGGCAACTTACTTAATAAATAGGTTACCAAGCATTATTCTAAATAAAAAGAGTCCCATAGAAATTATTTTCAAGAAAAAACCAAGTTTAAACCACTTGAAAATCTTTGGGAGCACGTGTTTTGTACATTTAACCAAGCGGGACAAATTAGACCATACATCTATTAAAACTATTTTTTTAGGATATTCTTTTCAAAAAAAGGGGTACAAGTGTTATGATCCAAAAAATAAAAAATTATATATTTCTAGAGATGTAACCTTTTTTGAAGATAAACCATATTTTGAAGAAGTAAGTGAAGAGCTTGATAATAACATAGCCACTAATGATTTTTTACCTATTACTATTAATCAAGTTCAAGAGCAAGTGTTGGTAGAAAATGAAGAAGAAGGAAATGAAAGTTATCATGAAGAAGAGAATGAAGAAGAGGATGCTCAAGAGGGAGAGGAGCAACAAGAGAATGAACAAGAGGCACCTTTGAGAAGATCAACAAGAATAATCCAACCTCCATCAAGGTTACAAGATTATGTAACCTACAAGGTTCAATACCCTATCGAAAATTTCGTTTCTTATGCAAATGTCTCTAAATGTCATAATACTTATATCAATGCCATAGAAAAAGAAACCGAACCAAATAGTTTTGAGGAAGCAAAAAATAGTACCATTTGGGTTAAGGCCATGAAAGAAGAGTTGGAAGCACTTGAGAAAAATAAAACTTGGGTAATTGTTGCACTACCTCAAGATAAGAAACCGGTAGGGTGTAAATGGGTATATAGGATTAAGTATAGGAGTAATGGAACCGTTGAACGGTATAAGGCTAGATTAGTTGCCAAAGGTTACACCCAAACGTATGGTATCGACTACCAAGAAACATTTGCACCCGTAGCAAAATTAAATACCGTAAAAATTATACTCTCTTTAGCCACAAACAACAAATGGCAATTATTTCAAATGGATGTAAAAAATGCCTTTCTTCAAGGAGATCTTGAAGAAGAGGTATACATGACCTTGCCTCCGGGTCATGAGAAAGAGCAAAATACTAACCTTGTGTGTAGATTAACCAAAGCAATTTATGGACTCAAACAATCTCCGAGAGCTTGGTATGGTAAATTATCTCATTTTTTAACTAATCTTGGATTCAAGGTAACTCACTCCGACAACTCTTTATTTTCAAAATGTGAAAATCATGATATTACCATCGTACTAGTGTATGTAGATGATATAATAGTTACCGGAAGCAATCTAGAAAAAATTTTCCAAGTCAAAAAACAATTGAAGGAAAGGTTTGAAATTAAGGACTTGGGAAAATTGAAATATTTTTTAGGAATAGAGATTGCTCACTCAACCAAGGGACTTTTTATCTCCCAAAGAAAATATACCTTAGATTTGTTAAAAGAAACCGGAAAACTAGGTTGTAAACCGGCCTCTACCCCTATTAATAGCAATTGTAAACTAAGTCCGGAAATTGGTGAACCCTTAGATGATATTACTCAATACCAAAGACTTGTAGGTAAGTTAATTTACTTGACCATTACAAGACCCGACATAGCCTTTGCCGTAAACCAAGTTAGTAAGTTTATGCATGCACCTAGGAAGCCTCATCTAGATACTATCGAGAGAATTTTAAGATATTTGAAGAAATCACCCGGAAAGGGTATATTAATGAAAAATAATAATTCTAACGATATATGTGGCTATTCCGATGCAGACTGGGCCGGAAGCTATGATCGAAAATCTACAACCGGCTATTGTACGTTTGTAGGCGGAAATTTAGTCACATGGAAGAGCAAGAAGCAAAATGTTGTAGCACGATCGAGCGCGGAAGCGGAGTATCGTGCTATGGCTTCAACCACTTGTGAGCTTGTTTGGATCAAGCAATTGCTTGGAGAAATAGGAATAAAGACAAGTGACCCAATGAAGATGTTTTGTGACAATAACGCGGCGAGACACATATCATCCAATGCCGTGTATCACGAAAGAACAAAGCACATTGAGGTCGATTGTCATTTTATCCGCGAGAAGGTGCAATCAAAAGAGATTGAAACACCATATGTGAAGAGCGGAGAACAATTGGCCGATGTGTTTACCAAAGGATTAATTCCGAAGGCATTTGAAGAAATAATTAACAAGTTAGGATTAATTGATATATATAATCCTAACTTGAGGGGGAGTGTTGAGGAAATAAGAAATGAGAAGAATTAGAAAATACTTAGAAATTAGAGAAATAAAATAAAAAAAAATAAGTAAACCGTTAGAAAGAGACTAACGGTAAATTGTACGGATAGTAACGTTAGAAAATCTAACGGTAGAAAGATGGATGTATAAATACTCGACAGAAGCAAATGTAAAAAAAGACTTCTTGAGAAAAAGAAGAAAAATCAGAAATCCAAGAAAAAATTCAAAACACAGAAATTCCAAAAATTCAAGTCTCAAGTTTTTTCAGTATGCAGTGCCCTCCATTTGCATCACCCAGCACCACCACTTCAGCATGGTCAATCACAATGCCACTGATGGATCATCCGGAACAAGATATTCAATTGGGTAGTACTACTGCTGAACCACAGATGGGCATTAGTGGAGGCTTTGTTCCCCAGTATTCTCCCACAGTTTTATCATACAATCCTATACTTTCTGAAAATGTTCCATTATATGGGCAGCAAAATCATACTGTTGGGGGTTCAAGTGATAATGTTCATGCCATTGCGTACCAGCAATGTGTTGCTGCGACACGTGTGACTTACACTGGTGGAAGTCAGAATATGTGAAAGCAAGTGCCTGGTGGTGTCATTGATTTTGTGTTGAACTTCCCTTTGGCAGTCAGAACAGTCCATGTGGACATTAGTTAATCATAGGTTTCATCTTCCTCATAGGAGGGTCTGTTATGTCCATCTCATTTTCCTTTTATCTTTTTTCTTGTTGCTTAGTAAAATCAATTTGATTGCATGCGCTACTTGAATGAAAATGATTCAAATACCTTCTTATTGCTGTGTGCATTTCGTCAATATATGAAGAATAAATTTTTTCCTATTATTATTTATAAGTTTTAACTGATTTATTTATTCATAATAGAAAATAAAACTGGTATAGTTAATTTCATGATACACCTTTTTATCTACTGATGCCTACAACAATAAATTAAATTGGTTTATTACTAAAACAAACATCTTTCTTTTTCTGAAATATATGGGGGTGCCCCAATTTATAACGGTTAGACTAAATAAATTGTTTAAGATTACTGTCAATTAGCAAAATCCTTTGCTTCAAGGTTTGAAAAAACAAATAGTATATAAGTCATATAATACTGCAAAAGCAAAACCTTGCCCACAAACAGAAAAGCTCCCAATTGAAAAGGGATGGAATTAAACTGTGTCATAGCGAGTAGTGGGTACGTGATCGATCTGCAGATGCTGAAGTGAAACAGTGAAGTAAACAGTCGTCCTACATGAGATGCCAATTAAGGACTCGAAATTGGGTTGTTAATGAACAGAACAGTTTATGGACAAAATGGACTAAACGTTATTGAATATTTATGAAATGAACTATTTTTTTATCTTAATAGAAGTTCAGTCCAAATTCAATTGCTAAAACTGAACTAGACAAATTATAAACAAGGGAAATGTTTTGTACGTACGCTTTTCGATACCAATAGTTGATACCAATATAATCGCTAGCGATTTAACTGGACCTCTCTATTTCCACTATCGATATTCGAATAAATAAATTGCTTCGCTGATCTTCCTACCCACTCTCACTCCACTTTTCTATTAATTTCTTGCTTGTAGCCTTTTAGTAAAAGAGCAAGCACCTCATATGCATTGTATCAAGAAAATATAGCTCATTTCCTCTAGAGATCGAAGCAATTCACCTTTCAGCTATTGGAAAACTACCGTCTCCTTCCTCTATTCCTCTTCCTCCTCGTACAATGGTCAGATTATCTCCAAATCTTTTCCTTCCTCTGTCTCTTCTCACTATTATAGATCTAGTAACGGATTCGGGTTCCGATCAACGACTCCTAGCAGGTCCCGATCCATCTGGGCACCACCATCACCACCAGTGTCAGTTCCATTTCCTTCATATGATGAGCTTGTGATTGAGGATACTTCTAGATCTGGAGATAGCATCTCAGTCACAACACGATTTAGGTCTTCGAGGTAAATGTGATAAAATTTAGATCTATTGAGTTTACATCTCTAATTTCTTGTGATTTATGATTTCATTGGATTAAGGATTGTTTTTTCCTTCTTCTTTTTTCATTTCCTCCATTTTTTTATTTCTTTTGGTTCATTGAGAAGGACATTTGTTTAGCGAATATAGCAGAGATGGAATCAGATGAAGAGCTTGATGAAGATCATGTGAGAAGTTCTGACGAGGAAGTATAAAGAAGTTCAGGCTCTAAGGAACCTTCAGGTGATGCACCAGAAGGCTCCAATTTCAAAACAGGTATTTAGTGCATTTCAAACTATTTATCATGTACATTACATTATGTATAATGCAACTTAAGTATATTTATATTTTTTAGGTCTGCACGATGAAGAAGGATATGACAAAGAACCTTCAGGTGACGCATCAGAAGGCTCTAGTTCTAAGACAGGTATTTAGTCCATTTCAAACTATTTATCATGCACATTACATTATGTATGATGCAACTTAAGTATTTTTTTTTTTTTAGGTGAACACAATAAAGAAGGATCTCACAAGGCACCTTCATGTGATGCACCAGAAGTTTCTGGTTCCAAGACAGGTAGTTAGTGCATTTTAAATTATTTATCATGCACATTATATTATGTATCATGCACTTTAAGTATTTTTTTTAGGTGCACAAAATGAAGAAGGATATGACAAGGCACCTTCAGGTGATGCACCAGAAGGTTCTGGTTCCAAGACAGGTAGTTAGTGCATTTCAAATTATTTATCATGCACATTAAATTATGTATTATGCAACTTACATTGTCTAGAATGTTATATAATACAATGCATTTAAATCAAATTGTTCACTTTTGTGTAGTTGTTCAATCTTCTGGGACAATTCCTTCCAAATAAGGTTCTAATGCTACCAAATCATGGTTTGATCCTCCCAATTCTAGTTCTAAGAAGACAAGCAATACATCAGAAGCTTCTGATTCAAAGAAAGATAGGTTTTGTTTTCTGCATTTAAAGTTACTTAGCATGCACTTTACATATTTTTATCATGCACCTTAAATATGTTTGTTACTTAGCAGTACATCAGAAGCTTCTGGTTCAAAGAAAGATAGACAGATACCATGCACATTACATATTTAATCATGCATGTCATCTAATTTATTTTTCTTTTTCATATTTCATATTTCTGCCTTTTATATCTAAACTAATACCTATACAACTCCGTCAGATTTGAACGATATAAACGATATACACGATACGACACTCGAGGTTGGCGTTGCCGTTTCGTTTTACGAAACAAAAGTCGGGCCTCTGTCTTTGTTGTGTCGTCGGCCCAAATGAAAAAAAAATCATGTCGTCGTTGTTTCGTCCGTCCAAACGGCACGACCCAACGTTCAAAAACGACAGCCCTACTAACGGGTGCCTTCCAAACACCCTTAAATTTTTATTATTTCTCAGCATCATAGCTTACAAGAGAATTCTCAGTTTTTATTATTTATATTCAACATTTACAAATACTGAAAGGGTTTAAAATGTCTTTTTTCGGTGGTTCAAACTTCAAACCAGTTTTGTTTTTCCCTTCTTGTTTTTAACATTAATTGGTCGATTCTTCAACCCAAAAAATGAAACATTGGAGCCCTCAAATTGCTTTCATGTTTGAAGAAACCTTTAATAAATATATGAATGAATGGTAATGTCAAGCTATTATGTCCTTATCAAATTAAATTATTTGATTTCATTTCTCTTCCTGTCATTACTAAATTTTGACATTTCTGTTTTTATCCTTCACTAAAAAAATGTGCCAAAATAGATGACAACGACTTCTGAATATATCAACATTATGATTCTTATCTCACAATAGGCTTTATAATTAGGAAAAGGTTTACGACTTCCTACTAAATTACAATTCAAGAAACAGAGCACTTTAGTAAAAACGAAGAAAATGAACATAACATTTCCACATGCCGCATAGCACGATGCAGCGCACCAATCGACCGACCATTTGAAGTTTTTAAGATTTGAAATATCGATGTAGTATTACACAGATCGAACGATTGAAAATGTGTCCCACGCTTTGGCGTGAACGATTGAAGGCGTAATCCTACTTATATAAAAGTTGAACATGCAATCTTGATTGAAAACCCTGTAGCATTTTTCTACAAATTTGTTTGCCTTTGATTTTTTCCTTTTTTTTATATTAATTAAACTATTTATTATAATTTTATTATTGTAATACGAAAGTTTAAAATTTAATTTTTTTGCGCGGAACGCGAGCGCATATGACTAATATAAATAGAAGTATATAATAAAAACTATAACTAAGTACACATAAAATTAAAAAATATTTTGTGAAACATCAAGTTGTGTACGTTAGTTCCTACCTTTTCAATTTCTTGTAGCAAAGAAAAGAATAATACTAGAGTAGCTAACTTCAAACTTTTAAATCAACTTCAGATTAGGAGTAATGGTGAGCACTATATACACAATATTCTTTTTCCTCCTAGGCTCCTACCAGCTAAGCAATGCAACAAAAAATATGTAAGAAAAGAATAAAAATCCAAACCAGTGCTAAACTGTGAATACCCATTTCTGAAAAAAAAAAGTTAAATAGCATCAACAAACAATTTTGTTCTAATCAATAGTCATCTGTAAAAAAATCCTGTACACTTGGATTGTTTCATTAGCATGCAAGTCTTGAAATGTATGCCTCTTTTCCCCTTGGAATACCTATTCATGCCACAGAAACGTATACATACATTAAAATTAATATAATATAGTTTAGAGTGTTTTATTCATGTAATTTGATAAACAAAATAGTTATATTTAATATGGTAATTGCTGAACTTGTACCTTGTTTGAAAATGAATCTGTTCCTATAAAAGTAATTCCTCTGCTCCAACTTTCATATTAGGAGTAGAAAAAATCTTTATCAATTTTGAATCAAGTACTGCAACCTCAACTATGAATGCAGCACAAACCGGTCGATGATCAGAAAACCTCGACTCCCCCCTGAAATACGACAACTGTACAATCCCGTCACCATGCCACAATATTCTGTCGCACCTACGGCATGTGAAAAACTTATTAGTTTCTAGTGAGTCAAAATCCATAAATTAAAAAGATATGCAATTGGTATTGTTGTCTTTTCTATATTAACCTTATTGCATAGAGAAAAATATTAAATTTCTAACTGACATTAAAATTAACAATTGTTACTAATCCTAGCATGATAAGAACCATACAACCTCAGAAAAAAGACAAAATCACTTTTTGTTAATTATTAACAGTCTAGGTAGGCTCTCCTACAAAGTTAGCTCAATTGATTCTCAAATGTCAAATTATGTTGGAATAAGCCCAAAATAGCTACCTAAACTAGAACAGTAAAACATGATATAACAATGGCATGATCCCAAATTCCCAATAGTTTTGAAACAATAAGAAACATGTGGTACTTTTGTTCATTGTCAACTTACCATGCAGGAGTTCTTCTTTTCTTCTTGGATGTAACCATATCTCCTAAATAGTCGTCGGAGTTGTTGATGTATTTGTATGTCGGAGCAAAATAAATCTTTCCCTCATTCCACCCCTTAAACACTCGTACAGCTTCTCTCTCTTTTTTCAGTTGATCATTTTCAAAAAGTGCATCCCAGTTATTCTCTTCAACAAGCTGTTTTGCATCAGAGTAGCTCAAAGAAATTCTGTAGTTCAAGTCTCCTAGCCATATTACCCGACTACACAAACAAACAAACAAAAATTTAAAGCAAAAATAAAAATAATATTTCTTGCGGGTTTGAGGGTTTTCATGATTTTTTAATATAAAGATGGAACTTAGAGCCACCCAAATTTAAACGATCAAAATTTCTCTCAGCTGGATTCGAACATGCAACCTCCCACACGAAGAGTATCCATAGTTATAAGAGTATGGCAGGTAAGCAATTGTTGTTGAAATGTAAATTAACAAATAAAAAGAAGTGCTTGATTGTTACTCATGATCTAGAATTTTGCGAGGAATCCTATGACCAGATTTTTTACATCTCTGCTTGAATTGTGTGTGCTTTAATATTTCAATGACGTCTAAGTTTCTCCTTAATTCATCGCCTTCTTTTTCCCCTGAAGCTAGGTGGCTACATACAAAACAGATGCTCGTTTGATGTAATGACATACTCACTGATATACATCCCTGAACAACAAAATTAGAAATATATTACGGTAATTGAAGAACAAATAAAAGGGAAAAAAACTGTTGCAATATACAAAAATCAAAGTACCTTGTTACCCAGGTAGTTCATGATCCCCCGGCCAACTGATGAAAGCCTGACATGGCTGACATGTGGGACCAGCTCCTTCCTCACCCATATTGAAACAAAAATCCCAACCATTTGTTTACATGCAACAAGGCAATACTTTTCATGGCTCCATGTGTTAGATAAATCCAAATCATCGGCTGTAAAACTGGTCGAAGCTTCATCTCCCCCTTCCTCCTCTGACGAGTCGCTCACATTAATGTTTGGTTTCTTGCATAGGAAACATGATTTTGTATTGGTCCTGTGGGTCATCCCAATTGGACAGTTGCACGATTTTAGCCGTATACCATGTGATAAGTTAAAGCTTCGTTTCGCTTCTTTCAGAGAAGATTTAGAGATATTGGAATTGGGGGTATATGCACCAGAGTCAACTGAGAGTAGTGTGGTTAGGCTCGAATGAGGGTTATTTGATTTTGAAAATGGAGAATGACGATAGAATGGTGAAATGGAGGGGTCATTGTTGTTCAAACGTCTGTTTAGTGCTTTGTTTATTAAAGCAAGCCATCTCATAGCTGGCTCACTGTCTTCTACTAAAACACTTCCAGCATTTAGGGGAACTATTTCTTGAAACCTATATTAAAAATAACAAATCGCAATAGAAGAACAAACTTAGGGTCAGAAAAAATTGAACATAAACTTAATTGAACATTTGATTCTTATCAATTTACTTGATGGACGAAGTTATCGTAATATTCTTGTTTTATATTTTATATTCATACTGAACCTTTTAGTGCAGAAAAGTATAAAATTATAGATATCAGAGTGATGACTAAACATGACAAAATGAAAGATGATTAAATTAAAATATTAATGGTGTATAGTACCCCAAAACATAGATATCAGAATGATCATCAGATGGTAGGAAATCGTTAAGATCCAATCCAGGATGGGGAGGGTTTCCACCTACATTCCATGTTGCGACAAATATCCTGTAGTTATGAAAGATATTCGTACAGAAATCATTAACACAAACGAATAATACAAGTAAAAAAAATTTCAATTACAAAATTTCACATGAAAGTACCTGAAAGCCTCAGTATGTACAGAACCTTGCTTTGGAGAGCCTAAGTCGCTAAATATATGACCGTCTGATTAGCATATATTGAGAGAAATAAAATTAACTTTTCGTCACTACGACAATATTGGAAGAATTATAGCAAAAAAATTGAGAAATAGTTTACCAAATTACAAAAATGAAATATTTACCAGTTAAGGTTTTGAAAATCCTTGGAGATGAAAATGGTGAATGAAGTGGGCTCCCACCAAAATAGGCTATGAATTGAAGATTAAATACCAGAAAATTGCAAGTTAGCCGAGCTAGACCACTGAAGTTGAAATCAATTAGGAGATATCTTTCTTTTTTATTTTAATAGACAATTTAATGGTACCAGTGTACCACTGGACTAAATTAACTCTTATATTCTTTCTTACTAGGCTTTGAATTTTAAATGGAAAAAAAAAACACTAGTAGAGTGGAACATCACAATTCATAACATGTGAAAAATATTAAACATTCAGTTAAAAACCAACCAGATGATATGCTTGAGTCGTCATTTTTTCTCTCAGCATCAGTTTCTTTCTTTCGGAAAACTTTTGACAGAGAGAACTGCATTATCAAAATTAACAATCAATTCTAAGTTATAGCATCACAAAAATTAACCTAAAATTCTGCTTAGAGAAATGGAAATCAAAGAGGTGTACCTTTTTTCTTGTTTCATCTACTGGTGCCATTTCACTAGTTAGATATCCTTTCTTTCCTTCCCAATTGCAGATTTCAATATAGGAATCACTCAGTAGAGCAGACTAAGTACCTGCATTAATAGTGAATTAGAAGCAAAACAATGATTTAAACAAATTGAAGAACAAATTAAACAAAATTCTCCTTATTTTAGTACACCATTATGAACAGAGTAGGTTGAAATATATGGAAATGAAACCAATGTTGTAAAACGAAGCACATCAGATAAGGCGAAAACGAAAACTTGCTGATTTCCATAACCCAAAATGTTCTATCACTCTTACGAACTCTAAACAATAACCAATTTTCAAACTTTTTCAAAAATATCCAATGTTCAAAACAAATCAATTGGGTATATTCAAAAGAATAAAAGAAAACAATTTGATAATAAAGGCATTTAAAATGAGCACCATACAATTGCACCAAATCAATCAACTCTCCAATTATAACCCAAATCGAAATCTCAGTTAACCAGAGAAGCAAGCGAAACAAAGAGGAGAAAAGAAACAAGGGTTTTATACAAAGGGAAGGAAAGGAAACGAAGAAAGGATCCAAGGAGTTGCATCCATCATCCATGGGAGTTGACGAATCACACGTGCAACACACATGGGTCTGGTCAAACCCGAGAGAAATGGAGAAAGGTCTCGGAAAAAGGAGCAAAATTTAAACGAAAAGTTAGAGAAGGGAAGAAGAACGCACTTCTAGATTGCGCTCTCTTTCCTGTGTTTTCTCTGTTGCGTTTTGTCTTTTGCGGTTCCCTTTCAGAGTTTGATTTGATCGCTCAGAAGTCGGAAGCATCTCTTCACAAACTCCCAAATGGACCTTCATTTATAAAGGAGGTAACTTTTCACTTTCGCCCCTTCAAAATCTCTTATTTAAAACATAATGCATTTTGGGCTCATTGATAATTCTTTTGGGCGAAAACAAAAAAAATTTACGGAAATTGCCGTGCATGTTTTAGCATATACTTCCTAATTGCAAATTAGTTGCGGATGTGAGGGTTATAAATTCTATTGTTTATAAGAATATAAAGTTAATTTATAATTTATTAATTAATTTAGTAAAGTTACTATTTACAAAATTTGTTGAGATAAATTTTACATGCATATAATATCTTCATTTTTGTATGCCTTCAAAATTAATATCATTCATCATGCATATATTTTTATGCATCTAAATTTAGCTTATTCATTAATTTTAGAGTAAATATAATGTTCATCTCTTAAACGCTTTCCTAACACGCTCTCCACTATCGGACAAAATAATTTTTCTTTTTATCTTTCCTCTCTCTTGAGTTTCCATTTTCTGTCTATCATTTCCATTTTTTCGATATTACTTTTATTTCGTCTCTTTTTTACATTTTCTTTAGTCTATCATTTTCCATTTCTAAGTACTGAAAATTACAAGTCTTTATATTATAACAACAAAGTCTGTATATTATTACCTGCAAGTCTTTATATTTAAATTTGTCGAAAATCTGCAATTTTTTATATTGGAAGCTACAAGTTCTGCAAGTTTTAATATTAAAATATGCAAGTCTTTATATTAGAAATATAAAGTCTAAAATTATTACATGCAAGTCTTTATATTTAAATTTGCAACAAAACTATTGCAAAATTTTTAATATAAAGACTTACAGCAGAATTGGTGCAAAAATTGCAAAATTTTATATTATAACAATAAAGTCTATATATTATTACCTGCAAGTATTTATATTTAAATTTGTTGAAAAATTGCTGCAAATTTTTCAATATAAAAGACTTGAATAAAAAAAGCTAAAGACTTGCAGTAATAAAAATAATTGTGAGCGAAAAAATAAGTAAGCGAACCGGAGCAACTATTGTCTTATAGTGGGGGCGTGTAAGGAGAGCGGTTAAAAAATTATTGTTAGCATCACTCTTAATTATAAATTATTTAGATTGAAGACATCATAAAAACACGTAAAAGTAAATGGAATCAATAACCTACGAGCATAAATTTGAAAAAGTATGGAATCAATAAATAGACTATAGTTCATGTAAGGGAAAAGATTGGTTTGATATTTTGTAAGAGGATTGATAGAAGATCATTATTTTCCAATATTCTGATATGACATTCTGTCTACATCACTACATGTTCTCTCCGTATCATTTTTCATTTTCGTAGAATATATTGAACTAATTCACTGCATTATTGGGTATCTGTATCATTGCCATATTTTTTTCTAAAGTAAATAGTACTTGTTCCCTTTTGTGTTTTTATAAAAAAAATAAAAAATATATATATATATATATATATAAAGAACAATGGGTGGCTTCTGTCATTTTTCAACGGAACAAGTCACAAAATAATCAGTACATTTTGCCACATTTGTTGCAGCAGCAACAACAATAATAATAAATCATTATGTTCAAAAAATAATAATAATAATAAATCACTACATTTTGTCAAAACAAAAAATAAATTAAAATATAATAATAATAGTAATAATAATTATAACAACAACAATAATTAATCACTACATTTTGTCAAAACAAAAAAGAAATTTAAAAAATTTAAAAAACTGATTGGTTGCTGACGTGTGTTATAGTAGACTATTGCCGATTATTACCAAACCAAGTCCAGTTACATCAGCGCAAATAGAATATTCTTACCAAATAGAAAAAAAGAATAATCTTTACCAAACTTTATGTCTAGGGATGAAACCAGTCAATTCGACTACGACAATTTGATGGAATCAGAAATGCAAAACACTTTTCTTTTTAAAATTTTGCAACTTACCTATGTTGAAGATTTTGCAATAACTAATGAAGTGAAATCGTAAGATGTCTAATGTAACTAGTAAGATGTCCACACAATGCGGTGGGATAAAAAAAAAATTTATGTGGAGATTCGCATGAATTATAAATAGGTCTACAAATTTTAATTTACAAATAATATTTATTTTAAAAAAATATAAACGAAAAAAGTTGGATGTACCATAAAAATTTTTGTATGGTAGAAATTATCTTTCCAAAAAATGATATATGTCTTTATTTGATGTCGGAAACATAGAATTAATTGGAAGAATTTCACGAGAAACATAAGTATTAATATTCACAAGTTTGAACACAATCAGTTTTATGAAGTGTATATATATGGATGTAACAAATAAAATATTATTTTTGGACTTGTTTTCAAATGTGCAATTTTCACACAATTTATGTATCATCTAATACTATTCTAATTTCTTGAAGAGTGACCTTCGCCTACATAATATTTTATTAACGAAGAAAAAAAATACATGATAGAGAGTACATGAGAGAAAAAAGAAAAGAAAAACGAGTTACAGCTTACAACCACATAGAGCTAAGTTCTAAAAATAAAGTTAAGAAGGACATCAATTTGATTTGTCAAAACTCCAAAGACTTGTACCGCTCAAGATGTCATACCGTCTATCCATCGATCTTGTACATATTCCATCAATGAAGTAGCCAATATTAAATCTATCATGATCTGTCTCATGATTTGTATGTATCAAAAAAACGAATTCATGAATCTCTATATCGTTACATTCGTCGTTAAGCTAATCTCATCATCCACAATCCATTGATGGTAAAGACTAATACGTTGTATCATTTTGAACCACCAGGACTAAGAACATAAGTAAATTCTAGTTCTACAATCTAATCTGAAATCCCAGGCAAATCTCCAGGTGAGAAGATTAGACCATGAAGACCACACTTAGGTAAAATCGTAACCCTAGATCGAACGATCTAATCCCAAAAGGCACCGATGCAAATCGGAGAAAAATGATCTGTTAAGTCAACCCTACTATCCATCCACGATAAGGATACATGCGAATGAAGACCAGATCAAATCCCAAAAAAACATAAATCTGATCATATTCCGACTTGAGGGTGCTTGCAAATCCGTCGAGCTGGTCCGTTTGCGGTGGAGATATCCTGAGTTGAGCTCGTGCAGTGCCGTTAGAGGGTGCTGAAGGAAGAGAGAGAAGGGAACAAAGGGGAAGAAAGAGAGGGGAGACGAGGCGGCGGTGTACCTCCCCCGCCTAGGTTTAGGGTTATGTCGGTTTCCTTTTCCTGGCATGAGCGAAGGGTTCAGTCCGACTCTCTGCACTTTTGATCCAACACTATCCCCCTAATTTCATTCATCATGTAACTTAAATTAGCTCAATTGTTTTTTTTAAAAAAAAAGGCAACTCGGAAGAGAGAAACTAGCAAATTTCTCTATAATTAGGGGAGCTGATACTATGTTTACCAATTAATGATCGAGCTCCGTATGATTATATCTTACATCTGAATTATTATTTTGAAATTGTAAATTCTTTCGATGTGACCTCGTTCAATATCAACCAAGTCTGTGTTGCTCCTATTCTAAAAACCCTTGAATTGATAAACAAAGATTAATTAATGTTTGAAAGCAAGCTCATTCATTGGAGAAAGAAACTTTTAGCAGAAGCAATCTTTTAGAAATTAGAATTAACAAACCCACCAATTAATTAAGACAGAGCTCAGTCTAAGTATACTTATCATATGAAAGTATCCTAATTAATTAATTAATATCATAGTGATGGATGTGGTTCATGTGGAGTGGATAGTTTGAAATTTGTGTATATTGGAGCAGCATGCCTAAACCATTGGCTTGTATTGCTGTATATTTATAAAAGCAACCTTGGTAGTTGGTAGTTGGTACTTGCACGAATTAATTGAAATAAAAATTCAACACATGCCTTGACAGCTTCTGTCAAGTTCTCAAAAAAAAAAAAAAATTCAACACAAGAATTAACAAAGTGGTTATATTTGATGTTATTTTAATTGAATAGTTCAGGTCACTTGTCACTTGTCAATACAAAAATAAATGCCAACTCCAAAATTTGTAACATAACCTCTGTTTTTTCCGTCTTTAAAAAAGAATCCGAAACGGCCAGTATTTCTTGCGCGCAACCAGACAGAGTGACTGTGACTAGGTCTGTTAATGATCGATCATTTTTCGTTTCGTTTCGTGACAAATGAAACGATTACGATAAAAAATAATTCTTTCGTTTAAATAGCAAAACGGTTAATGAAAACATATTGTTCCGTGATTGTTTGTTTCGTAGTTTCGTTTGTGACTGTGTGTTGTTAGAAGTATTTTGATTTTAGAGAAAAATGTTATGCTGAGAGAAGGTGATGAGAGATGAGATGAATGATTGTTCGAATGAGGATATGAATGATTTAATTCTAATGTATGATTAACATTGTTCACCATCAGTTCCTGATTTGTTTTAGTGTGATGAGAGAGAAGATGAATGAAAAGTGAAGAGAATGAGTTTGATTGTTATGTTTTGTTTTGATCGTTATCTTTAACAAAACAATCAACAAAACACAATTTCTTAATCATTCATTAAACAAAACGGTTAACGCAACTATCATCTTTCGTGATCGTTACGCACCTTATACAGGTCTAACTGTTGACAGAGTGACAGAGCCCTTGAAAAGTGGCAATGCGGTATATGTGCACCGGGTTTAGTCAACAGTATAATGCGAGAATATGCGACACAGGCGGAATTTGGGTAAACGGGCCCACAAAGCAGATGTGTCACGGCGCTGAGTTGCTTTTGTTCGAAGCGGATTCCCTACTGACTACTTCCAACATCCAAAGAATTAACAGGCGCAACCATTACAAATGAGTTTAGCAATAATTGTGTCAACGAGCTGCTTCTCATCATTGTTTAAAAACGAAATGCGCTCCAAGATCAGAAGATACCTTTATGCAATGTAAATGTAATTAGGTGGTTGTCGATGGTTTTGTTAGAATGAGAGAGTAGAATAATTGTGGCCTAAATTTGATGTTGAAGTGTATACAATATTAAGTTTTACTTAAAATTTTAATTATCTAGCACTTTCACAAGTTTTCATGCGATTCAATTAATTCACAAGTCTAGTAAAAGTAAAGAAAGTAACAACATAAAAAAAAGAGTAAAAAACACGCAATAAAATGTGATCCGGTCTAAAAAACGGATTAGACCTACATCCACTAGACCTCTGAATCCAAAAATGCTTCGAAATCGATACACTGTAAGCACAAGTATTTTACAAAAATGGAGCATATTAAAAAAAACACCAAGATCCTTGCAAAGTGCAACACCAAAATTGCAAGGTATAACTAAAAATGCTTAGGTTGACAACACAATCAGAAGCAAAAAATGATCATCTATACAACACAACACAGATTAAACAAACCAGAAGAAGAAAATAGCTCGATTAGACAATTAGATGATCAACAAATGATATCTAAACACTCAAGTTTGGATGTTTTTAGTAGAAGTCTTTTGTGCTTTTTCAGGTGCTCTTTCAGTGCTTCTATACTTGAGGATGACTTTATTAGTCTTCTGAAACAAAAAAGACAAGTTTATATAAGCATAATACTTCTTAAAATCTTAAAATCTTGAAATAAAGTTTCTTGCATTACAAAAACTCTTCAATTCATTACAGAACCCGCTATGACGGGTTAGACACATTCCAGTTTTGCCCTCGAACTCCTCTGCAACTGACTTATGGGCCATTCTCCTTTTGGAACCCGTTATAACGGATGAAAATAGGTCTGGAATGTGTTACAGTAACACATTGCTCGGACTTTATTGTACAAAGTCGATTCTCCCAACTCCAAATCTCTTGTCTTATGGGTCCTCTTGCGAGACACCCGTTATGACACATTGGGCATCCGTTATGACGGGTTGCAACTCGTTGTGATGAGTTTCTCACGCGTTACAGTATCGCAAGGCTCTGTCAACCTCTGTTTTGCTTGCTTCTTGTGCCATATTGCTCCACTTGACTTGTACATGATGTTGCCGATCTTTGCAATGATCAAATGTACCTGTTTTAATTTGCACTTCAACAAAACTCAACTTGTGCAAAGGTTAAGTAATGATCGTTTTGCAAATTGTCAAAGCAAGACGAGTTTAAGCTAATAGATGATATTCATATTTAATATATAAAAAATTAATAATTCATTCAAAATAAATTACTCGCATATTATAATATTTACTAATTTTAATTAAAAATAGTAAACAAAAATTTAAATTTCAGAATTTGCACAGTTCTATAACTACCTTAAAAATGTTTAACGGTACGATAGTCGCTTAACAATTTAACATTAAAACATAATTATACAAAAGTTAATTAAAAATGATAAATCATTTTTTATCTATTATTTATTTATTTTAGACCAAATTATGATGCAAACATGCATACTTTTTGTCATATGTATGACTGTATGTAACTATGTACTGTTGGAATTAAGACGTTAATTCCAATAAATTAAGTTGGACTACGTGTTATTTGATTACAAATATGTCACGTACTGTTGCTAATGTTACGAGGAGTAACAGTTGGAAATGTCGCTAAAATGTGATTAATTAATATACAAGGAATTATACGTATTTCACCAAGATTTTAGGCACAAATGCATATATAACTTATCTAAATTGATTATAATTATTTATGGACATTATGATCAATTAATGTATATATGGGTCTTAGTGTAAAGTCAGAAATATTGTTTGGGCCAAACCCAACTTGTTTTGGATCAAAGCCCAAGCAAAACGGCACAAAACGTGATCTATTACGACCGTAAAGAGATTCATTGCGGCCGCAATACAATAAGGAAAGATAAGGCAACAAATATGCCATTTTGGCATGATTTATTGCGACCGCAATGGATCCCATTGCGACCGCAAGACACCTGGTAGAATGTTGCCAAGTGTGGAGTTGCCAAGTGTATTGCGACCGCAAGAGACCTTCTGTAAGGCATGATTTCAATGCCTAAATCACCCGTTATCTTTCTGATTGAATAAAATGTATTTTGTACCAAATTCGTAGATGTATTTGCAGTAGTAAATACTACGATTTGGAAAAGAATTGGAGATAATATAATTACAAATATTTGATGAATATTTGATAATTAATTCAGCATCTTTTTAAGATACACTCTGACCCCTATAAAAGGTCCCGGGTCTCAAAACGATAAGGGGCAATTTAGAGATCAGTTTTAACTGTGATTAGGGCACATGTGTTGTGCGTAGCTATCACATTCTTCTCCATTAAAGAGTGTATACTTTGTCGGAAAGTTTTGTGATCGTCAAAGAAATAATAGCACCCCAAAATCGTTTGGAAGAATCCGTCGAGAAAAAGACGTACCGAAGAACTTCTGTTGATTCAAGACATCTCGATCGTCGCTTGGATTAGAAACCGAAAACGACTGGTGGAGATGAAAAGTAAGTAAAAGCTTCCGCAACTCTTTATCTCATTTATATCGTAACGATTTCAATAATTGAATTGAATTGCAACTGCTTTTAGATTAGAGAACGGTTTGATTGATTTATATCCTAATTGATTAGATCAACTCAATTGAAATAATCCCAACATGTACTGTATAATGTATTTAAAAGTATTATTGACATTGTTGTTTTTCTTTTCATCATTTAAAAATATGCATGATGTGACCTGATATGTTTAATAATTAGGATTTAAAATATATTTTATTTTGAAAATGTACTTCAATGTTTGTTTTTACAAGTTCCACTATCTAATTGCATAAGTCGCACCCGCATAACAATATCTCATGTCAGCATTAATATAATACACAAGACTAGTGTATTCAAGCAATCAACACCTCATCATAACACTGTTAACTACCCGGCTAAGCCCACAATAACTAACCTCAAATCAGTAAAGTAGTAAACAAAAACAAAAAACTAAATTAATCCAACAAGTTGACAAAGCATCAAGTACATTATAGTAAGCATCCAACAAAAAATGGCGTTGAAACAACTTTTTTTTAACGGACTTTAACGTATCTACACAGTTTAAACGACATTAAAACCGTTAAACTGTAAAAAAACCCGTTAAATTTTTTTTTCTGAAAACATAACGCGAGGACAATTTTCCAATTGAAACCGTTAAACCAAAGTTTAATTCATTGTAAGGCTACAGACAATGAATTAAAGAAAAACAACATCCATTCAAGTAGTTTTTTCTTTTATGAAGACCCATAGACCTGTAAATTTTTTGCAATTAAAATATTGCTACGAAAGAACATAATACCTGTTCAAATTGTTAAAGTATAATAGATGTTTAATGAATTTGAGTTGGGTTTCATGTAATTCATAATAAATTGGGCAAATATGAAAATATGAAGGGTAAATATTACGACTTATAAAAGGAGAAATTCGTAATTTTAGTCTTTTAGATTAATTTATAAACGTGAAGTTCTGATAAAATTTTATATTTCCATGATTGTGAAGGAAATGAAGCTGATTGACTTGTCCTACAAACTCTTTCATGACCATTTTGTTTAAGCATATAAGACTCCTCTTACAAAATATTCAAAAGAAACAAAGAAAATGAACACACACATGCACACACAAATGCAGCTGAAACAAACTAAACCAGCAAACCATTCCCTTTCATTGCACAAAAATCTTCTGAGTGTCATTCAATGTAGAAGCTGTCATGTTCACAAAACTTATCTGTGTGCTTGTCTCAAGTAGTAATATGGCACAATATGTTAAGGCCTGAGTAGGGTTGGACTGTAAACTCTCTAGACAGTGGCTAAAGCTGTCTGTTTATACAATAAAAACCAAAGCAAAAACTGCCTTGTATTCATGAAAACTTACAAAACTTTCTTTAATAGAATGCGTCACTTGATGAAGTGCCATTAATCAAGCATTTGAGATGCCCGTACCTTTGTCTCAATCAGCGCATGTACTTTCTGCAAAGGAAAATACCAGAGAAATTTTCCATTAAGAACCACATTTGCAGGATGTCTGACAAGCTTTAACTTCATGTATTCCTTAGATGTGGATTTTAATTAAATAAAATCAAATGATTTAGTATCCAAAAAAGCTTTTCTGAACTTCAGAATTAAACCTAAGGATTGATGTGCAATTCATTGCTATCAAGTATCAACATAAAGCCAGACAATCTGGTAACAGAAAAAGAGGGCCACTAGTAGGTGTATCATGCACAGTTTGTGCAACATCGAGTTGTTTTGAGCATGTTTGATAGTGATATCTTATGAGAAAACATTAGAAGAAATTGTAATTAAGAAAAATACATTTTAAGAAACTACCCCAGTTCGTGTGCATAAGGGGTAGGGGCAGAAAGAGAAGTTTACCTTGAGAGAACCCTCAACTTCATCAAGCTTTTGAAATATCAACTCTCCCGACGGAACTGCCTGAAAATATATTTTTTTATCTCTGAGATTCTAATAACTAGAACGGGTAACGCAGAACTGCATTTAATACTTGAGTAGCAAACCAGATAACATGTTCAGAGACCGCAGGGAAGCAATATCAGAAAAAATTGAAAGTAAGTACTATCTGAGCATGTAAATCCCTTATAATCTTTTTTTTTCCTTTTTTTTTGCGGAAAACACAAGCAAACAGTATTGTCGACATACAGAAGAAGTAGAAGGCTGTTTGCCAAATTGCTCTCTTTTGATAGTTGAAAGCTGTGCAAAAACTGCCTGTGACAAAATTGAAAACAAGTAGAAATAAAAAAGGATGCAATAAAGGTGTGAAATTAACAGAAAAAGGTTGCTAAATAAAATCGAATTAGCTTACCTTCTGAAAAGGTATGGGAAGTGGAACCCCTTGTATGTTGACATCATCAGTAGCAGGTCTCCTAACACCCTTGTGCTCAATTCGGATGGTAGAAACTCCAAAGTGTGATTGAAGATAACCTACAAAAATATATACACTTGAATTATTGAAAGCAAGAATGTAAAGAAAATGGTCGCAGTTATGGGATAGAAAAGCAATAGGAATCATACCTTGTTCAACAATGACATCGGAAACAGAAGGTAGAAGGATGTACTTTTGTTTGTGGAGATAGCCAAAGCAGGGCAAGAACAAGGGTTTAGAAACCTGGAATGTATTCACATTTATTAAGTAGAGAAGAAAGCAAATAAAATTAGAATTAGAAACAAAGGAGGTAAGGTATTTTTATTACTTTGTAAACAATGGCATTGGGGGTGAGGTAGAGCTTCTTGGATCGGAACTCCCCTTTGCAATTGTAGATGCGGAGGGGCAGATAGAGGAGCATCAAGAGACCTATGCCCCATGCCAGGATCAGTACCACAGAGTAGAGGACCCACTGCGCAGTCTGATACCGCACGAACCTCATCTCTTCGTTTGCTTCTTCTTCTTCTTGGAACGAGGCACTGTACAGAACAGGTTCGTCTGAATCATCTCCTTCCCCATCTCTAGAGTGAGAGAGGAGATGCCTCTCCAGCGCATCAATTGGTACTCGAATTGCTGCTTCCTGTTCTTCTTCACCCATCGGTAATCCTTTCTTTCAAGCAATCTCACCTCTCGCAGTCTCGCTTCTCGCCTCTCGCCGAGAGAACAGTAACACTGGTAGAATGAATGAATCAATGGTATTTGGGCTTTGAATGGTAGGTTGGTATGTTAGTTAGTTAGTTAATTGGTAGGCCACCCCACCCTTTTGTTATTAGCATGCTACGAGTACCATTAAGCTGGACTGGGCTGGGCTGGGCCTTAATCTGTAATGAACTGAATAGTTCAATTACAAGAATCGAATAGTTCAATTACAATAATTGGGGAATGAAAACTTGATTTAATTGATAACACGAACGAGATACAGCTATGTAAACATAAAGAAGATAAAAGTAGCTAAGTTCTTATCAAATTCAATAACTAAAAATGCATAAACCTATCTGCCTTTATACTCAGGCGATTACAATACTAAAGCATAATATCTAATTTGTTTTGGGTAGATATGCAAATTTCCTAACATACTGACAATTCCTAACAAACTCAGCGCTGCCCTCGATACTGTGCTTTCTCTTCAGTTTATTCACACTGGACCCTCCTTGCTGACGCCTGGGACCATTATGTCAGCCTCAGCATCTCCTCTTATCATTTCCTTCGGCCCGTTACTCCTTTCTTCAATTGGGCCTGCTATTTGGGCATTAAGTCCATCTTTTCTTTTAAATGTAACGGCTAACTCCGCTATTGTATTGATAGCTGACATAATCTAATAGATGCAAAGCCTGATGCTGATGCATGTATGTCTGCGGGACTTTTTTCTGCACATATGAGAATTTTTGTGTTCAATCGTTGGATTGAAACAATAATATTATTCCTGAATTTTATAATTAGCGATCGATAGTTGATCTTCAATCTGACAATTTAGACTAATTTCACAAAATGCGGAGAAAGAAAATCCGCAGAGGATAAGATTCTGTAATGTGTGTATGCAATCTAATCATTTTTCATCCGATGTAAATCATGCCTGATTCATGCAATGATCACCCTCATACAAATAACATCAACAACGGGATTTGTAAATACATATCACTTTCTTAGAATAATCATCTTTTATTTTTTAAATTAAAGCAGGGAACGTCTATTGATTGACCTTTACATAATTTCCAGCCCTCTTATTATTTCCTACATTGTTATTAATTAGAAAACATCTCCTAAATCATGATGCATAATTGCATCCATCTATCATTCATTATTAATTATACATCCCAAAATAATGACCATAAAAGAATCTGTCAGGTTCTTCTACCGATCGGGAAAATTTTCATAGAGGGCCAAGCAGCAAAAAAATTCAACAGATAGAGCCAGAGGCACCCTAATAATTGCACAGAGGGTCAAGGACGCGATTAATAGTCGCACCCCTAAGGAATTTTCGATTTTTTCCTGAAATCAAGGCATTATGCATGTGTTTTTGCAGTTGTGGGCCCGGGCACTTAGGGGCGCGACTATTAATCACGCCCCTATGATTCTGAATTTTTTTTTTAAGTACTAATATATAATTTTTTATTATTTCTTAATATATCAATAAATGTAGTATATTCATATAATATTTATTATTAAAGCAAATTAATGATAATTTCAATATACAATAAATTTTTAATATATGTATAGTTGTAATATAATACTATTAATTTGTCTTGTTAATTTTTTTGGGTTAAGTTATAATTATTTATACCCTTTAATATAATAATTAGTTAGTACTAATATATTACTTTTGGGTATTTGTTAATATATGTATATTAATATATATATATATACTATAATTATTATTAACCAAATTAATAATAATTTAAACATAAAATAAATTTGTAATTTTAATATTTGTAATATAATACTATAAATATTAATATTATTATATACTTATTATTATTATTATTATTATTATTATTATTATTTAAATATATTAGAAAGATTATAACCTAGTAAGAAGATGCATTTTTCACCATTTTTTCTGAATTAACATAGGGGCACAATTATTTAGTTGCGCCCCTAAGAAGATGCCTTTTTTGCAGATAAGTCTGAATCTTGCACGATTTTTTTCAGATGAGGGGTCCACATGTCCCCTAAATGAACAAAATATATACAGCAGCACCTTTTCTTTTCTTCTCTCTCCAACCATTATTTCAATCTTATCTCTTCTTCTCCCAACAACCCCCTTCCTCTCCACAAACCCTAAATCAAATTTTCACACTTCTCCTCCCAAAATCTTACATATAAAATGTTTATTATTAGTTTCTACACTGGAGGATCCATCCAGAACGGTCCTCATGGTGTGCATTACTCGAAAAAAACTACCGGTAGTTTTACAGTGAATGACGACATAACACTCGGTGAAATGGAGACGGAGCTGTACTGATGGATGGGGATTTCAAGTTCAACACATGCTTTAGAGATATCAGAAAGGTTCAATACCGGATTACAGCTAACTCCTCCGGTAATGTTCTATACTGAGTTACAACTGTCGAGTAATGATACTTGGAGACTGATGGTGAACCATTCGGTTCATCCTGGTACTGTTGCAATGATTGAGTTGTACGTTGAGCCAAAAGTTCTTCGATATACCACAAATCAAGGTTTTTCGAGTGGTAGTCGAGGTCATGAGGCCTTAAATCATGGTTGTGCAAGCAGTAGTCGAGCTACGGAAACCCTAAACTAGGGTTGTGCAAGTGGTAGTCGTGCTTACGAAACCCCAAATGAGTATGTTGAACCAATAGCTTGTAGAATGCCAGATGCATATCTTCGTACCAATTGTTATGAACCGAATGCAACCTCAAATCGAAATCAATCGATTCCAGAGGAAGAAGAGGATTATGAGGATTTCGAATTTAATGTTGGGTTGGATGAAATTAACCCGGCAGAACGGGTTGAGATATTAGTGAACCAAGATGCAAGCCCAATTGGAAATACGTGTGGTAATGATGCTTTCATGAATATGGATTTTACACCTTTCGAAGACCCTAATTATAATTCTGAAGAAGAGACTTCTCTGACCATGACAACATGGCCATTACGGGACCGAACTGATTCTCATCCAATAGCTTCGTAGAATAATATTAATGCAATCATCGATATAATTGGTGATGGCAATTACTTTGACGACGAAGGGTATGTCACAGAAGATGGTTTGGCAGTGGGACAATGTTTTCGGTCAAAGGATCATCTAAAATGGGTTGTGCATGATTTTCACATCAAATCGAACCGCACGTTTAAGAAGAGAAAGTCCAATAAAAGCGTGTATACAATCGAGTGCACCGACCAAAATTGCAATTGGAGGTTGTATGCATCAAGAAGGCTAAGTGATGATGCTTTTATTATTAATACAAGGCAAGGTCCGCATGAATGTGTTATGTCGGGAGATAGGTTGGAGCATCCGCACTTAACGTCTCCATTCATGGCTTCCATAATAAGAGAAAGTGTTAAGGGAAATGTAAAGTTTACTATAAAAGACATCAAGATTGCAATTGAGCAGAGATATAATTTCAAGGCTCCTTATCTCAAGTGTTGGCGTGCAAAAGAGATCGCAATAGCGCAATTGTTCGGAGGTTGGAGGCAAGCTTATGATTTAATCGTGCCCTTACTTAATGCCATACAAAGAACAAACCCGGGTACAGTGATTGAGTGGTTTACTGCCCCACAAATGATCCAAATGAAAGATTATTTCAAGCAGTGTGTTGGACATATGGTCCGGCAATACAGGCCTTCAGGCACTGCAAACCTGTTATAGGAATTGACGGTACACATTTGTCTGTGCGGTATAAGGGGAAGATGTTAGTTGCATGTGGCTTCGACGCAGAAGATCAGTTTGTGCCCCTTGCATTCGCGTTGGTTGATACCGAGAACAACAAATCTTGGGAGGATTTCATGAAATTTGTTCGTAGGGAAGTGGTTGGATCACGAGTTGTGACAGTATTCTCTGATCGTCACAAGAGTATCTTGCGGGTTTTTAGTGAGCCAGACCTGGGTTGGAGCACCCAAGATGGACATGCCTTTCATCGATATTGTTCAAGGCACATATGTCAAAATTTCACTAAAGAATTTACCAACAAAAAATTAACACATATCTTGAGGCAAGCAATGAAACAAAATCAAAAGAGGAAGTTTCTAATTAGGCTCAGTCGTATTCGCGAAAAATGCCCCGACGCTGCAACATGGCTTGAGGATATTGGTAGGGATCCGAACGATGTTGGAAGGAACAATGCACCGCGTTTTGACTTATGGGCTCTTTCATTCGATGAAGGAGGCCATAGAATGTGGATGACAACAACAAACAGACCAGAATCCCTTAATAATGTTTTCAAAGAAGCGCGTGAGTTGCCGGTTACTTCTCTTGTTGAAATCACATTATACAAGTCAGTCAAATACTTTGCTGAAAGACGGGCAAAAGCAGAAAAAGCAATTGAACAAGGTTTCCTCTTCTCTCCCAAAATCCAAGCGTTACTAGAGGAGCGAAGATTAAGGGGAAATACACATACGGTGCGAGCGTACCGGAACGAGCGAAAATATGAGGTTCAAACAGGTCAAAGATTCGTTGGGAACAAGATCAAAGGGAATAGAATACATACAGTGCGGTTAGAAGTGCCCGGGGGTACATGCACTTGTCAAAAATCGCAACTAATAGGTATCCCTTGTTCTCATATCGTAGCATGTTATGCTCAAGGGGGCATAAGTAGAAATGTGTGCGTATCTCCTGTTTATCGCGTTCAAGAGTTGATGGCAACATGGACGCCAGAATTTGAGCCATTCGACAATTCTGACACATACCCTGAAATTCCACGACCAAAGCTAGTGTCGGACCCGACAAGGTATGCTGTTAAGAAGGGGAGACGTCAACATATAAGGATTAGAAATGAAATGGATGAAGAGAATACACATCGACAAGCATACACTTGTGGGCGATGCAAACAAACAGGACACAACAGGCGCACCTGCACTGCACTCCCAAACGACGAAGGTAATACTAGTATTATTTATTTCACAAAACAACATTGGTTTCAATTTTGTAATGCTTGAGAGTTCGTTATCGCAGGTAATTAGCAAGGAGAAGATGAAGCTTGTTCTTTTATTTAGTTTAAGATTATGTAATTTTGTTTCATGCATTATTAATTAGTTTGTACGTGTATCTCAAACATTTGGATATGTATGTTTATTTAGGAGACTTGAATATGTATGTTTATCTAATTGTTAGTTTAGTCGACTTACATTTATTTTCTTGTTCTCATTTTATGGTATTATTAACTTCAGATAGTGACTGTTAGTTGTTTTTCTAATTGTTAGGGTTATTTAGCTGGCAACCCAGTGACTGATTCAAATTTTGATTCTGATTCCATAGTGCCATTTAGTCATGGAAAAGGACTTATATCAGACGAACTATACGAGGTATAAAAGGAGAAAAATAAATTAAAATACTTGGGAAACTAATGTATAACTGAAGTTTTAAATCAAAAGTGAACAGTGCATCTGAGCCAATATAACAGTTCTGTTTTTCTATTAATATCTTATGATTACTTTGAAAGAGGTACCAGTACGTATCTAATGAATAAACCATCTGGTTTTAAATTTAAGCATTTGACAGTTAGAATCAGCTAGATTTGTACTTGCAACTTTTGTGCAGTCCACCAAGAAGAGCTGTGGTGGAAGGTATTCAAATCCAAGCAATTATCAGTGTGCTAGTTATCTTGATGCTGTACATACGGTAAGAATTGTTCTCTCTTTTTGAAGCATGGGATTTTAAAATCATATGTTTGAGTTGAATGCATCAAGTTTTCTGCAATAGTGCACATCCCAATGCTTATCTACAAGGCCAAATAGAGTCTCCATTGTTATTTCAATTTCTCTATTGCACATCTGAATGCTTCTCTAGTTCGCATGTGCTGACCAAATTTTGGTCTTCTGCCTGAAACTGCAATTAAAGGCCACCTATTTTCTTTTGTCTTTTCATCTCTTTCCCCCCCAAAAAGAATAATAATATAATAATGCGTCAAGAAAGGACTAAGTTGCTCTTAGCATTGCATGCATATGTGGACAATAATGATACATTGAACACGCACAAACTTCCCTTTTTATTTATCTCGTTCTGACTACTTAACGAGCAGGTTACCAAAGATGTACGACTGGAACATATATTGGAGCCTTTTTGTGAATTCCATAGCCCAAGACCAGGTTACATTAGCATTAATAGAGATGAAAGGGGTTATTTTGATGAAGTGCCTTTGCTGAGCTCAGGCCTGCCTTTCGAGTGCAGAGTAATGTTTATGAGACAATTATCACTTTCGATTTTTGTGTTTTTGTTTGTAAAACAAAGTCTCCCAATCTCATATTGTAGTGTTGATGAGGCCATTGGTACAGCTTGGTCACATTTCTCCAAAGCTTTATTGATAACACATTATTGCACATTAGTCTGCCAGTAGCAAAAATAACGACTATTAATAGCATATGTGCTGGATGACACTCTAAATGGCTGATCCTATTTGTGATTAACATCTACTAATTGAAATGTTGTTGATACAGGAATCAGGATACTTGCTGTCAACATTTTGGGCAAATTATGAGACAGTCAGATATTCTCTGGGTATTCGCAAGGTATGAAGGCTGTTGCTTCCAAACAATCCATGGGCATAAATATCTACATCACAAAATAAAATATAAGAATCTGTGATTGAGTAATGAACTACTATGCAGGGTTCTATTGCTGATTGGCATAGATGCAACTTATCTCTACCTTACAATAGCGATATCCCCAGTTCGTTACCATATCATCTTAATGTAACCAATAAAGGGTATCCAGCACTTATTTATAGGCAAGTATTCATTTTTCATGTCAATAGACATGTACCAACAGTGTGAAACAGGTCTAAATGTGAGAATTGCACACTTTTTTTTTATAAGTTTGTTGGGTGAAGTATCAATTCTGCATGATTTAAATTTTTTTACAGTGGTGATCATGACTTT
Source organism: Eleocharis quinqueflora (assembly GCA_964058865.1). Classification (NCBI taxonomy): domain Eukaryota; kingdom Viridiplantae; phylum Streptophyta; class Magnoliopsida; order Poales; family Cyperaceae; genus Eleocharis; species Eleocharis quinqueflora. The sequence continues at coordinate 339,828 of CAXKVX010000042.1, read as the reverse complement.
GTTATTACTCATATTGGCACACAAGATTGGATAAGATCTCTGAATTTCTCAATTGTGGATGATTGGAGACCATGGTACGTCGGTGGCCAAGTAGCGGGGTACTGCTTACGTACCTTTACTCTTAAATTTAGAAACTTATTAACAATCTTCCTGAAGCAAGTTGAATTTTAAAGAAAGATTTATATATAATTTGGCTGTATTGTAGATTTACAAGGAGATACTCCAATAACCTAACTTTTGCAACAGTGAAGGTATAATTTTGATGAAAATAAGCAAATTTGAATCTAAAACATAATCAATAGTTTCACTCTGCAATGTAATTCTACTGCCATATATATGTTCTCTCCTTCGTTTTTTGCTCTTTTTTTTTTATTTATTGTAGGGTGCTGGACACACTGCTCCGGAGTATAAGCCAAAGGAATGTCTGGAAATGCTTCGGAGATGGCTCTCTGGTGCTCCTCTCTGACACTCTTTGCGTAGAAAATGGATTAAGAAAAAAAATGAAACTACAAACACCACAGGAAAGTACAGCAATTATATATGTATTGTATTAACTGCATCTACACTTTTTAATAGCATAAGCTAAAAATTATTCGTATCTTGGAGTTATGATTTGATGATTTTGCATGAGAACTAATGGATTTTGCATCAAGAGAACTGATGCACGTACAACTTTGCCGATCCAAATAAATATAGTATATTTTATTTTTGAACTGGACGAACAGAGATATTCTAAAATGATGATGCACATCAACTTTGCAAATGCAAATAAATGCTAATGCTATATCTTTCTAAAACCTAGCTACAAGCATGTTGTACATATTGACAAATTTGCCGAGCTTGAATTACTATTTTATTTTAGTTATAAGTTTTATTCAACTTGGATCCATTTAATTGTAATTCATTATAAATTGCTTAACATTTGAATTCATGGAAAACATTGCTGAAAAACTGCTTCAAAATCAATTAATCGATGAAACGGTGAAAAATATGAAAAACATCGCTAAAACACTATTGAACATTCATGAATCGATGAAAAACATCGTCGAAATGCTGTTGAATATTGATGAATCGATGAAAAACATGAAACATATCATTGAAACATTGCTGAACATCGATTCATCGATGAAAGCTGAAACACTATTTAATATTGATGAATTGACGAATCGATGAAAAAATATCGTTGAAACACTGCTGAACATTGACGAATCGATGAAAAATATAGGTGAAACGTTGTTTACAAAGAGAGGAAGTGATCAAGGGAGTTGCAAAAAGGAGAAGAGTGTTCAGCTTGAAAGGGAGACTCAGAGAGGATTTGAGTTTCATACTAAAAACAAAGAGAAGAACGGAGACTTTGAGCAAAAAAATTCTTTAAATATTGAGGGAAAACTGGAATTCAAAAATAACATTTATACATTTTTATGTCAAATAGGTTTGTAAACTCCTTATTTGATTCAATTTTGTTATCAAATTATCAATTTATTTCATTTCATGAAACCACAATCGTTAATTTTCAAATGAAGCGATAGACTCCCAATCAGACAAAAATGATAAGGAAGTTTGATGATTTATATTTAGCACTGTTGTACATTTTGAGCTGATTTCATGTTAGTGAAGTGCTACATGGAGATTTGAAATTATTATGATTGTTTATTGGTGAATTTTCAGACTGTTTGATCGAGTGTCAAAATAACTTTTTTTTTTTGATAAAAACTTATCGTTAGGATTTTTATAATAGTACTTCGACTGCAATGGAATGGATCAGCCACTAATGTAAATTCATATTTTCAATGTCACTTTCACCTGAAATCTTTTCTCTTCTTATGTTAACCAAAGATTTATAATCAATTTGAAGTTTGTTTTGAATTTTCGATGTATAAGTGACCTCAAATTGTACGAAAACTTACATAAGTGACTTTATATACAATTGATGAAGCATACAAAGAAGTGACATCAAGACATAGTTAGGTTAATTAATTTTATATTTCAATTATTTTGAATTTATGAGATTGAGTATAAAACAAATATAAAAAGGAAAATATATGAACAAAATAAATGAAAAACAAAATAGTGAAAGTATAGATTAAAACAAAAATGCTTGAATAGAATTTGGATTATATATTTTTCTTTGATGCATAATTATGATACTGCGCCGTCATTTATATTATGCATAAACTCTAGTTTAATCATTAATGATTCATAAGAAGCATTTGAAATGCAAAATTAAATTAAATTAAAATATAATTACAAATTTGTTGAAATTTATTCGCTAATCAATCAATGTTTTTTAATATAGCATTATAGATTCAACAAGTAGCATTCGCGTATGTTTCCGAAAATTTTTTAAATAACCAAAATAAATTGTACAAAAACAAAAATGGAAAAATTATGACCGAAACAGAGTAGCCATTTCGGAGTCAGGAAATCCTTCAAAACTCCGGCATCACAGAAATCCACAGAAATCCAACATCAGAGAACCCTCGCTAACTCAGGAATCAGCGCATCCCTCTTAACTCCGTAATCCCTGATTCCGGGGTTTTGTATTTTAAACCCGTGGCTTTCTTCTCCATCTCGCAACTCCATTAAAAAAAACAGACATATTTGTGTTGCCGAGTATTTGAGCGATTTTGAAGGATTCCGGAGTTTGATTAGATCTACCGAATTTTGGAGTTACCGAGGATTCTCTCTTCTGTAACATGTTAGTTTTTTTATTTTTAAAATGGTTGATTTTCAAAAAATATAGAAAATAACAAATTTTGTAGAAAATTTTGTTGATTTTTGTAGAAATTTGTTAGATTATTGTTACTATTGTTAGGTTATTGTTAAATTAGTTAGTTAGATGAATTTGTTATATTAAAGATTAGATTATTGTTAAATTAATTTATATTATTGTTAAATTATCTAGATTATTGTTAAATAATTGTTATTTTATAGATGAGCATGGCTAAAATAATATGCATAGTACACCCCCATAACGTACTATGCGCCCATTTGTATTTAATTTGGTCATTAAATTGATATTTAAGTTGCTCAATAAATTCTTCATATCTAAATCTTGTAGGAAATAAAATTTCGTGATTTTTAGAGATTTCTTGCTATTTTTTAAATATTTTTTAAAAACAGCCCAGAAATTGCACTTTTGTAGTATTAAATCTAGACTGTTTTTAAAAAATATTTTAAAAATAGCTAGAAAGCTCTAAAAATCACGAAATTTTATTTCCTACAATATTTTCATATGAAGAATTTATTGAACAACTTAAATTTTAATTTAATGACCTATATCTATATGCATAGTACGTTATGGGGTGTACTATGCATATTATTTTAGCCATGCTCTTTATAGATTATTAATTAGTTACTTTAGAAAAATATGTAAGTTGTTAAAAATTATTAGATTATTGACTCTTTATATTTAAAGGTAGTTTTTTCCAAATGACGAGACCTCGAAGAAGTAGTTTTTCTCGACCCAGCACTTCTCAGCCTAGCACCTCTGAGGCTAGTGCTTCTCTCCCTCCTGATTGTCAGTCCTTTTCCGACTTATTGTAGACGCCTGTCGCCCAACACAAGATTGCGACCATAAAAAAAGGTATGGTATATTTTTGTAATATATATATTTCGTAATATATATTTATTTTTTGTAATATATATTTTTTTCAGGATTGTTGAAACATTGCAGAGTGGTGATGATTTGAAGTGCATTTGTCATGACAATGTCGTACCCGCAAGCCATCAACAATATTCCCTCATAACGACCGGATAAAAAACCTGCATCGATACTTATCACTGGACGAAGATGCTTTATTGCCTCAATTCACGGTCCACATGCCCAAGCCGCAGCATGGAAAAAATGCACTTTAGGCCGATTGGTAGGAGTCGTCATAATAACATACTTCATTGATGGATTTGTCGATTGAATGGCATTAAAATAATGAGGAAGGAAGGCGTGTGACCCCTCCCAAGTTCCAAATATTTTCGTAATTGCTAACTCTTTGCCTCGCCAAAGCTTAGCGTATGGTGGATCGGCACCGGGAAATTTGGCTTTTACTAAATGTCGGATATTTTTAATTGTCATGGTCGTATCTTCATTCACTTCCTTCTTAATAGCACCAACAATTATCTTGGCAGTAAGCTGTGCATGATCCACTCGTGTAATCGATTGGACTGAAGTGTGCGGGTATGGATTGGTTTTTGTTGTCAAAAAATTATTACCTTTAGGACCTACATCATACAACCTCCAAAAATACCTCTGATCTTTGCAAACCATAACTAGCCTCATCGTGCTACTCCTTTCTGTTTTAATCTCTATATTTCCTTTGATGTGATACTCACTAATGCTCCAATGTAACTGCTTTTTCGAATTAAATACACAATTTTCAGCTAAGGGATCGTCTGACGAATTTTGTGATTCATTGTACATTTCGTTGAAATCAGAGATATCACTAGGCTCCTGCACCGGGTGATATTTTTCTGATCTGCCTTGCATAATTATCCGACGATCTGAGTGATCGTTAGGATTATAATATGAGTCGTCTTCGTCAGAGGTGTATCCATAATCTTCTCCTGTTTCTCATTCCCCCTCTTCAGATAATATATTCTCATCGTCATCGCCTTCATGCTCTTCAGGAATATTAGATATGGGCTCATTCAGATCAATAATTGGTGAATGTCTTGCGGGAGGGATATGAAGAGTCTGGTCAAAGATGTAAGGTACTTTGTCATGGCTAAATTTCGGAGGCTCCTCATTTGTGTTAACAACATTCTCACTTACGCCAGCAAAATTATCGGGATTCTCATTTGTCCCATTTGGCACTAGATCAACATATAATTCAACAAATCTCCAATTCATTTTTTATTGTGTCATTTGCAATATCATTCGCCACTCTACCTCATCACGTATGAGAATTAAAAAAAAATGATAAGCAGGTGGGATCGCAATGTTATACCGAGCGACAACATTCAACGAATATTGACTCTCAAATATCCCCAATCATTTGTATATTGTATATTTCACATCTTCATATCGGGTTTCTTCATTTCTCGGAAAAGTAAATTTAGAATCACAACTGTATTCCATACCATACGGTCCATTTCGAGTTTCACCAATCATTTTTCTTCACTCCAATTGTACAAAATTCACAAGTAATAAAATACTAATAATTCAAAAGTTACGAAATAAGTAGGTAATCAACTATAATTATAATAATTCTAAATTACTTTACACTAATTCAAATTTTTACTTTATAAATTATTACAATGTAATAAAAAATAAAAAAAATACCTGAAGTAATTTAGCAGCTCTTAATCTTTTCAAATTTGTAAAATCTTCACAATAATATTTCTCTATTTTCTCTGTGGCTTCACCTCTTCTCTACTTCAGCTTTTAAAACAACGCATAGGTGAAGTCGTGAGATAATCAGATCCCTTCTTAACTCTAGCTAGGAGCCAAGATTTCAGAGTTAAGGCGTCATCACAGATTCCTACATAACTTCGAAATCTGTAAGTCATGGCAGAGTTATGCAGAAAGTCGTGATTTCGGAGTTATGCAGGAATTTCTGACTTCGAAATGGCTAAATTGGTGATTTCGATCTTAATTTGACCACAATAATATTTTTCATTATTTATTTTGTTATTTAAAAAAAAATTCAGCGTATGTTTTTTACCATCTAATCAATCTAAGTTTTTTTTAAAAAATCATAACAACATTACTTGAAAACTAACTTTTATATACGAAATACAATTATATTGATACTCTAATACACAGTTAATTAATGTTTATTTGACACATGTACTACAATTTAAATTATCAACAAATTATATATAATACAACTACATTTAATAAATTATATATAATACAACTAGAAAGTAAACTTGAAAAATCAGAAAATAAATTTGAAACAGTTCCCCTAAATTAAAGTAGCCCTTATTAGCGGGTCATGAACTCCAAATCTTCTCTATAAAAATCTTGTGCCTCACCATTACACTAGGTAGGATTTGCCATAACCCTTGGGCCTTGGAGAACTGCACTGCACGCCAATGTATGCTGCTCATGGATTGCATGAGTCCATCAACTATGCATATTGTGTGTAATGACTCGTTTTGACAAGTAATTTCGTTGCAAAATTCGAGAAAAAAGAAGTGGATGATGACAAAATTATGCATGGGTTGATTCCATTAGTAAGGAGCAGCAAAAAAGGCATAAATGTTCATGATAAAAGAGTAAATAATAAACTACATACGAACAAGTCAATTTTTTTATTATTTGATATGAATCTCATGTATAAGAATTCATCAACTATTTTATATTGGATCGATCACAACTCTGATAAACTAAGCACACTTCAGCATACATTATTCTTGATTGACTTGTACAAATGACACACTTAAAATAGTGATCATGGGTTTTCATTGTTGGCGACTGTTGAGAAGTGACAGTTCTTCAAACATTCCTGTTGTGAGATGTAACAATTCTTTGGGTGATTCCAAATGCAGAAATAACAAGCTCCAGCTCCCTTGGATTTACGAAAGCACAAAAGTTCCGGATTTACGAAATCTTTGGTTCGGATCTCTTCTCTTTGTTGCACCACCATTCGACCTATATATATATCAAATTAGATGATGAGAGGAACACGTGTAATTAGAAAAGATGAATTGTTTCAACAATTTCTCCCCTATTTGCACTGCACAATGCTAATTACTTCGCGTAAATCCTTTTACCAGAATGTTGCCTCCATTCGTTTTTCTTTAGAAAAATGAAAATTTTCCTACATACTAAAAAAAGAAAAGAAACTTGCTTTACTTAATTGCACCAATAGTATTGGTTTCATTTCCTCAATTTCGTTTTTTGTGTTTGTACTGGCTACTGGTTTCTATCATTCAAGAGAAAACTTTGACATCCAATACTTAATTTACCAGTTAACATATAAATACCAAAGTAAAACAAATCTCCAAATATATTCCTATTTGAGAGAACGACTGGTTTGCACAAAGATTGTCTTGAAAAGAAGTACAAGACCTTGAAGCTAAAAATTAAAGTACATGCAAGAACAAAACTAATTTGATTAGAAGTTGATTTCTACCACAAAGATTACCTTCTGTCAACAAAAGAAGACATGTGACGAGAAAAAACTTAATTGCAATGTGCAGCCTGGTGTTTGTCATAATTTTGTATAAAAAATATGAGTGGCTCACGTTTTTAACTGTGTTGAAGAAGTCGTTCTACGAATATGCTAATTTATAAGGTCACGTGGGGGTTAAGGTGTAGGGAAAAAATAGTGTATATTCTTAAATTATTTGTTGTGTTAAAAGGAGTCATGTATGTGCTTATAATTATTAATAAAGATATATATACAGAGATGACAATGTATGTACAGCTATTGTTCATCAACCTTTCTTCAAAAAATCTATTGTCTGCCAATTAATTTTTGCATATCTTTTATATTTCAGCGTATCTCTTAAACTATTGTGTTAACAAGAGTCATGCATGTGCTCTATAATTGTTAACAAAGATTTACTGAGATGACAAATAATTATTCATATAGATTTGCTGAAATGACAATGTATGTACGTACATCTAGATCTATATACTGTCCATCAAGTTTGCTTAAAAAAATTAGGATCCAACTAACATTCTCCCAATTTTTATCCTTCATTCCCGCTTTCCTCATTAATTTTTGTTGTGTCTAATAATTTCTTTATATTTTGTCGATTTGCAAAATTATCTTGAATTTACTGTATTTTTGTATTTGAGATTTTATGTAAGATCTTGATGACAAAAGAGAAGTGACAATCAAGAATATTCAAGCAAATTCAAGATCAAGCATCATAATATTAAATGTAACATTATTTGTAACATGAATTTAGAACTCAACAGTTAGCCAACGGTTGGCAACTAAAATTCGGAGAATGCTTATAATTTCAGAAGATATTGACACATGAATCAAGGCGATGTGTGTTGGTCAAGGCGAATGCATTTTAAAAGACATGTGCATGGATTGCGTTGAGAATGTCGACAATGTGTTCAATCCTTGTACATTATTTGTATAAAATGGAAAAAGTAATTTTTGCAAGAAATTTCAAGATAAAGGCCAAAGTGGATGAAAAATTATGCAGGGATTGCTCCAATATTTCCATTAAAAAAGGAGCAGCAAAAATAACAACATAAAATTTCCCATGAGACATGAGAAGCCATGCTTGTTGATTAAATTTCCCATGTTTGTTGATTAAATTCTAAGATAAGCCATGCTGAGCTACTTTATATAGGATCACAACTCAGATAAACTAATTCACTGCTGCATACACCCTCAATTGACTCGACACAGGCACACACTTGAAATAGTAATCATGGATTTTCATTGTTGGAGACATGAGAAGTAGGCTTTAGTGAACATTTGTTCCAGCATTCATATTGTGTTGCGTAACAAATATTTGGGTATGTGTAAACACAGTAGTAGCATGACTTTGTTCCTTCTTGGAAACAAAGAATTGCCGGATTACTGATCTTGAATCGACTCTCTTCTCCTTGTTGCACTATCCCTCGACCTTCAAAATTAGATGATGAAATGAAAGCATGTAATTAAAAATATTGATTCAATAATTTCTCCCTATTTGCACTAAACAATGCGAATCACTGTATACGAATATCTTACCAGAATATTGTCTCTATATAGTTTTAGTGGAATTATAAAAAAAATGAGGTTTTTCTACATATTACAAAATGAAATTTGTTGCGGTTACACGAATAGTACTAGTTATATTTCTAGTATTCATTTGCGTGTGTGTTTGTTGGTCACAAGTTTGTATCATTCAACAGAAAATATCGATAACTTATTCTCATATCTCAACGTATATGAGAAATTTATCACTAAAAATAGTATATCCTAATTAGTTGTTAAAAGCATATACTAATATCCAAAATCTTACCTTTGAAGCTAAATAATACAAGAAAAAACTAATTTGATTAGGACTAAGGTTCTGCCACTCAAAGATTACCTTCGGTCATACAAAGGAGACAAGTGACAAGAAAAACTTTAATTGCGATGCACATCTGGTTTTTCATCATTTTAGCATAGAAGAAGTTGTTGAAGAAGTTGTTCCTCGAATGTCGTAATTTATAATGTTATGTGATAACATTTATAATTATTTTTCAAAAGTTTGACTTTAGCATATCTACTCTTAAAGCTATTAACTTATTCAAGTAAATAGTTTATAATTTGTGTATCTCATTGTTCATCAGAAAGATTCATGTGTGGGCTTACTAATTATTACTAGAGATTTACTGAGATGAGAATATATGTATATCTAATAAACCATCAATTTTTTTTCTTATCTTTGATATTCGAGTGAATCTCCTCTTAAATTGTTTATATGTACATCTAATAAACCATCAATTAATTTTTGCATATCTTTGATATTTGAGTGAATCTCCTCTTAAATTGTTTCTTCTTAATTTGATATGGAAATGACCAATAATAGTTCAACCACAATATTCTAGAAAATGTCCTTGATATTTTACTATTTAGAGTAATAAATAATGGTTCTTAAGATTTCAAAAATATAAAAAGAACACGTTATTCGTAGCCAAAATTCATATGATTTATTTTATTTGTACACATGGATAACTTATAATTAATGACAACTAGGGTATAAAACAACCATTCGACACCATGAGTCCATTTCAGCAACCCTAAGTCAATGTATGCATATTGACGCAAATTCTTATCGTTTCCATCTCATAGAATCTCTGATAACACCCATTTGTTGGCTCTTGGAAATATATGCGAGGACTTAGCATGATGAAGTGTTAGCTTTGCTGGTTAATATCATCGGTATTCGACATGTGTGTGGTCATGCTCTTTTATGTTTTATCACATTATCAACATCATTTGTCGTATTAATTGATGTCTTGTGACCTCGAAAATTATAGCAACATTGCATAACTGGACGCTTCCCTCACTACTAACTGTACAATGCGGGCATGCAACCAATGTTATTTTATGCATCTTTCAATGGCACATCAGCTTGCAAATATGCAATCAACTATTTTATGGATCTATTGTGACATTTTATTTTGAGTTATATTGGCATCAAATTATAATCATCTATGAATGATGCCTTTGCATATCTTCAAACCAATGATTATCTTCATTTTTTTAATTGTAGTGAAACTCTTAGATTTGTAATGAATATTCTAACAAAATATTTTCATTATAATAATAAAAAGTATCACATTAAATATATATTTTTGCAATAGAAAAGAGTTAATGTTCGTGAACATATGAAAATACTATTAAGTTACAAGAACAAAATGACTTTAGGAATCTATTTAAGAAACTATATGTTCAAGGCTTTTCCTAACAAATAAATGAGTAAGGTTGAAGTACAAAATAAAAAAGAAAGAAATAATTTTCTAATTTTCGAGAATTTAATAAAATAGCACACAAAAGTAATTTTAAAAAACAAGACATCTGTAAAGAGAGGTATTAAATTTTTTTTAAATTGTAGGCTAAAAAAATCTTCCATTTTTCTAATAGCTTTTGGCACAATGATGTGGGTTATAAATTTTGCCAGTCGAATTGACACTTTTTGTTTTACAATATAATATCTATACTATCTAATAAAGCATCTAAACAATGGATGCGTCCATTTGGTCTTTGTTCTTACTTTTCTCTATGGATGAAAATATCCCTCTCAATTTAAGTTGCATCATGAGAGACTATGACAATGTTTTGAACAATTTTTTTTCTTTCAATAAAGAGGGTAGACGCTATATAACTTTGAATACGAAAAATATGTCAACTCTGTCAGAAATGGAATTTAGATAAAGCTTCTGAAATATAGTTAGTGACCCGCTTTATATATTTTCCTAAAAATCTCTTTTAAATATTATATAAATAAGTTTGCGGTTTACAATAATATATTTGTGTTTCTAATGCTATTTTGCCTCACTTTAAAACTAAGCTTAACTTGATAATATATGAGTACACTATTAAGATAGTATAATTATATAGAGATAATGCCTCTTACAGAACTGTCGAGTTGTGACAAATTAGTTCGCAAAATTTTAATTTGAACAAACACTTCTTTGAACTATCAATTTATAATTTAAATTTTATTTTTTCAAATTAATAATTTGAAAATCAACTTATCACAATCGGATATTCGAAAAAAGGGAGGGAGGTTTGTGTGAAGGAGGCATTACCCAATTATATATTGCAGGCATTGACATCGTTGAACATTTCAAATCAATTATCGTTAACACAATAGCAAAGTCCCAATAGTTTGATTGTAGGTACTAGGTAGTTGAGGAGCTTGGTGTCACATGACAAATAGCAACTAGGATGGTAGGCCTTTAAATTTATGCCAAGCAAGTATATTATCGAGATTGGCTACCGTAATATACAAATTCATAAGGATGAATATGTTACAAACGAAATTGGTCTTTTAAATTTTGCTCTTTTTAAAGTTCCTATCACATATAACAAATAAAGTTTTCTACATTCAAGATTTTGTGGAGCCTGTTGGTCAAGATGATGGAGGCAAGTATGAGAAAATATTAGAGGCACTATATAAGCTCCAATTCATAATTATAAAATAATTTGTTACGGTCTCAAATTTCACGATTCAAATATAATTTAATGATATCTCTCATTCTTATTAAGAAGCTTAATGTCTAGATCCTGCAAGGATCCTCACTTATTATTTTTTCGACGGAATAGAGCTTAGTCGTTTATTTTACATATCAAATATAGAAGAAATCCAGCAAATTTCACGCTTCTACATTGAAGCCAACTCTGCTAGCGTCGCAAATGATCCTTTGAATTTTTTTTTCCGCTTCGTCTCTTCACCATACAATTCAGGCTTTTTTTGGTAATGACCCTAAAAATATAATGAATTACATCAAATGACCTTGGTTTCAAAAACTTGACAGCCATGACCCTATTTTTTTCATCACGCTCAAGCCCCATGATGCCGCTCCCCAGCTTCATGCTTCACACTCCAAGTCGCAAGACGCCACTGCAATCCGCATAACACCACCGCATGCTGCACGATACTGTTTTATGCCTCACGTCGCATGACGGGCATGAAGCCATTTCTGTCGCTACTAGCCGCATGACGTCGCTCCGCCGCTGCACGCTGCATGAAGCCACATGATGTCGCTTTGCCGCTGTAAGCCGCATGACGCCTCTCCGCTGCTGCATGCGGCATGACGCTGCTCCTTTGCTGCATGTCGCACGACGCCGCTCTGCTGCATGATGCCTCTCCGTCGCTGGAAGCCGAGGACGTCGCTCCTCCGCTCCTCTGCGGCAAGCCGCAAGACGCCGCTCTGCCGCTACAAGCCGCACGTCACCGCTTCGACGCTGCAATCTGCATGACACCGCTTTGCCGCTACACGTCCCAAGACGAGGCTCCGTCACTTTATGCCTCACATTGCATGAAGCTGCTGCACGCCACTCTGCCGCTTCACACTCCAAGCCGCATGACGCCAATGTAAGTTGCATGACACTGTTCAACCGCATGACACTCCATGACGATGCATGAAACCAGACGATGCCGGATGACAAATCTGCATATTGCATGATGCAACTCTGCCGCTGCATGTCTCGTGACATCGCTTGACGCAGCTACATGCCACATGACGCCGCTTCGCCGCTACACGCTTCACGAAAAAAGTCGCACGAAAAAAATACTTTACTAAATTTTGTTTTCTACTACATAATTTATTCCCGTTGCTATGCACGGGCACGATTACTAGTTAACATATATCGTAAAAAAATATGAGAAGTACATAAATTCACATCTTTAAAATAATGACAAGAATTGATGAAATCATAAATAATATGAAATACAAGATAACTTCATAATTGGTATAGAGACTGACTATACGATTCAAATTTTATATTTTTTAGTCCAAAATTCTGTTTTATGTTGCTCAATAAATTCTTCATATCATATTCTTATAGGATAATATATTTTGTTATTTCTGGAGTTTGGTTGCTATTTTTCAAAATATTGCACTAGAGAGATCAATTTTTAATATTAAACATGGTAGTTTCTGGAAAAAAAAGCTAGAAAGTTTAAAAAATAAGGAATTTAAAATCCAAAATGATATTGGTACGAAGAATTTATTAAGCAAATTAAATAAATTTCAGACTTAAAAATTAAAATTCGGACAGTTTGCACTTCGGTATGAAGAGCAAGCATCGTGTCAACCCATTTAGTCACCTGTAGCGATTACTGCTGTTCGTGTAGGAAAATCTCGCCATACTGAAGAAACTAATCATATTTTTGTGAAAATCAGAAAAATTTGTTATACAATAAATTCTTTCTTCAAAAACCATAGCAATTTATTAAAAAAAACCATAGCAAGGTTGGTGCGTAAAATAAAAAAATACTTAAGATCGCAATAATATCTGCAATTCCAAGGAGTAATATTTCGCAATGTTTTTACCAAATGTAATTAATGGGGACCCAGAATATGATTTCAAAATTGTGAAAAGTTCACAACAAACGAAAATAATTTCAAGGTGTTTTTCGGGTTGGTATCAGAATTATGTGTCCAAAATTATGGCCGAGTTTAATTGCTAAATATACAGAATTCATCCTTTCTCTTACAGAAAGAGTGAACCATCTACCCATTGAACTCCAAAAAAAATCTCCAAGCAATCAAAATCATTAAATTTTTTCTTAATTAATTGTTTCAGATCATATCAAAATGTTTTCATGACCAATTTTCTGCCAAAGAGTCTCTAATACGTTTCGATAACCTATGAAATTATTCTAAATTTACCAACTAAATTCTGATTATTATCTCATTGTTGGTACTGCTTAGTGCTTATTATTAAAGGCGTCAGTACTGATAATGAAAAATATAAAACATTACAATCTTCTTGAGGAAGTGCAATTTTTCTTGAGATGACATGCATGACGAAGAAAAATAAAATATAATTACTTTATAAGCTTATTGATATGCAATCAACTTTTACATTTTAGCTTACCATTTGCTTTTAACAGTATGCAATCAACAGTACTGATATGCTCATTGTCTGCCTCCAAAGAGACTGGAGCAGATATATATATATATATATATTTACTTGCAAATTGACTGGCAATCTTTCTGTTCACGGAAGCATGGTCTACCTTCCTTTATTGCACAACAGTAACATCGGTGGGGATTGTCAATACCACCACATGAGTCCCTAATGCAAAGCGCCGGAATGTTGATCTTCGTCCCCCTTTCCGATCGATGCACCGGTAGCTTCTGACCTACCAATCCAACATAGTAGATAGAAAGATCACACTTTGTATGATTAATTACAATTTAAAATAGTCTATTAACAATGCTATTTTGCTTGATGAGTAAACACACCTAATCATTTCTTCAAGTATAGTTTTGATGGCAGTTAGCAGAATATACAAGATTTATTAAAAGCTCTGGTAAAAAGTTTTTTTAAATTCAATATTGTTTTTCTTATTGAATTTTAGTGAGTCTGAAATATGGATATAAATAAATAGAACAATCAATTTTGAAAGATCAAATTGTGTCGAAGTTACTCGGATCTTTGTTTCCAGTATCTTTCAGTGCTCACATAGAAAACAGAGCAATCTATTACTTGTTCAAATTAAAGCATCTTGACATAACCAATTTGTGTTCTTGATAGGATAAGAAATGTCAAAAAAAAAAAAAAATCTCAACAGCCCATGTTGGGTTGAAGTTAAGTTTGGCTCCGTTCTTTCTTTAAAGAATTAAGTTTACATTATTTTAAATTATAAAATATTTTATTTTCTACGACATTGGTTAAGAATTATGGGATTACACAAGTTTAGTGGCGGAGATGTGATTATTTGGTTTGACAAAAATTAATTTACTTTGTTTGATTTTGATGCATGGGTTAATTTTTCAACTATAAGTGGATGCATGATGAGTCGATGATCACGACGACCAAATTAAAATTTGTTAATATTGTGATCACCCAAATAAATATCATACAATAATTAATGTAATATAGTTTCGTTTTAGGATAAAAAAAATATATATAATTCTAATATTTTTTAGTTATCAAAACCAAACATCAGAGAGCATAAACAAAGAACAGAGTAATCATACCTCCCATGCAGAATTACATACTTAAGCAGTTAATAAATCCTTACAAATGATAAAGACAAAATTTGAATATAATGTAGAAATTAAAATAAAAAGGTTACCTTCAGTCATACAAAGGAGATTAGCAATGAGAAAAATTGCAACTGTAATGCGCAACTTGCTGGCCATCTTCATTTTTGGATTGGAATTTCCAAATGGTTTGTACTTTTTTCACTGTCAAGCTTGCCTAGTGCCTATATATTTATATTCTAAAAATTTACGGCGCCTCGTATTTTGCTTCAGAGATGTTTCAAAAAAGAGAGCCTCTAAAGTCAAAGCGTGGGTCTCGCGCGGAACCTGCGCGTCAGTGCTAGCGGGAGAACTAGGGAGATAAAACACGAAGCACTGTATCAGCGTCCATTTATATTTGATCTACGCATGAGATTGAGACATAGTTTTTCTTTCTTTTTTTTTTCCCTTATTTTGGTCTTAATTACTTCCAAAATTAAAGAAAGAAATTATTCTGTTCTTCTAGCAATAAAATTTCTTCTTATCTAAAACGTTGTATTTTCAGCTGTAAATCAAATGTATCCCTCAAATATGAGGTTGGTACATTCATGTTTCGCGTTGTAATTTATTGGCACAAATTAATATACGCAATAATCAGATTAATGGGAGACTACCTAAATATTCATGCAAATCTTTTCTCAATAAAAAAGAAACCTATTGGAAATTCTTCAAAATCAATATCTGTACATAGAATATTACGTGTAAAAAAAAAGTTTACAACAAAGACGCAAAATTGTCTATTTTGAAAATGGAAATCATCAATATCCCTCCATTAATTTGATTATTTCGCTCACATATAAGTTAACTTCAACACATAATTATCAGATGCAAAATTTTATTGGAGTCAATATATATACATATTTTACCAACTATGTAATTATATATATGTTAAATGATTCGCATATAGATTTATATATAATTACAAAACTAACAAATATATATTTTCACAAATCTATTACAGAACTTCATAAATAAAAAATAGATAAATAAGCAGATTTGAGTCGGACAATAAAAAGAGAGACTTAAACTTGCTCTTTTTAAAAAAAAAAAAGAATCTTTTACCTTTCCATAACACAATACCAATCCCTCTAGTGTTTTAATCACTGGGCGGGTCGGGTATCCGTGGATCCGATCCGTCCGGATCCACGGATCCACGGATACGGCGGGTCCACGGGTACGACGGGGTGGGTATGCACGGGTCCGAACCCAAAACCCCCAACCCGACTCGTGATAAACTCGGGCGGGGCCAGACGGGTTCGGGTAGGTCGGGTCGGATCCGTCCATCTTTTTGAATTTTTTGAATTTTTTTTGAATTTTTTTGATTTTTTTGATTTTTTTTTAATTTAAAACTGCACATTATTTTAATATATATATATATATATATATATTTTTTGAATTTTTTTGTATTTTTTTGAATTTTTGCACGGATCCACGGGTCGGGCGGGTCTTGGGAGGGACGGGTCGGGTACGAATTTAGACGAGTTTGGAGGATTTGGGGCCAATCCGACCCGTGATAGATCCGGAGATCCGGGATCCGAGCACGAGCACGAGTCGGACACAAACGAATCCACGGGCGGATAGACCCGCCCGGATTTTTTTTTAAACCCTAAATCCCTCCTCTATAAAGCCGGATCCATATTTGATGTTTTTTTTTTTGATAAAAATAGAATCTTGCTTTTTTCGATTTTGACTGTTCAATTTTGATTGGAATGTTCACAAATGAAAATCAGGAGTATATTTTATAAGTTTTTCATCAGAAATTTGAACGGATCAAAGATAAGGGTCTGTTCAATAAGAGCAGCAGATACGATTCCTATAAAACCCTCGTTGCCTCCAAGCTAGGGTTTCTAACACTACTTGATCTTATCCGAGAGAGCGGCGCCGCCTGAGCACGGTTCACCTCGCCATGTCGAGACAGCTTCCCGTACCCCTACGTCGGGTTTGCTGGTAGCTTCTCGCCATGTCGCGTCGGTGCGCCGATTGATCGGCTGTGTCACGCTCGTGATGACGACAGTTCGCGGTCGGAGCTCGATCCAAAGAGACGAGCGATGATGGCAGCGCGAGCTTTCCAGAAATCAATAACATCTGTATTCGTTGCTGTTTTGTTTTTTGTGTTTTGTTCTTGTATGTCTTTCGTTGGAACTAAAGAGCAACTAGTTGATTTCTTCACAAAAGGGTCGAGTATCACAGACTTTTTCAATTTAATGGACAAGATGAGCATGATCAATATCTATGCATCATCTTGATGGAGAGTGATGAATATTGTTGGTTAATTTAGTGGTAGTTTCATAAAAGTGTGAATAATATAGTTGTAGGGACTAAAGAGTAAAATAGAAGTTGTATATGTAATGAGATTTCTGTTTAATGGAAAATGTATGCAGTCGGAAAACCTATAGTTTCTATTGCAAAATTTGCTCGTGTTTTAATTATTATAAGGGTCTGCGGCAAAGCCTCTAGGATTGGGAAAGTGCTCTATCCTATCTTGGCATATAGCTTTAGTTCTCTTTTCCATGACTGCTTTATGCTACAATTTCAGATATATGTTGTATCGTAGAAAACCATATGTTTCTTTATAGAATTAAAATGCAATGACAGTAGTGTTCTAAACTTTCTGTTACTCTAAAAGGTTCTCTGGCTCCACTCTTGCCCATTTTGTGTATTTTGTATATTGTCTAAGAATGATCATGGTACTGTTTTGTAATAACCTATCATCTTTTCAAAGAGAACTATTGTTTAATGTTGATATTTTTTGTTAAAATAAGCTTTTAGGACCTTTGACATAAATAAGGTGATCATGCAAAAAACTAAGGGAGGAAAAAAATATTACATCTTTTCACATGAAGAAAAAAAATTTAGAATGGAAGAAATTTGAAATAGACTAAATCATTATTTTGTATCCAACATGCAATGCATTTGCTCTAAATTACCTGTTGGAGTTATTATTGCATTAAGGTTAATGTGGCATCTTATTCTTTTTGTTTTGTTACCAAAGCACATCATGTATTTGCCTTTCCTCACCACCACATTAAAATTTGGTTATTTTTTGTTTTCCTATTTGTAATAATTGGTGAGTAATATTTTTAAGCCTTTTATGTTTCATGCAATAATATGTTTCTCTCTACTACCATCATAAATTTGCCATAAGTTGTCTGCATAAGCTTGATATTTTACTATGTCATGTATCTAGTTTTACTTCTTTACAGCGTAAGTACAAGGTCTATAATCTTTGTTCTGAACGGCTTTATGATGCCTCCCTCTTGGAGGGAAAGGTGAGCAATAACAGAATACATTGTTTTTTTTTTTTTTGAGAAGAAACTCAGTCGGATTTTATTCATCACGCCGACTGTTCGTGCAAATTTAACATTGACAAAATATCATTTGGGGTATTGTCAGACCAATACACAACATCAGTTACTTGTAAAGCATATTTAGCACATTGGTGTGCATAGACATTGAGTTCACGAGGTACAAAAAGAAGTTCAAAACTACAGAAATTGGAAGCTGCTTCTCTAATATCTCTAATTACTGCACCAATAGCTGACAGAGAGCTATCTTCCGAATTTGTCAAATTGACAAGTTGTTGCGAGTCTGTCTCGGCTTGCACGTGCTTGAAACCTCTTTGTCGTGCAAGTTGAACACCTTCCTTCAAAGCCAATGCTTCACCCAACAGCACATCAGTCCCTTCTATTCGCTTTGCACATCCTCCCTTGCATAAACCAATTGCATCTCTGATTACACATCCTAGTCCCATTGTCCCTGCCTGTCGATTTGTTGCTACATCCGTGTTAATCTTCATCCCTCCTTGGTCTGGCAGTTTCCATAGTCCCACAGGTAACGGCTTACCAGGTTTGAGCATGACACGCACACTCTCTCTGGCTTGATTGCACTCTCCCCTGAACCTCAATATGTAGTCAACGTGTGCCTTTGCGTCCCTTGCTGTCTTTCCCATGATCACGTTGTTTCTCTCATTCCACAAGGACCAGCAGGTAATTGAAAATAGTGCCTTGTGATCATCATCTTTCCCAATCAAGTTATCCCTTAACCAATCCTTAAGATCACCTCCTGGGTTTACCGTCGGTTTTAGCTTCCCTCTTTGATGTAGCTCGTCCCACACCCCATGTGTCGATGAACAATCCCTAACAGCATGGAGGCATGTTTCAATTTCGTTCTGGCATCGACAACATTTCGCGTCTAAATTGATTCTCCTTGCTCTGAGTTGGGTGCAGCATGGTAAAACTTCATGTGCTAATCTCCACATAAAGAAAGTGATCTTACTAGGCACATGAGCTTTCCAAATCGCCCTCCATAGTTTTTCCTGGTTGAGCCCCTCGGTTTCGTTCTGATTAACGAGGTGTCTGTAGAGGCTTCTCACTGAGAAGAGACCTGAAACCTCAAGATTCCATGCCTGGATGTCACTAGTTGGGTTTTTAGCAATAGGGATTTGTTTGATTAATCTGCCTTCTTTTTCATCAAAGGTTTCCTCTATCAAGGTTGTGTTCCAGCATCGGTTAGTCGCATCAATTAATTCGGAGACTTTTTGTAAAGATGACTCATTAGGATGACCGGTCACTTTGGCAAGCGGGTTTGCCGGTATCCATTTATCCTCCCATATCTTGATCGTCTCCCCATCACCAACTCTCCAAATTAAACCTTTCTCAAGAGCCTCTCTCCCGTGCAGGATGCTACGCCATATGTATGACGGTGCTGGACCCAATCTGGCTTGCATGAAGCTCTCATGTGGGAAATATCGGGCTTTTAGTAGCTGTGTGCATAACGATCGGGGATGCTGCAGGATTCTCCATCCCTGTTTAGCTAATAGTGATTGATTAAACATCTCAAAATCTCTGAACCCCACTCCACCACTATATTTCGGTTTGGCCAAACGCTTCCATGCCATCCAGTGTATCCTTCTTTTTTCCCTTGTGCTCCCCCACAGGAAGTTAGTGGCTGCCCGAGCTAGTTGGTAACACAGTCCCTGGGGTAATTGAAAGCATTGCATGGTGTATGTTGGTATTGCTTGTATCACCGCCTTTATTAACACCATCCAGTGTATCCTTCTTTTTTCCCTTGTGCTCCCCCACAGGAAGTTAGTGGCTGCCCGAGCTAGTTGGTAACACAGTCCCTGGGGTAATTGAAAGCATTGCATGGTGTATGTTGGTATTTCTTGTATCACCGCCTTTATTAACACCTCTTTTCCTCCAAATGACAAGAACCTTTCCTTCCAACCCATTAGCCTCTTTTGAACCCTGTCAACAATGTACGAGAACTTCGCATTCTTGTTAGCATTGATTTCTGTTGGGAGCCCCAGATATGTTGCTGAAATTGCTTCGCATTGGATTCCAAGAACTTGTCTCATTTCTTCCCGAGTTTGGCTACACGAGTTTGGTGAGAAGTAAACTGCCGATTTCTGATTATTAACCAATTGTCCAGACCCCTGGCAATATGTTTCGAGTACACATTTTAGGCTTTCTGCATTTTGCACTGTTGCTCCTATAAAGATAATGCTATCGTCTGCAAAGAAGAGATGAGAAATGACTGGTGCATTTCGGCATACTCTCAGCCCTCTAAGTCTCCCCGCTTCTCTTTCTTTGCTTATAAGACCTGATAGTCCTTCCGCACACATCACAAACAGATACGGTGATATCGGGTCACCTTGCCTAATCCCTCTGGATGGGGTAAAGAACTCAGATTTAGTACCATTCACTAGCACTGAAAACCGAGTAGACGTAACACACGCCATCACTGTCTTGACCCATTTGGTACTGAAACCCATCTTCAGCATAATTCCTTCCAAATAACTCCACTCGACCCGATCATATGCCTTAGCCATATCAAATTTAATGGCACACTGCCCTCTTTTTCCTTTCCTCCTCCTTCTAATCGCATATAAGCATTCATGGGCAGTTATAACATTATCAGAAATCAGTCTGCCTGTTATGAAAGCACTTTGTTCTAGCGAAATAATATCTGGGAGAACTTTTTTCAATCTGTTAGCTAGTACTTTCGAGATGATCTTATAAGCTACATTGCACAAGCTTATCGGCCTGAATTGGGCTAATTCTGAAGGGTTTCGTACCTTTGGTATGAGTGCAATCAGTGTATCATTTAGCCTTGCTGCCATACTGCCTCCATTTAAAAATTGCAACACTTCTCTTTCAACTTGTTCATGTATCAGCTCCCAATTAGTCTGATAGAATGCCGCGGGAAAACCATCCGGGCCCGACGCTTTCCACGGGTCCATTTGAAAAACCGCCATTTTTATTTCCTCCACAGTGAATTCTTTTTCTAGCATCTGATTCATTTCAACTGTGACTTTCGTTTCAACGTGTAGCAGCACCAAACTTGGATCCACCTCAGGGTTTGCAGTGAACAGTTGTTCATAGAACTGTCGTGTCATCTGAACTAATTCATGATGGTTGGTGACCAGAATACATTGTTTTTTTTACTTTTCTGTATCAAGTTAATTTTAAATGATTTACAATGAAGTTTCCAAATTAGTGATAAAAGTTAACCATGATGAACGGATATATCACTGATCTTGTTAAAAACATTTTAAATGAGCAAAAATATCATTTAACATTTTTTCCAAATATTATTTGAAGAATCTTATAATAGAAGTTCATCTTATGCTATGAAATTATTCCTCCATCACCCCTCAGTTAGTCATTTATGATATAACTTGAAATGAGAGTTGTCATCGATCGAACTTGAATTTATCGTCTTTCTTACCTAAATAATTTTGGTACCTTTTGCAAACTATACGTTGTTTTGAAATTTTGATAATAATCGTTATGCAGTAGGTTTTTGCTAATTTTAATTCTGCATCCATGCATTGATTAAATGCATGCTTTTGTTTTTTCTCAGTTAGCATGTTTTCCATTTGATGACCATAATTGCCCCCCAATCCAACTTATCATATCTTTTTGACATAGTGCCTACTCATGGCTGAAAGAGGATATCGAAAATGTTGTTGTTCATTGCAAAGCTGGTATGGCATGTACAGGTCTCATGATCTCTAGTCTTCTTCTATACTTGAAGGTAAGTTTAAATAACATTTAAGCATGATCTTATTAGCTGCTTAGACTATGTTTATTGGAGGAATTTTATATACACTTGCAATTGTACAATCTTCTTTAGTGACAAGAGCATAAGAAATTCAAATTATCCCAAAGCTTGTCAGATAATTATAATTTCAAAACTAAACATTCAAATAACAATTCTCAAGGA
The DNA here is from genome assembly GCA_964058865.1 of Eleocharis quinqueflora. Classification (NCBI taxonomy): domain Eukaryota; kingdom Viridiplantae; phylum Streptophyta; class Magnoliopsida; order Poales; family Cyperaceae; genus Eleocharis; species Eleocharis quinqueflora. The sequence goes on along the minus strand of CAXKVX010000042.1, from coordinate 317,453 downwards.
AAAGGACATTTGGGATACTTCACTTATTTTTAAGAGATACATGTGATGCACATCTTTTTGTGATCCTGTGCTTATTTATGATTTATGCAACTTTTATAATTTTTGCTAGATGTGCAGGAACTTTTTTACTTAATCCGTGTCTGGAACATTTCATATTTTGCATTATTTGGTTTTATATTATACCTAGCTTTGTAAACGTGCAAAACTGAATTATAGACTGCATCATTTGTGAAGTAGGAAAGAATAAGAAAGGTTGCCAGATGGTTTGCCTGTAATCTTTTCATTAAATAGTGCGAGAGCTATATATTAAGAAGGATATACTGGTGATTGACATTCTTATCAATAACCGTAAAGTGATCTCTATTTTGATTACAGGATGCAACATAATGTAATTTATGTATATGTAGTTCTTCCCTATTGCTGAGGAGGCAATGGAGTACTACAATCAAAAGAGGTGTTTCGATGGAAAAGGTCTTGTCCTACCAAGTCAGATTGTTAGTGTCTTTTTTTTCCAGCTTGCACTTTCTTATTCATAAAGAAAGGCCATAATATACCTATTAATTTATTGCATCTTTAATATTCATAGAGTTATGTGAAGTATTTTGAGCGTATCTCGACCTACTTCAATGGAGAAAACCCACCTAGCCAACGGTAAAAACCTATCCTCCCAATTTTATACAAGGATCATCATATTTTATTGCCTTCGCTAAGATTTGATTGGTTTGTGATTTGATCATACACCATCTTCCAGGTGCATGCTTAGGGGTTTTCGTCTTCACAAGTGCCCTTACTGGATAAGGCCTTCCATCACTATCTCAAATCATAATGGTAATACCCAACCCTATCCATTCCCTCTGTCCCATTTCAACTATATGCCTTCTTCTGTTTTGTATAAAAATGTTATTTATTTTTATCAGGCAGGGGTTCTTCTCTACAAAGAAACATCCAAGGACCAAAGAGCTCAATGTATGCATCTATAGATATCCTTTATTTTGTAACTAAAGAGTTTCATATATCTTTGGATACAAGTCAAAACTAACTAACTTATTATTATATTATATTTTAGCCTGAGGATTTTTGGTTCAGTGCACCTAAAAAGGGGATAATGGTTTTTGCTTTACCTGGAGAGCCTGGTCTAACCGAGGTGGCAGGTGATTTCAGAGTTCATTTTCATGATCATCAAGGAGATTTCTACTGGCAAATACTTGGACTTCTATATTGATTTTCTGTTACTTTGTTATCTGTTGTCAAAACTTTGGTATTGTTATCAGTTTTTTGGTAAAAGAAAATGTGATTCTCCATTATCGTATTGCTTGAGAAACTTGCATCACAGCCCAATTCCTGCAAAATTGTTGAAGCATATTTGAAATATCACAGCCAAATTTCTGCAACCTGGGCACCTTTTGCTCTAGTTACTGGTACTGGTTCCTGGTACAGACTCAAACTTTCTACCAGCACCCTAAACCTGTATCAATATAGTAAATTATACTGATTTGAAAAGTGCCACTGTCCTTGAAAACAAATGCTTATGTTTTTATTTTACATACAATTTTTTCAGTTGGTTGAATACGACAATGATGGAAAACAGAACAATCTTGTCACTGCTGATCTGGATGGTTTTGACAAGGTTTGCAATTTTGAGACTATATATACTTCAAGATTGTAAATATATGTTACTTCTTGTGCAAACTATCCTAGTATTTTATCTTCCTTCAATATGCTACAAATTTCAAATTGATTCAATCTTGTCAAATAAGATACAGGTCAGGTAATCAGATAAATGGGTTTCATTGGCATCTCTAACAATCAGGCACACTAGGAACACATGGACATGCAAAAGTTGGGCTCATTCAAGGAATCCTAAAATTGTCAAATTATAACAGATCAAGCTTAGTCACTGAAATCTAAGGGTATGGTTACGGGTAAAACAACTTAATTTAATTAGCTTATCAGGTAGACATAAGTGATAAATATAATTTCGAATTTAATTCTAATCTTTCTGTGATAATTGATAAATACTAGTCCTATATACTCTTAATCATTCATTCGTTAGTTAATTAGCTATTACAATAATGACAATTGAATATGTAATATATCACATATTTTTTCTGCATTAGTAACTTTTATTTATTTCTATTGTGACCAACAAATATGTAATTTTTTGTGATTGCTTATACATGTTGAGTCTAAAGTGTATTCAATTGTTTGTTGTTTATTTGGGCCTCTAGATTATATGAATATCATTAATTTTATTTGGTAATTACTTCTTATTTGTCAATTGCCTCTTAACCTTAATCTTTAAGGTTTGGGTAAGAATAAGGCTATTGCTTAATGGGTTAGGGTAGGATATGAGAACATATCTACCTGGCCCTGTGATACCCTGTTGACAACCTACTGATTTTGTACATTTTTGAACCATTTATAAGTTTTGTGAGTTTAATGCTTGAATTAATAATTTGAGGGAAGTATAGTAAGTTTAACTTTTTAAGTTTTCACACTTGTTTGTTATTTGCAAATAGGAAGGAATTCTGGTAAATCACAAATGTGTTTTCCGTGAGAATGGAAACAGGTGGAACAAAAAGTACTTTTTTAAAAAGAATAAGAAAGGTACAACAAGAAATACTGTAAGTTGCATAGGATAAATAATGGGTTCTTGTTTTAACTAAATTAAAATCCTGGTCAAAGCTTGCATTAATACATAAAATTGTCATGTTTTCTTAGTTCTAAAATTACATCACATGTCAACCTCCACAAAGCAACACTGTTCTCTCTTCTTTAGGTAAGTGACCTCAGATTGTCTTATCAATTATCATGGTTATTATCCAGTGTACGTTTGTTTGGATGTGACCCACTATGGAAAAAGATATCTAAAATTTATTATGCTAATATGGGATAGAAAATCAAAATATCAGTTTGAATGTAACAGTGAACTTTTTAAATTTCAGGATGATACTTGATAAAATATTTCACTGATAATGTCCATGCAATTCATAGGAAGTGGAAAGTAATTTGATATTTTTTATTGTTTGTTTTAATCTTGCAGAGAAAATTGCCATCTCCAGGGTTTGAAGTTGAAGTTGTTCTTGTAGAATATAACGAACCTGCACCTGCACCTGCATCACCAACAACTACAATTACAGCTGCCACTACAAAACCTGATACTGAGACGGCCAGCAGCACCACAAGAGAAACCCCATCAAGTCAAAATCCTGCAACTTCTGAAGCTTCCAACAAAGAAGTAACCACTACCCAAGAGAACAAAGATGATGTTTTCTCAGAAGATGAATCTGAAGAAAAGAAACAATCCCGAAAGGATTCAAGCACATCCAATGTATCACAAGCGCTTGAGAAAATCACCCTTAAAAAAGAAGATAGTACTGTAAAATCAACTGGTCCTCCACCTCCAGATGACACAACAACTGGAGAGAGTGGCAAGAGTGCTGCCTCAGCTTCTGTGCCAGTGCGCACGAGTGATATGGATTCAAATAGCATGAGTGAGTTCAAGGCTATTGCAGCTGATGCATCGGTTTTTTCATTTGGAGATGAGGATTATGAGAGTGAGTGACCTTGATTTGTTTTATGTTGATATGTGTATATAGATGGGTTTTAAAGAATTTGATTTTTTGTCTGTAATTTGTTCCTCGACCAAATGTTGCTGCTTCATCTATCAAATCTAGTGTTGACCAAATTAGCGGGCACGAGCGGGCGCAGGTTGTTCGGTTCACGAGTTGCCCGAGTACGTGTGGGACGGATTAAATAGGGTGGGTTGGGACGGTTTGAATTTGGGTGATGACCTAACGCCCATTGATCTGTCGGGTTGGGATGGGGTACGTGGGTATGGGCAGGTCATGGTTTGTGGGCGGGTTGGGATGGGTTACGAACGAATTGGGACGGGTTGGTGCGGGTCACGGGCACGGGCGAAGTCGGGTTAGGAAGAGATGAGTTATTACGGGTAAAATTTCGAAGAGCGACTCAAATCTGTATGAAACTCGCTTTTAGCAAGGGTACGGGCTGATACGGATTGGATCCACGAGCGACGGGGTGGACTAACGCGGGTCGGGTTGACTCGTTCGAATTTTGTCAATACACTAATAAAACTTGTACACTTGTTAAATTACACAAGACAATAAGGTACAATTTGCTTTGTTTACAAGCTCCGTTGCAATTGTTAGACCTCATGTTGATCACCCTAGTAACTTTTGTGTACGCTAAAGTTTGGAACGAGATCAACTACGGAACACAAAATTTGATCTTTGATTTACATTAAAATTTGTGAACTAAACTTTATAAAATTCAGTCCTCTTGCAGTTCATCTTGTGTGGTCGAGCGGTGCAGTGCAGAGAATATGGACCCTTCGTTGGTGCTGCACAGTAAAAGAATAGGATCCTTAAGTTTGGGTTGATTTTGAAAAGCCGCAATTGTCTAGTGTATGATACTAAAAGAAGTACAATATTATCTGATTTGTACTTAAGTTTGATTACCTTTCTCGGCGATACCAATTGAAGTTTGCAATTAAAAAATACAAAAGGTGTACATAGTAAAAAAAATCCTAAATGTTGCACATTTGAATTTCTGCAACGTAATCGTACGATCTGCAACCAGAATTATGTTTGTTGCACATTTGAATTTTTTTTATTTACACTTTAATTCCGCTTATTAGTTAAACAAACTATTAAAGACCCATTTAATATAATGTCCAATAAAAATTGGTATTAATATGCTCATATAATACCGAGTGTCAAAAATAGAATCAGTATTAAAAGGTCGACATTTAACACCGGTTGCTTTGCACTTTTTGCAGTCCCCTTAATCCCGGTACTATATTCGGTATGAAAGCCTTTTTTAACCGATATAATAGTTTTTTTTTCCTGATAGTGAATTAAAACACTGAAGTCTCTTGCTGGGGCAATCTAACAATTATTGTCCGAACCTTGATTGTTGTTATATATCAGGTACCATCACAAATTATATGTATTTATGGAGACAACGAAGGGTTTATTGGCATTTTAGTGGATGTTTATAAAGGTATGACGATATCTTTGACCTTCTATTCGTTGTTGATTGCGTCTTATTTATAATCATTTATTATATTTTGTGTTGTTTTTATTTTTGAGATAAATGATAGTATTTATCACTCAAATTTAATTCAAATTTGATCTACGTATTTCGTTGTATTTTGCTTTTATTGAATTTTAAATCTGCATCTCTCACATGAAATATTTTGCTCCTAACCACTAAAATAAGAATTAGTTCTTATGCCGTGTTGTTGATTATCACAAAAAATAGTCAAATTTTATGTTATAAGATAATAGTTTAGGGTTACATTTTGGTGTATGTAAAAAAAAATTCTTCTTTTTCTACACATTCTCTAAACTTCAAATATTAATTATTATTTTAAATTTTTTTTAGAATTCAATTTCCATCTTGAGATTTATCACTTTTTGTATTAAAGTACTTGTTCCTTTTAGCTGCAACTAATACACAACTACATTTTGTATCTTTTTTTCGTTTTTAAATAATTTTGAATTTAGCTGAATCATAATTTACCTAAAATGAAATTCGTATAAAAAATGGATGAGACATAAATTCAGAATAAACCAGTAACAACAAATTGACTAAAGAGCCTATCACCAATATAATCCTGATATGTGAGAGGTGGTATTATATAGTTCAATTATGTTCAAAAGGACAGTGTCAATTTCATATTTATTGCATTTAGTAGCATTATATGTGCCTTAATGGATGGAGAATTAAACATAATATAAGAAAGGACCAAAATTGACACAAAAGGTTCTTGTTTGGTCTCTATTGACCTTTGATTTCTGAGGAATTATCCAAGCTAAAAAAACATAATTTGTGTACTTTTTACAGAGAAGCACACAGAGAGAAACTAATGGACAAAAAACAAAGATCGTTTTCTGATAGAGAGATCACACCGAAAGGGACAAGAAAAGGACCTTTTTTGATAGCAAAAGTATGATTAATGATTAATATAAATTATTGAACATTAAACCCGTTACATGCGTCAGCTTTTTTTTGGTAATTATGAAAAAGTTTACGAAAAAATAGCTAAATTGTTTGATTTTTTAGATCCCATAATCAGAACGGTGAAAAATCTATCGTGCAGAAGAAACAAATTCACTGCACGGTAGATTTTCTACCGTGCCCCAATCTCTTTCTACGGCACAATTCAACTTTAAAAGATATTTTCCGTTATAACTATTTATAGAAAATATTTTCGGTCATGACTATGCATAGAAAAATATTTTCGGTCATGACTATGCATAGAAAAATATTTCGGTTTTGACTTATTGTGACCATAAATTTTTTAATTAATTAATTTAATTTTAAAATAAATTTGTCATTGCATTAAAAAATGGTACGCGTTGATGCCTTAATTTATCTCAAGCATGAATTATATTAATTTATTTATTTATTAATGCTAATAAATACATCTAATGGTCACAATAGAAATTATTTTATTATACATGATTATAGTCGAAAAATATTTTTTTATACATAATCATAGCTGAAAATAGTTTGGGAAGTTGAAACGTGTCGGGAAAAATGAATTGGGCACGATAGAAAATCTTCCGTGCGGTGGGTTTGTTCCTGCCGCACGATAGATTTTTCATCATTCTAGCTATTGAATCTAAAAAAAATCAAATAACTTGGCTATTTTTCTCGAAATTTTTTTCATAATTACAAAAAAAATTCTGGCGTAAGCATTTTTTAATAATTATGAAAAAATTTGTGTGAAAAATAACTAAGCTGTTTAAAATAGAAATTTTGTAAGTGCGTATTGTACAGTCAGAATATTCAGAAAAAATGAGGATATACTAAAATTAGCGCGATATGGTCCTCTTTTGAAACTTATCCCTGATTTTATTTTAAGTTTGTAAGGATATTTTTTAACAAATTTGTAGGGATTAGTTTGTAAGGATAAGTTTTGTTGATAAAATTAGTACATTTTTAGAGTTTTCTAGCTATATTTTAAATATTTTTTAAAAATAATCCTGAAAATGTTATGTTTTTAATATTAAATTGGACTATTTCTAAAAAATATTTAAAATATAGCTAGAAAGTTTTAAAAATCACGAAATTTGATTTCCTACAAGATTTTGATATGAAGAATTCATTGAGCAACTTAAATTTAAATCTTGACTAAAAAAAGTTGGCTAATGTGAAACTTTTGAACTTCGGCTGAAGTGCAAATATTTTCATATTAGCCATACTCAATATATATATATATAGGGATAGGCTATTATGAAAATGTTTGCACTTTGACCAAAGTGCAAAAGTTACACATTTTATAACTTTTTGAGATGTTGAGTGACACTAAACTTGACGTCTTAATGCTATGAGTTTTTTGCATGTAAACATTTCTGTACTTACTCTTTTTTTAATAATTAAGGAACTTGATATTCATTTCTGATATACTTGCATGGTTTGTGAAAACAACTTTAGGGGTACTGCGTTCGACTTTTCTATTTTTTGATCCTATGGTGTGTGCAACATTTACCTCGAAAACACGACGGAGAAGGTCAAATTTGCTCGAATAGCACCACAGCTCAGAGGAAAAGGAGATCTCAAAGGAAGCACCACTCGGACCTGTTTAAGTTACTGATAAGGTACAAAAACGATACCAAAAAGTTACTGATAAGGTACTGATAAGTTAGAAAAACCTGTTTAAGGCACAATAAAAGACCTATGTTTAAAGGGTATAGTTTGATTTACGATTTATTTATTTTTCTGTGAAACAATTCTTTATTCCGGGTTTATTGCTTAAGGGCACTAGCTGAGACCTCTGTTAGTCGCTGATTCTTTATTCTGTATTTCTTTTTTCTCTTTAGCCTCTCTCTCTATATATATAAATTTAGGGTTTATATCAGTATTTTTTATTTTCCAAAAGACCAGAATCTGTATATTAGTATGGAAAAATAAATTCAAAAGAATTCTCAATGCCATTATGTCATGTATTGCTCATAATAGTGATCAAGGTATAATTGATTTCACATCTTAGTGACTCTGGTTGTATTGTTATGCTCTTTTCCATAGTGAAAAGCTGGAGCTTACCATGCTCAGTTTTGGGTCTGTAATTATTAGTGATCTTAGTGTTAGGAAAAAAAATATATCAGGGCAGTTAGATAAGGTTGATGCATCAACATAATTCAGGGTTACACACTAATTTTTTTCGGTGTGATTTACCAATTCATTTTTCTGTCTTCATGCATGCTAAGCTAGAATTGGAAATTAGGATCTATTATATCTCTTCTCTTCTCTTCTCTAATTATAATCTTGTCTTCATGCAGACTTTGTTCATGGAGGGATGAAAGCAACAAGCGACGTTAGTTGTGGGATGCCACTGTTTTATTGCACTTGGTGTATGATTTAATTAGTTTTACTAGGATGCGTAATATTTAAATAGATGGATCTATCTTGCACTTGCTAATTGTGATGTTTCTGATTATGTTTTATATTATCTCCTTGCTTGCACTATTTTGAATCATGTTTTACTTGGGTGCGCTAGAGAATTGTTTTACTTTCTTGCACAGTATTATGTATGGTTGCTATACTGAAGCTCATAGATCAACACAAGTCACTTTATGCTGGAGAATTGTTTAGATTGCCAAGTTCAACTTTATGCTGGAACTGCTGTTGTGGTTTCTATAACTTTACGCTGGAGAATTGTTTTGTATTGCCATTTCAATTTACATTAAAGAATTCAACAAAACCAAAACTGTAAGATCCCTGGTGCTTACAAACAGAATGCCAATATTGTAAAGTTTAAACAAAAAGAATCTAAATTCAAACGTACAAATTGATATTACTAAATTCAAACGTACAAATTCATATTACTAAATTCAAACATACCAATTCAAATAAGTCAAATTCAAAAATACTCTTAATTCAAACATACAAATTCAAACATACAAATCCAACTAAGTCTCTTAAGCTAATCAGATTGCCAAATAAGTCCCTTCCCCTGTAAACCCTACCAAATAAGCACCAAGATGTTCAGTTTGTTGTAAAAGAAATGACAGAATGACAGAATCGATGTTCTATTTTAAAATGTTGTGCAAATAATTACTTAAAATTATCCAATCCTATTAGAATTACAAAAAAATGCCAACTTAGCCATTATCAGAAACGTAATAAAATAGAAATTAGAACATATCCAACTTAACATCCAACTCCTAATAAAATTACAAGATCTACTTGATATCCAACTTAGTATCCAACTCCTAATAATATAATGGTTCCTCACAAATACCGTCACTTCTTGCTTTCATCTCTCAATCAACAGTCTTCCCAATATTACTGCATAAAAAATGAGCATTAGAGAATAAAGGAGACAACAGATTCTGAATTGAATATTTCAAGAAAAAAAAGCCATAGTAAAACAGATCCATAACATGCAATATGTTGTATTAAAATGTTCATGTTGTACCAACAAATACCAGCATATTAAAAAATCACTTCATACAGTATGTTGTATTAATATGTTCATTTAATATCATTCATGAGCAAATTAGATATGGAGAAATTATAAGGTTCTATCATCAATTACAACATTTAGTAAAATTGAAATGCTCTAAAACCAAAGATAGAAAATTACTAGATGAAGCCTAACCACCTTCTGACTGCCTTGTTATTTCTGTAATCTGTAAAACAAATTTTTAAATAAAAAAAAATCTCATGTCACTTCCTTCAAGGAACTCTCAAACATCAATTAAGTTATAGCAGCTATTTCTGTGATTTATATGTAAATTCGTGAAATGTACAACATAGCAGAAACTACAATTGGAAGTTCCTCGACATGCAATTGCAATATTACCAAATCAACCAAGAAATAGAACAAAGGCATTACCTTGGGATGTTGGTATCGTTTTTTTGAGAAGGGTCGAGCAGCGTCGCTTCTTCCTCCTTTCCTCTGAGCTTGGGTGTGCTATTCGAGAAAAGATGGAACTTCTGTGTCGCATTTTGAGAAGGATCGAGTTTGCTTGTGCGAGTCGCGAAGAATTCTAGGGTTTTCAAGGATTCGGGAAAAGGACAAGCAACTGCTCTTTGGCTGGGTTGGGGTGCACGAGATCACATCTGAAGGAGGTAGAAAAAGGACGAGTAGTTGCTCTAAGGCGAGAAGCATATGAAGGAAGGATGGATTCTTGGGTTTTTCGTCGGGAGAGAGTTCCGGCCGGAGGGCTGGGAGAGAGGGAGAAGAAAAGAAATATCAGATTTTAATTTCGATGTAATGGACTCGTCCATTTAATTTCATTTCTGACTCTATCAGCGTCATATGATAGCACGAATCTCGACAATATTGGAGGGTCGGGATTTTCAAGCACGAGAGCTGCGGTGCTTGGTCAAGCACCGTAGCCTAATTCAAATCTTGTTATTTTGTTCAGTAAGTCATTTTGTTAATCCTAGTTTGCATCTATTACTATTAAATCCTTTGCTAACAGACTATAATATATCTTCTTTATATTTTTCAGCATTCAAATCTTGTGAATTTGGAACAGTTGAGAGAGAACTGCAAGTGGGATTTTGTTTTGTTTATTAAGGTGTAATTGTGAATTTATGTCGTTGAATATAAATTATGTAATTGTGTAAATAATTTTGTAATTGTGCCGTACATATATATATATAGAGAGAGAGAGAGAGAAAGGCTAGGGTGCTCCATGGAGCACCAAATCGCTCGTGCTCCACATCCGTTATATCCAATTTGAAAATTCCAATGACCGATCTGAACCGTTGAATATGATCTACATATTGAAATCTACTTGTATGTTGAATTTTATATTTTTTTTTGAAATTTTTGCTATTTTTTAAAGAGGTAGAAAATTGCTAATCAAACGGTTCGGATCGATCATTTAAAATTTTAAATTAGAGATACAGTGTGGAGCATTAGAAGTTTGGTGCTTCATGAAGCACCCTAGTCTATATCTCTCTCTCTATATATATATATATATATATGATTGATTTGCACTGGGCTGGGGCAAATTAATTTGTATTGATCAGGGATAAAATATGGGTATACATTATGTGGGGATCAATTTACGGCTGACAATATAGGGTCAACCAAACAAAAATCCCTGCACCACGCAACATAGAATTATATATTTATCATTAGATAATAATTAAAAGTCGTTATTAGTTGAAAAACTAAAAAAATAATAAAAAAGATTTATCACCGAATTTTTATTAATGATCGGTGAGAAAGGGGACCTTTATCACTGAATTTTTATTAAGATTCGGTGAGAAAGGAGACCTTTATCACCAGATCCTTATTAAAATGGGGTGAGTAAAGAGATCTTTATCACCGGATGTTTTTTAAAAAATCGATGACGAATACATAACATTTATCACCGGATCTTAAATACTTTATAATCCTTCTCTTTTAACTCCGGTAGGATATCCGGGGTTAAGTCATTTATAAATCTGGTGATAAAAGATTTTTTTGTTGTAGTGAAATGAAATTTGATTATAGTTAATTAGATTGATAATGGACAAAACTAAATAAAACCAAACCCGTTTACATCTCTAGCTAGATATATATATCAATTTGTTGTCTGTATAAACTGAGTGTACTTCTAATACTAATTAGTTTTATTCTAAAATATCTTTATTTTAACTTATTTAATTATGTCGTTAATATTGAGGATTTTTAATATCTCTTAATATCATATATATGCGCTTTGCTTTTTTAAATTGATGAAGATCAATAGATCATGCCTGCGGTACGTTTCTTTTCTAATTAACAAAGTAAAATGAAAATTTTCCAATAGGAAAGGTAATAAAAAGGTGTAAAAGGTAGTTGTTAGAGAGTCAGTCATCAACAATAATTAAGTAATTGAAAGATTATAACCACAAAATTTCATGCACGTACGAAGCTTTTAAATGCACTGTTTTTACTATTACAAAAAGTGTTAAAACTGCAGCAGTTATCAGTGAGATCTGTGGCTTCAGTTTTTCGCCACTACGGTATCATAGAAAAAGGTTAAATAAATAAATGTACATGGAAGTGGGTACGTAAACAAAGGTCTTTAATTTCTTGCGCCTTAATTTCTCAAATTGTACGGTGCAAATTTTGGTACATGATAAAGAAGGATCCTTTGCATTAAATGAGAGTAAACTTTCACCCTTTGGGGTTGGCATTACTCTGGTATCTTGTGACCTGTACAAGAAAAAGGAGCAGAAAAAGAAAAAAAATGTCCCTTTAAGTTTCAAATACAGTGGTCCATGATCCATCATGTTTTGATCTTCACTTTACGTGCGCTGTTAATGATGTAACAAGTTTGGTAATTTCAGCCAAGATGCAATTTCTAGTCTTACTGAAAAAATTGCATGGCATTTTCTCTTATTGACATCCTTATTTAACTCGTTTCATTGTCCATTGTCTTTGTGAATAGATTCAAAAATAGTTAGAAAATGACAAAAAAATATTTAGGTTATAAATGCAAAGTCCAGAGTAGTTCAAGTGATATCTAACTAAGATTATTTTATAGAGGTCATGGTTCAAAAAATGCTCATGTGTGTTAAAAGACATTGTGTGTGTGTGTAATCTGTTGAAGTGCAACGCAACCAATGTAGCTCCTTCAAAGACAAAACAAAATATAAGATAGCTGACTTTTGGAAACAATCTTATTCTTTTAACGGATAGACTTTGTGAAAGGAACTGTAAATGAAAAGGAGGTGGAAAAGAGTCAGAAAGGTAGATGATAGATGACAGAAAAGGAAAAGTGAGCTTTCACTAGCATTCAAGTCATCCTATATATATCTCTGCCTACTCACTTGCTCATGAGAGTCCTGTAGGGTCTTACAAAAGGAAAGGAAAAGAAAAGACAATGAATCCATGATAGAGATATTACCAACAAGACCAATTAGAGATTGAATTGAGGTGATAGCTATCTGGTCAAATCCATGGGGAGGCCTCCATGCTGTGACAAAGTAGGGATAAAGAAGGGGCCTTGGACTCCTGAGGAAGACATCATTTTGGTGTCATATATACAAGAACATGGTCCTGGAAATTGGAGAGCTGTGCCTACAAACACTGGTTTGTATACATGTTTCCCTCTCTTGTTTCAACACACACGAATGCGCACCGAATTTCATTAACACCACAAACCTTACCACCAGATAACAGATCACCTTTCATATAGAAAACCAAGAAAGATTGATTTAGTTTTAGAATCCTGTAAAATTTTAATTTATTCCTTTACATTTCTTTTTGAGGGTGAGGGTGCTTTTAAAATGCAGGGAATTCATGAGAAATCTTGCCTCTTAATATGCTGTTTCCAGCAGCCAAGTATAAAATGTCTCTGGGGCTCTGTTGATTTTTTTTTTTTTTTGCTAATCAGTTATTTCTTAATTTTAGGCTTGATGAGGTGCAGTAAGAGTTGTAGACTGAGATGGACAAATTACTTGAGGCCGGGAATCAAACGTGGGAATTTCACACCACATGAAGAAGGGATCATTATTCATCTGCAATCTTTGCTAGGTAACAGGTATTACATGAAGCATTAATTTCATATATCTTATTCTCTAATTAAGTACCTTACTACCTTAATTTCATTCAAGAAAGTTTTTATATATGTAGTTAATCGTCCTTCGGTATAACTATAAGTTACTAATTAAGGAAAAAGTTAAATGTTGGTGCCAACACTTGTTAATTTTTCTAAAAAAAAACAAGTGTTACATTATACGTGTATTAAGTCATAACTGAGTGATTCATATGTTACACTTACATCATACAACATAAGAATGCATGCCATTAGAACCTTATGACTGTGCACTATAAATTGACTCTACCGTGTACCTATAGTATGTAAAGTATTTTGTGTGTTTACTCGTTAGAATATTAAGTTTATAAGACCACTTTTTCCTTGAAATATATATTCATGCAATGTGTTCATAACAGATGGGCTGCGATCGCCTCTTACCTCCCACAAAGGACTGATAACGATATAAAGAACTACTGGAACACTCACTTGAAGAAGAAGCTAAACAAACAACAAGCTTTAACAGGTTCTAATAATAGTAGTAGCCATATGACCTCATCTGACCCTTCCTCAATAAATCATGTTCACAAAGCCACATCAAAATCTTCTACTGAAGAAACAAGTCAAACAAATAATGCAGTAAACCCTAATTCATGCAATACTAGCAACAATGCAGCTCTCTATGTATCTAGCACCGAAAACATATCCAAGCTCTTACAAGGCTTCATGAATTCTGCTCCAAAGGTTGATACATGCTCCTATATTGAAGAAAAGAAGTACCAAAATGATATAATACGCCCTGATGTATTGATAGATTCATGCTGCCTAAACCAACAAGAAATAGAACCGTTGCTTCATTTTGACTCGGATGCATCTATATCTCAGTCCATTTTAACTGAGTTTGACGAGGTTAAGCCGACTTCACTTTCTCAACTTGAGAAATGGCTTTTTTATGAGCCAAGCGCTGAAGGTCAGGTTGATTTAATGGATTTATCTACAGATATGTTTTAGGCTTCTAGTAGCCCGTTCTTTAAGTCATATGTTGCTTTTGCTTGTAATCTATGGATAGCATGCATGAAAAGAACCCCATGCAAATTCGTGATAGATACTTATGGAAGAATTACAAGGAAAGAATGAGACTTATAAGAAAGGATATATAGTGATAAGGATAAACACTGTTCTATTGGCAGCACATAGTTGGTCAACATTATGCATGTATGTTAATTTGTTTATATGAATGTATGTATGTATGTATGTGTGTATGTATGTATGTATGTATGTATGTATGTATGTATGTATTTTTGTAAGAATGTAAAATGTTTGACATATGTATCTTTCAGCTTTAAATGTTGTTTATTTACGTACAGTTTATGGTGCTGCTTTTATGCTTACTGTGTGGATTTGTATGTCTACCAACCATTATCAATCAACAAGTTAATAAATATAATAAATATGCTTGAGAGTCTTCCAGCTATCAGTCGGTTTTGGGTGGCACACCAGTGTGAAAGATTTAAAACACTGGTGCCGGTAAACTCAGCTTTTCTTTTGTGACTGGATAGGAATCATTCGTACTAGAATAGGGGTTATGGTTGATACAGCTGGATGTAGTTTGGTGTTAGAGTTCAGTAAACTTTACTTTCTCTAATTTTCAATGAAAAATGAAGTGATAGATTCTGAAACTTGGCCGATTTTGATTCGAGTCGGCCGAGTCAACTCGGAATCGGCCGGGTCCGAGACGAGTTTATCCGATTCTCACACTTGCGCGAGTTTTATCCGATGACTCGGATGAACAGTGCCAAGTCAGTCAATTCTGACCGATTCTTAACCGAGTCAACCAAGTTTTACAGAGGCCCCTATATATTTTACAGATTCTGTTTTTTTAAGAAGGTTGATTGATTCTGTTGATTAGATCTCTTGTACACAACTCATATCCTAAACTGGCAAGCAAATTAATACCTGATAAATATTTCTTAACAACAGAGCTTTCAATTGAGTTTTTTTTTATTTTTTTTATTTTCTAACTTCATCGCCCTTGTGTTGAAATAATCTTCAAGAGCAGATCAATATTAAAAAAAATATTTTCAAGGTGGGATATAATGTCACATATAACACATTTTCAAGGTTAATACCGAGGACGATAAGATGATTCAGCCAGCTCGGCATAACTTCTAGCAAAAAAAGTGTGTTCTATTTGTAATGTTTGTAATACATTATATAATTAATAAATTATATGAGTGTAATATTGTCTTAATTAACATAGTTTTTTTTACAAATTATTTTAATCAATTTCCTATTTTTTCCTAAAAACGAGAGTTCTGCCAAACAAACCTGAGTTACCGAGCCGATTCTTGCGATTCCGATTCGACAATCAAACAAACGATTCTGATTCTGAATCCGAGTTTCAGAAATCTAACCATGTTGCGCGGTCCATACACCATTAAATTTATGACTAATTCTGGTATGGAACAAAATTAATTAGATTTCACTATTATTGTTGCAAAATCAAATTAATTCACTACTATAAAATATTGCTTTATTTCTTGGTTTTTTTTGGCATTTATCGCCGATTTCACCACCAGCGTAGTAGGGGGCACTAAATGTTTTAACAATCGGAGATGAAAAGTCGACATTTATCGTCGGTTCTTAACAAACAACCAGGGATAAAACATACTTATCACCGGATATTAGTTTAGAACCGTCGATAAATGTCTCTTTTTCACTAGTTTCTTCGTAATAACCGGAGATAAAAGTTTCTTTTAACATCGATTATTTTCTAACAGCCGATTTTAAAATTATATATATTTTAATAGAAAACTGTAATTTTTGTGCTTGATTGGCTGGCCTAGTGTTGTCAGCCATCATTTGCTGGAATTTGATTCCAGCAAAACAATTTGAACTAATCAATTTCTATAATTATCAAATGAACTCATTAAAGCTTGCAAAATCATATAATTATATCCGACAAAATTACAAAATATTCATATATACAAAATTATTTACAAAATAAACTCGATTTCTGTCAAAATTCATATAACCATCCTAATTCAGAAATAACAAAAACAATCCTGCAAAGAGAAGAGAGGAGGCAGAGAAGAGAGGAGGCAACAGAGAAGATATGAGGTAATAAAGAAGAGAGGAGGCAGAGAAGAGAGGAGGCAACAGAGAAGAGGAGGCGCAGCAGATCGATCGAGAATAGAAAGAGAGGAGGCAGCGGTGTGAGGTCGAGAGAGAAAGAAAAGAAGAAATGAAAAAGAAAGAAAAGGTGGATTTTTGCTTTTATCGTCGGTTTATAGTAAAAAAAAGGGGATAAAAGGGTTATCATCACCAGTATTTAAGCTAGACCCGGTGATAAAAGGGGTATTATCGCCGTTTTTTAAGTAGCAATCGGCGATAAAAGCCCGAGTAAATATACAAAATAATTAATATCTTCCTTTGTGCATGAAAGTTGTAAGCCTCAGCGTGGTTTACGAGTGTTATGTGAGTTGTTCAGCCCAAAGGACTAGAGTTCGACTACCGTAAACCACAAACTTTTTTCTATTGATTTGTTGAGTTTTTTTTATTTATGTTTGAAAAAAACTTTACAAAACATTAATTTTTGTTTAAGAAGAAAAATTATAATAAATGAAATTAAAAAAACATTAAAAATATTTATCAAAAACACTATACGATACATGCATCAAATACATTACATAAATGTGTGTCTCGACACCTTTAAAATTTATAAAATAAATTATAGTACAAATTACGTATCCTTAGATATTCAATGCTGCACCCACACGCCTTCATTGTGACCTAAACAAAAACAAAATTGCGTCATTATTTTTTCAACATTATAATATAAGAAAACAAAAATTAAAAATACGTAATTAAATAAAATAAAATAAAAAAACTTGAACGCAGATAAAGGGGATCGTCATTTTCGTCAAGTGGCACATGATCGAGACTTGTGTAAAATGAAAGTATTTCATCAAAGTGATCGTACTCTTCTTCATCCACAACATCTTCAACACCGACGATTTGTCTTTTACCCCAAAGAACAACATGTATTTTAGTATTGACGGGGTCGTTCATAGAAAAAATACTTGCTGCACTTGTCGATTCGCTAGTATGAAAGGGTCGTGTTGATAACCCAACTGGTATAAATCAACTTTTACGAATCCATCTTTTTTTTGTCTATTTTCACTCCGCGTTGATATATTCATTTGCACAAAAACAAAGCAATCTTGAATGTTAAGTAATTTACTTCTCGGATCTCCTCAATCCACCTGTAATACGACATTGATTTATTGCCATCATAGATAAAGGTTCAATTGTAACACCACTATTTTGCACAATACTTTTACCGTCTCGTTTCTTCGTATACCAGGTAAATCTGTTCATATCGAATCTTTTGTATGTGTCAACTAACGATCTGAGACCCTTTGATAGACAGTAAACAATTTTATCAACGGTCCCGACTGGTTGTTGTTCGACTTTGCATCAGATTCATTTCGCAATTTTCAAATTGTGTTCGTTGGTGAACCATGATTCACGTTCCCAAGGATTTTGTACTCTCACCTCAGCTAGATGCTCGGTAACGTAAATAGCCACAACAACGCTTTGTTGCAGGATTTTGAGATGTGCTCTCTATAGCAAATCCTGACCCATAAACACATCTTTACATCCCTTTATACCGACACCTTGGAGTCTACCCTCATGTCAAGATGTAGGCAAACTAATATTGTCAATACCATCCATGTGATCAGTATAGAACTCAATGACCTCTTCTGCAATGTACCCTTCCACAATGCTTCCCTCAAGATCGGCTTCGGGCTAACCCTTTTAATTGATCCATTCTTCTCTCAAACATATATATGTGCCGCAAGAATATTGGTCCCCAAATTTTTATCTCTTTCACCAAATGAAATGTCAAACATACCATTATATCAAACAAAGAAGGCAAAAAATGTGTCTCGAGCTCACAAAGGGTCACTGTCACATTTTTTGTAGTTTATCCATGTTTGCTCAAATATATCTTGTATTTGTTGATTTGCAAAATGATCTTGAATTTTACAAAGCTTTGCCTTTTGAGAACTTTTGCAAGAAATCATCAAGAGAAGTTTTGAGGCTTCAAACAATATCCGATGAGCCTAAAAGTGATCCATAAATATGAACCTAAAAAAACCATTAAGATGTTGTACTTGCTTATGTACAAATAATAGCATCAAGCTACATCATTTGAGAAGTGGGTTATATTGCACATATAATAACTATCTGTATTTTGAACATGTAGTAAAGATTGAGCATTGTGAAAAGATGCAAATTGTCACAGCTACGAAGAGATCTGCATTGCCAATTGTCATGAGTGTATTTTCTACATATATAGGAGTCAACCAGAGATATCTTAGGCAACAATCACAAGCTTCAGGTTTATTATTTTTGTTGTCCAATTTGTTCTCGATAAGCTTTTGACCGTATTGAGTTTGTAGGTAAGCCCAATGTAGCCATAAATATGAACCTAAAAAAAATCTTAGTTTGAATATAAAGGGAAAAATAACACACTGACAAGTGTGTGGAGTCTGCATTATTTTTTTTATTCATATCTATACTTCAGCGCTTCTCTATAGATTGAATCTCACAACTCATTTTTTTCTGGAAACATGTCTCCTAAAAGTTTTAGTAGAGATGTCTCATAAAAGGCATTTTTTTCTTTTTAAAAATTTAATCTAATTATGGCAGAACACTTCAACATGACGGGGCTAGTCATAGAATATGTTTTCAACATGTTGCATCGATTATTTACATTTTCTAGGACGGGGCTAGTCATTTATAAAATATTTTTAAAAAAAATAGTAACTAAGGCAACGGTTAATCGTAAAAAATGGATGCCTCATACCCACAGTAAGCAATGGTTAATAGTAGATAATTTTTGTTTCAAACGAATATTAAATTCTTATCTTTCATGCAGCATAACACTTTTCCCAACGGTTCTTCACACGATTCAGCAACCCGTTATACAACAACGATTGCATAACCGTTGGTAAATGTATTTTTTTAATGTTGTAACAAAGGGATAACATAAAAATTTTGATTGTTGATCATATGACATGGAAAGGTATCTTCATATTATTTTGTAAGGATTCAATGCACTTCATTATTTCACTTATTTATATATTTTGACATATGTCTTATATCAGATTAATTAACTACATGTTAACAAATAAATTGTCATCCTTATTTAAAAAAATAATTGTCATCTATCTGTTATAATGTGTAGCTTTAGGATTAATACAAAAACATTTTAAAAATAAGTGATTTTAAAAATAAGTGATTAATAAATTCTTCAAAGATGACAAAATAGACCATGATTTGACTCTTACCATTCCTTTCTTAGAAGATTTACTACAACAGAAACAACATTTAAAACCCCCCCATTTAAAAGCGAAGCAACAAAATGTTCGTTATTAAAGGCTTTTATAGCGGATGCGGGAAAGGTACCGCTATAAAATGCCAGCTTTAATAGTAGATGTTATCCTTGCTCCACTATTAAAGCTATTTTATAGAGGATAGAGCCAGGGCCGCAATAAAAGGTTATCTTTAATAGCGGACTGTACATGGGATCCGCTATTAATTAAAGGCTTTTATAGCGGATGGCCCATATAGTCCGCTATAGAATGTTTTCTCTCACGGATCACCATACAGCCCAAATCCAGTCGTCAATTCTTGTCAATCCAAAGCTCCCACAGATTAAGACACACAATTTTTTTTGTTCTCTATATAAACATCAACTCTCCATCATTCTTTCTTCACAAAAATCTTCTCTCGTTCTCCATTCTTCCTAAATAAATCTTCTCTCATTCGACCTTCTTCCCACAAAAATATTTCCTCATTCTTTTTTCATCTTTCAAATATGATTGTGTTTTAAGTATTACTGTAAACATATTTATGAGTTTTGATTATTACTTTTAAAAAATTTCAAAACTTGTTTAATTATTACGGTAAATTAGGTTATTTCATAAGGTCATTTAAAAATAAAATTAGGTTGTTCAAAATCATATTACAACTAATATACAAAGAAAAGTAAATTAAGCAATAAGACATAATTGCAAATAATCAAATTTGTATTTTGGTCAAATATTACGAACGGGCATTTCTGCAAAAATATCTATCAAATCAGTCAATTTCGCAGTAAATGCAAAAACTGGCAGCAAGCTTTTTTTGTTTTTTTCGAAACCTATTATAACGGATTCTAGCCGAGGCCTGCTATTAATTCTGTCTTTTAATTGTGGTTGTGCAGTGAATCCGCTATAAAAGTTGTCTTTTAATAGCGAATGTGATCATAGTCCCGCTATAAAAGAAGGATTTTAATAGCGGCTGGTTGATTGAATTCGCTATTAAAAATTATCTTTGAATAGCGAATGGCAGAGTTTTTAAGAGCTCCTCTCTCTAATAGTCTCCACCATCCGTTATTAAAGTTCTTTCAAATCAGCTATTAAATGAAAAATCTGTAGTAGTGGTTATCCGTATAGTTAAAATGCAGTAGTTCAACTTTCACTTGTAAGATCCGAACTGTTTATCCACATATATATATTAACAGAAATGGCTCAAAACGAAGGAAATTATTGGCGGTTGTACAGGCATCAATAGTAACGTACTAAATATAAGTCATCTCTAGTCACTATATGTGATTTATTGAGGATTATGCGTAAGGACATGTCAGCTTGCATGCCATTTTCATAGAGGTTATGTTATATAGACCATGTGTCAAATAAATGCTTCTCTTTAATTCCAAATAAATTATTGTCAATCATTATAAAAACATTTCCCAATTTGAAAATGACGAGTTGGATGTGTTCCGACCGTTCGTGCAACAAAATTTATTATAAACATATATATGTAGTCATTGGACTTTTCTGTTCTCATACTTTGCCGAGTATACAACAATTACAAAAGAACAAGACAAAAGAAAAAATAAAGTTGATGATGTAATTAAGCTTGTGTTGTTTAATGTTTTTCACTTAAATTTAATTTGTTTTGATCGATATTGTTTCTCATAGTTAAAATAGTTTAATATTTCACATGTGAAATCTAAATTATTAATTGATAAAAAGAAAAATACCTAAAGTAGCATTTAATGCTAATTTACTCTTATGAAATATATTATAAGTAGATAGTATGAAAATATACACGTAATATTATTTATAGTATATGATATATTTATATATATATATAATATGAAATATTTATACGTATATAATATGAAAATATATGCATCTTGATATCTATAATTTAATGCGTGACTTTTGATATTCATACAATTAATAAAAAAACATACTTAATACTGCACTAAATATAAAAATAAAAATACACAATTAATACAAATAGAGCAATACAACAGATCCATGTGACGAGTGCGACACAAAGAAATATGTGGCAAATTTCAAACTGCTACAAGAAAACTGCAAGAAAAATTACCACATATTATCTAATCAAATAATAAACGACGCATATCAAGACGGTAAAAGAATAAACGATTCAGATTGAAGTGTCAACCGGTGCATCATCGAAGCCGACACGCCGACACGCACTGTCTTATACTATTTTAGATTAAAAGCATCCATACAAAGAACCAAAATTCCTGATCAAGCTAGTAAAATTCCCTGATCAGTAAAAAAAGGCCAGGACCCCAAACAACCCAACAACTAACTAAAAAGCATACAAACACACATACAATAAAAAAGGTGTTCAAAGAAACTATCATAAAAGACTAATCAGCTACTGCATTAGCTCCACTAGTTCGAAATTGATGCTCCATGCCCATCCTGACACCTCTTAACTGTCAACGGCCCACATACAAGCTCACCGGCCGGTACCAAATTAGACTGCTTCGCACCACGTCGGTTTTGCCTTGTACCAACTTTTTATTTTTATCATCCGGTAGCTAGCACCCACCTCAGGATCCTTAACCTCAGTATCGAAATATGTTGAAAATAGTTTGTAATAAATAGGATTAGAAGGACTAAAGTAGAGAAATGTATTAAAATAGATTGTGTTGTCACCAACGGTACAATAGTACCAACGACACAATAAAAATGTTATAAAAGAGGAGTAAAACATGTAAGGAACACAAGTGAGAAATACAAGAAAAAATACCAAAAAAAATTTCAATATTTTTCTCATGATATATATCAGAGCAATTTTTTATCCACTTTTCATAAAACATGTTCTTACCAGATTCCATACTACCAATCTCTATCAATTTTCATGCTCATCATCTACCAGTTCTAGTCCACCTCAAGATCAGAAAACGATATTAGTACCAGACTATAGGGATAACCCCTCAAATACCAGCAAACTGAGCCAACATGTCAAATATAATCGATAATTCCTCTTCGGCCTCAGAAACCACTCACTATCATCACCATGATACTAATCCTCGTCTTACTCCCTTCCTGCTAAATGAGCAGAATTATATTCCATTGGTCAGAGCTGCCAAAGTCAGCCTAAAAGGCAAAGCCAGACTTGGCTTTGTCAATGGGAGTGAAAAAAGGCCAAAAAAAGATACCAAAGAATGGGATATGGCCGACAGTCAGATAATGACTATGATAACCAGTTCCATGGAGCCAAAACTGGCTCAAATATTTTGTTTTTGCGAAAACTCACAAGAACTATGGGAAGAGCTGAGATCCAGCTATTGCGAGCAAAATAATTTTGCCCAGGTTTTCGAGTTAAAACGAGAGATAACACAAGCAAAGCAAGGAGCACGATCGATACCCGAACTTATCGGATACCTGAAAGCAAAATTCAAACAACTTGAAACCCTCAGACCCATTACAACAGATCTAACAGAGCTTAAGGAGAGAGCTGAGCAAGATATGGTATACCATTTCCTGACAGCTCTCGATCCCAGCTACGAATCTTTTCGCGCACAAATCCTTCTTTCCAAAGAAAAACCTACCTTTGCCAATGTCACAATAATTGTCCAAAGGGAGGAAACTCGGAGACGAGTCATGAATGACTCAGTCAGTGAAAAAACCGAAACTCAAGCCATGATAGCCAAGAGTTCATACAAAAACCCTAGAGACAAGGGCAAAGGCAAAGGACAGTTTGGAGAAAATGCCAAATGTGGTTACTGCAAAAAGGAGGGCCACGATCGATCTGGATGCTGGTTTCTACACCCAGAACTAAAGCCGAAATGGTGGAAAAAGATCGGTGACAAAGGCAAGCAAGAGGGAAAAAGGCGGCGTTTCAAGCGAATCGAGAAGAAACCCATGGCGGCGAGGCGATAAGCACGAGGGAAAGAGTAAGCGATGGGGTGGATCTAACAAAGGATGAGTTGTGCCAGCTGAGGAAACTCCTCAGCAAAGGTTTATTTAAAACTCAATTTTCTATTTCACATAGCCCAGTAAGCCCATCGCAGCAAAAATACATTGTTCCTCAAAAAAGATTGGGCCCAACAAATTTTATAAACCTACCCAATAGCAAAAACAGTGAGAAAATTAAATGCACCAATTTTGGAAGTAAAAGTGTAGACGAAATTGATAATTATGTTTGGTTACTAGATTGGGGAGCCACTCATCATATGACCGGAAATAAATCCTTGTTATTTAATTATCAAATAAGTAAAAACAAAGATCGTGTATAAGTCGCAATTGGCGAAAAATGGAAATTCTAGGTTATGGTTCAATTAACATTTTTTCAACAACCATTGGACATGTATTACATGTACAAAATTGCACCTCCAACTTATTGTCAATAAGGAGAATATCAAAAGAAATAAATTATAAAATTTATTTCTCACCTAATAGCATAATTTTTCAGGAGTTCAAATCCAAGAAGACGATTGGAGACGGTTTTTAAAAAAAAAACGGTCTATACTTTTTTAATACTCCAAAAATGTGTCATAAGTCTACTACTCTTGTTGAAAACTTATGGCATAAAAGAGTTGGACATCCAAGTGATAGAGTTTTAAAACTTTTGTTTGAATTTACAAGTTAAGATTGTAGCAAGTGCGAGATTTGCAAATTAGCTAAACATACTAAATTGTCTTTTGTACTTTCAACAAATAAGAGTAACAAACCTTTTGATCTTGTTCATTCCGATGTTTGGGGGCCGGCACCTATAGACTCATATAATGGTTATAAATACTATGTCACATTTATTGATGATTTTTCAAGATTAGCATGTTTATATTTACTAAAGCATAAAAGTGAGGTCCCATTTAAATTTCAAGATTTTTCTGTTGAAAACCAATACAACGCAAAAATAAAAATTCTTAGAACCGACAATGGAACAGAATATGTTAACAAAAACCTTTCTTCTTTTTTGGAAAAAAAGGAAATTATCCATCAAACCTCATGTGTGTATACGCCACAACAAAACGATATTTCGGAAAGAAAAAATAGACATTTGTTAGAAATGACAAGAGCCCTTATGTTTCAAAGTAACATTCCAAAGCAATATTGGTCTGATGCGATACGCACGGCTACATATCTAATAAATAGATTGCCAAGTCCTATATTAGAAAATAAAAGTCCTATAGAGATTATTTATAAGAATAAACCTAATTTAAAACATCTTAAGGTACTAGAAAGCATTTGTTATATGCACCAACCAAAAAGAGACAAGTTGGAACATAATTCAATTAAAACTATTTTTTTGGAATATTCGTCTCAAAAAAAGGGGTACAAATGTTATGATCCCTCAACCAAAAAAATGTATATCTGTAGAGATGTTACCTTCATTGAGGATGAACCTTACTATAAAAAAGGACAATTGCGAAAAAAAAAAACTTTTCACCTACAATTGATTTTATTATACCCATGTCTACTAACGGAATTGAAGAGCAAAGAAATGTAGGTGTTGAAGAAGACACAAGTGAGGGGGAGCACAATAGCACACACCAACTTGAAATCGAAGAAGATTATAACTTGGAAGATCTTGAAGAAAGGCGCAAGAAAACCATATTGAAGAAAGTTCATTAATTAAGGAGATCAACTCGTCCACAAAAATCATCTACAAGGTAAAAAGATTATGTAACCTACAAGGTTCAATATCCTACCCAAGATTACATCTCATATAACAATACATTTAAGCACCATAGGGCCTTTATTGCATCTATAGATAAAATTGAAGAACCAAATGGTTATGAGGAAGCAAAAAAAATATCCAGTTTGGAATAAAGCAATGAAAGAAGAGTTGAATACTCTTGAAAAAAATGATACTTGGACAATGATACTTGGACAATGAGTTTAT
Source organism: Eleocharis quinqueflora (assembly GCA_964058865.1). Taxonomy (NCBI): domain Eukaryota; kingdom Viridiplantae; phylum Streptophyta; class Magnoliopsida; order Poales; family Cyperaceae; genus Eleocharis; species Eleocharis quinqueflora. The sequence goes on along the minus strand of CAXKVX010000042.1, from coordinate 291,720 downwards.
AAGATAAAATATAATAGCAATGGTACCATTGAAAGGTATAATGCAAGGTTAGTTACCAAAGGTTATACCCAAACCCATGGTATTGATTACCAAGAGACCTTTGCTCCCGTAGCAAAAATGAATACTTTACGAATTTTATTATCTATAGCAATCAATAATAGTTGGAACTTATACCAATTAGATGTTAAAAATGCCTTCCTACAAGGAACCCTTGAGGAAGAAGTTTATATGACTCCACCACCAGGTCATAAAAAATGGAACAATACTAATCTTGTTTGTAGGTTGAAAAAATCAATTTATGGATTAAAGCAATCCCCAAGAGCATGGTATGGCAAACTCTCTCAATTCTTGATAAATTGTGGATTCAAAGTAAGCCAATCCGATACATCTTTATTTTTGAAACACGAGGGTGACATCACTACTGTAGTACTAGTATATGTTGATGATATAATTGTTACCGGAACAAACCATATCAAAATTGATGAAATAAAAAAACCATTAAGAGAAAAGTTTGAAATAAAAGACCTTGAAAGATTGAAATACTTTCTAGGAATAGAAATAGCTCACTCAACAAAAGGCCTATTTATTTCACAAAGAAAGTACACTTTGAATCTATTATAAGAAACGAGAAAATTAGGGACCAAACCGGCATCTACACCCATTGATAGTATCGTATGTCGTAGGACAAGTTAGCAAGTTTATGCATGCACCAAGGAAACCCCATCTTGATGCAATTGATAGAACTTTGAAATATTTAAAAGGGGCACCCAGAAAGGGTATATGGATGAAAAATAATAACTCTAACGAAGTATGTGACTATTTCCGATGTAGATTGGACATTTGTAGGCTATTGCACATTTGTAGGCGAAAATATAGTCACATGGAAAAGCAAGAAGCAAAGTGTCGTGGCACGATCAAGCACAGAAGCAGAATATCAAGCCATGTCATCCACCACAAGCGAGCTCATTTGGATCAAACAATTGCTTGGATAATTAAATTTTCCAATCAAGGATACCATAAAAATGTTTTGTGACAATAATGTGGCAAGGCATATTGCTTCAAATGTTATGTTTCATGAACGAACAAAGCATATTGAAGTAGATTGTCACTATATACGAGAGAAAGTGCAAGCTAAAGAAATCGAAACACCTTATGTAAGGAGTCAAGACCATTTGGCCGACATCTTTACAAAAGGACTCATACCGAAAATATTTGAAGACATTTTAAACAAGCTAGGAATAACTGATATATATATATATATTCTAAGCTTGAGGTGGAGTGTTGAAAATAGTTTGTAATAAATAGGACTAGAATGACTAAAGTAGAGAAATGTATTAAAATAGATTGTGCTGTCACTAACGGTACAAAAGTACAATAGTACCAACGGCACAATAAAAATGTTATAAAAGAGGAGTAAAACATGTAAGAAACACAAGTGAGAAATACAAGAAAGAATACCAAGAAATACTTCAATATTTTTCTCAAAATCAGGGCGGAGACATAATTTTAGATTGGGAGTAGTCAAAATTTAAAATTCAAATTATGAGATTACCAAATCCAATAATTTGATAAAAATATTTGATAATTATGCACAAATAACATCACTTAACAAAATATTAGGGATGTCAGACCTCTTCCAACATCCCCTTAAATGCGCCTCTAATAGGAAACCAAACTGTTTATGCATCAGAACAAACATTTTCTTGATCCGTAGTCTCATGCTGATCATCAAGAACAACACCAATAACCCCCACAAGCTTAGTAGCAACAACACATCCTAATGTATAAAAGAAATTCACAGAATCGTCAAACCATGTCTAGTGTAGTGATGAGGCACAAGGCCTCCATAGGGAAGATCTGGGGTTCAAATCCCGCTATGGCTACTTTTAGGGAGGTTTTTTTAAGTTTATTTTCTGATTTGTTTGTGGATGTGTGTTGTAAGCCTACAAGCAATGAATAAAAAAAAGTTCACAGAACCAGCAAATCCATCAGCTTTGTCAACGCGAATTGAAAAAAACCTCTAACACCAAACAACCCTTTGCCAAAACCCCTAAAACTCAAAATCTAAACCACATCAGTACCAAAATTTTTAAACTTAGATCAAGAATTCAAGATACAACTCCCAACAATCAAATATATGTCCCTACTAATAACAACATCGTATGTGACGAATCCTCGACCATATGTTGCTTTCGAGGGTACATCACATGTTTAGTGTAGTTAAAATGGCTCTTGGTTTAGGAAATGAGAGGAGAGACAAGAGGGTAAAGGCAGGGGATGCCGCCTTCGTGATCTCTCCACTTAGAATTTCTCTCTTGCACTCTTTGTGAACTACTATAAATTCAAGGATGTTCCTGTAAATTCTTTCTATTGATAAAAAAATCTTTAAAATTGAAAACAGTTTATAGACACATTCTTGAATTTATAAATTAGTTATTTTTTAAAATGTGATATGATTTAAGTGCTATTTCACATTCGATCATTGAAAAAATAATTATTAACTGTTAAAAATTTATGAAACTTAATGGTCTTTGATAGAGCATTAAGTGACACCACTACTACAAATTTGAAATATAATATCAGGTCAAAAGCCCTTTATTAGCGAGAGGGGGTTGTTAAAGATTGAAGCAATGAGTACTAAATGTAAGGATTTTTCAATGGTTGATTGTGAAGATCCTCTATTAAATGACCTTTTTTATAGCGGACGGAGCATAACATCAGCTATTAAATGTAGCTTTTTATAGCGGGCCCTCTGAGCAATCCGGTATAAAAAGTTTTCAGAAAAAAATAAAAAATATATGTAGCTGCATGACAGCTAACATGCATTTATCGCGATATTGACTGATTTGACAGTTGTTTGTTGCATATATGTCCATTTATAAAATGTAATTAAAAAGAAGCCTTATTATTTGCAAATATGTCATTTTTGCTGTACGTAATTTATTTCTTATTTGCATATATGCTGTAATATATCATTTTAAGGCATTTATTGATGTTTTTTTCTTTTTGCAAATATGATTTTCTGTGAAAAAAAGTCTTACCAATAGCTAATTTTATTTTTATAGCAAACAATTAAAGAAGTTGTCAAAAAAAAATTAAAGAGACGAATCAAGACAAAAAAACTTAAATACTCATAAGTTTATAATTTACAACAAAAATTAATAAAAATAATTGAATAAAGAATATTTAAAGGTGAGCACGAATGAGCAAAATAATTTTTGAAGGAGTAAAAGAAGGGAAGAAAGATGAGGGAGAGATCATGTCTTTTATGGAAAAAGAAAAATGTGCGAAGAAAAATGTGGGCTTTATTCGTGAGGAATCTGTGTTTGTTTGGAGTGTTGAATCATAAGAATGAACAGTTGGATTGAGAAGAAATGTGATATGTGAGAAGATAGCTAATTGGCTCAGAGATTTTTTATAGCGACTATTTGGCAGGATCCACTATTAATTCTCTTTTATACCAGATGCTTCGCATGCATGCTCCAGCTTAAAACTTTCTATAGTGAGTGTTTGCTCTAATCTGCTATTAAAAGTACGGATTTTATAGCTGGAGATCTGCACAATCACTATTAAAAGTGCATCTTTTATAGCCGAAGTACTGCACACCCGCTATTAAACGTCTGCGCTGTTTTCGGTTTTTCTATGCAAATTTCATATCTGATTTCAGTAATGATCCGCTATTAAATTAAAGATGGTGTAAATTCAGAGCGGATAAGTGCATGTGCATTAATCTGGCAAATTCGTTTGAACCGTTCCTTTCTCTTAATTTCTCAATCTGTCGGCAGTATTGTGATACTAATTAATTATCCCACAGTTTTAGACAACGGATTCTGTGCAGAATGCTGTAGAGAATCATGTGGAACTGAGAGACAAAGCAGCTAGCACAGTGTTAGAACAGGAGCAAACTACTTAGTTAAACTTCACAGTTCTATAATCTTTCACCGCACGCTCAGCTACTGAATTAAAGACGGGACGGGTCGGGTATTCGTGGATCCGATCCGTTCGGATTCACGGATCCAACGGGGCGGGTTTCTACGGGTTCGAACCCAAAACCTCCAACTCGATTCGTGATAAATCCGGACGGGTCGGGCATAAGTCGGGGTGAGTCGGGTTCGGATCCGTCCATTTTTTTTTTCGAAATTTTTAATTTTTGAATTTAAAACTGCATATAATTTTAATATATATATTTTTCGAATTTTTTTTTGTATTTTTTTGAATTTCTGCACGAGTCCTCGGGCGGGTCTTGGAGCGGATCGGGCACGAGTCACCATGGGTCTGGAGATTTTGGACCTACTCGACCCGTGCTAGATCCGTGGATTCGAGATCCACGGGTCGGACACGGGCGGATCTACCCGCCCGGGTTATTTTAATACTCTACGCTCAGCTGTCACTGACTTTTTTAATATTAGAAATTTAATAATAAATTATAAATAAATAAAAATTGTTGTTGATATTCGAAAAAAAAACCAGAATTAGCTCAAAAAATAAAAAAAGATCAAAGTTGCGAACTCCAATCTTTGAAAAAAACCAAAAGACCATAGCTGCCAACTTCAGTCAATTGATTTGTTTTAATTTAAAAGCAACTTCAGTCAATCTTTTTAGAGTTAAATTTTTATTAATAAAAATGTTAATAATTTAAATAATGAGTTTGATTATATTTAGGTAATTTTTTATAACAAACTCGACTACGCTTGTCAGGATCTTAGCTAGATTTTTTATCATGGCAAGCTATCGAGCTGTATATATTCGAGTCTACTTTCATAGCTTCGAGTCTGATTTGTGATCGAAAAAACGAGTGATTCAATACTGATTCTGATGCAAACTCATGAAAAAAAATAGTAATTAAGACATAAATTGAAGATTGAGCAAAATTTGAGATGCATATTTCTCCGATCGCAAATCAGACTGGATGCGATGGAACTAGAGTAGAATATCTACAACTCGATGACTTACGACGATAAAAAAATTAATTACAATCCCGACAATAAAAATAGAAATGATGGAAATCAATACCTACAGAACAAGAAAAATCTAATTGACAACTGCCATTTTTTTAATATTAGAAATTATTCAGTATGTAATTGTTAAAAATCTACTTGTTCGGTACGTATTGATTTCCGTTGTTACTATTTTTATTTTGAGTCGATATTTTTAATATAAATTATTAGATAAATTTTAAATCTTCTCAAGTACATATTTACAAAAATGTAACGTTTTAATTTCATTTAAGAGATGGTTAAATGTTTTAGTTTGAATCGTTGATTTTGTTAATAATTGATGGTTGTTGAAATAAAATTCAAATAATGCAATATATTTTTACTCATGCATAATGACATATAAAATATTCAATCAATTATTTTTAATATTTAAAAATATAATATTTATTTCATTTAAATTTAGTTTTATTGGCATTGATCTGGTAGATTCTCCCTTCGAACTATGTAAAACATACTTTTTTATTTTGGATATTCCACAAGAGATCCAAACAATCTGGTCCTGATTCCACACGGTAGGGACCGTTGAGAATTCATATCCGCTGTTATTTCGAGTGAATAACAAAGTTCTATTATTTTATATCCGATCGTTCATTTTCGATCTTATAAAAAACTTATATAATACAGGGGGCTCCGTGCAGTCCATCTGTGCCATCAGTATAAATCGGACGGTCAACAGCGGAATAACAAGACCCTATTATTCCCTACGAATAACAGTAGATACAGACTCGGCCATTGAAGGCTAGTGAAAGTCTAAAGAGCTGGGCCGGGCTTTACAAGGGTCGGGCCTAGAGGGCCTACAGAAGGGCCGGGTAAGGGCCGAATCTAAAGATGGCTTAAAAGGGGCCAGGTAATAAGAGCTTTATTCTAAGGAAATAGGTTCGGCTCCTCTAAGGCCCGACCCTTATCAGGCCCTCGGAGTTGCAGATCTTAGGTCGGATCAGGGCCGGGTAATAAGAGCTTTGGTCTCTTTTTTTAATTTTTTTAATTGTGAAATGTTTACTAATATTTATATGAGGGGCTGATAAGGGTCTGAGGGACTGGCGTGGGTCAGGATTGCAGAGGGCCGGATCAGGGCTGGACGAAATCGGAGCTTGAAAGGGCCGGATAAATAGGAGCCTGTATTTTTGAAACGAATTCGGCCCTTCTAAGACCCGGCCCTTATAAGACTCAATCCTTTCAAAATATTACTAAAAGTCGGATCTGACAGGAGATTTACAGGAGCCGGTCTGGGGGCCGAGGACTTATGACATATCACTTCACTTGGGGCGATCTGGTTTCTCTGTATTGTTTACTGAATAGATAATGGTGTAGCTTGAATGTTACCAATATAGGTTCTAGACTATCATAGTGACAAATATATGATTCGAAAACTTTCTTCAAGATGTAAAATTTATAATTCGGTCATAATAAGGATATTTAGAAAAAACAATCGCTAACCTATATATATAATTATATATGAAAATAATGCAACTTTAAAAAAGGAAAAAAAAAAGAAACAAAATCATAACAAAGTATTTACGTACTTTTGGCCAACAAACCACAACAAAAACACGAATTATTCGCAAACTTAATTTTTGCATATATTTGTTCATGATTTAGTAATCTTATATAAAATTGTAATTAATTACAAATATAAATCTTCTTCGAATCTCTTCTTCAATATTCTTCAAAATAAATCTTCTTCAACAATTCAAATTTTCAAATCTCTACTAATTATTAGAAGGGTTTTTCTTAATATGATTTTGATTGTTGAGAGATAGAGAGAAATGAGAGATGAAATGAAAATTAAAAATGTTATATAGAGATGGAAGAGAGGAAAGAAGGGAGCAATCCGTGGGTATTGTCTGAATAGTTAATGAGCGTTGGATTGATTTCAAATGGGCGATGCAAATTAAAGAAGCACAGGTCGATCCGTGGGAATGCTTTTAAAACCAGACCTGCAAGAATTCCGGTGTTAAATACCTTTTAAAACCGGACTTAAGCAGACATCGGTGTTAAATACCCTTTAAAACCAGACTGAAGCAGCCTTCGGTATTAAAATCTCACCTTTAAAATCAGACACAATCTTCCGTCCGATTTTAAAGCCCCGTCTAGTATTAAAAACCCCTTTAAAATCGACCCTCGTGTTGCAGTCCGGTTTAAAAGCCCTTTTAACACTGATGGTAAGTTAATGTTCGATTTTAAATCCAACTCCGGTTTAGAAGAGTCGGTTTTAAAGACCCTTTATGTAGTAATGTAGGGTTGTCAACGCAAAGCGTTTTTAACATTTTTTGTTTCGTTCGTGAACGACTCAACGTTAAACACAAGAGATTTTGGATGTGTTCAGTAGGCAAAACTTTTAATGCAAATTCTCGTATTTTCGTCGAGATAAACACAACGGAAACACAACAGACTCATTATGTTTCATTTTAACTGTTCCTGACATCAGGCTTATATAAAATTATAAAATCATGTTTTACTCATGACTTTTTATTGTTGTAGAGGGTTTACATATTCCTGCCTTTTGATTGTTCTATTGGGTTTACAAAAGGTTTTTGTTTGTTTAATGTTATAATTTATTGTGAATTTCAACTAGCATTTGTTTAATGTTATGCTTGAACACTTGAACTGTTAAATGTTGATGTGGTGAAAATAGTTAAATTTAACGTTATGTTTTTTATTTGTTTTGAGTGTATAGGCTTTACATATAATTTTCTCTATTTTTCAGATTTTTTCATAATTTTTTTTGCTCTGTTGTGCACGTACTTGGCAGTTGTAAACGTTAAAAAAATTGAACATTTTAAATGTTTTGGTTGCTAATTTAAACACAACATTCAACAAAAAAAATCGTTATGCTCTTAAAACCCAATAGTTAACACAAATTGATATTTGCATTACCATTTCGTGTGTTTGACGGCACTAAGTGCAAGCAGAGTACAAATTTGATTTCTTTTGAACCATTTTATAGGACTAATGAAATGTGGCGTCCAAAACAAAAAAATATGTGACATCATCTCGTGGCAGAGCTACATATAGCATGGGATCAGTTGCACTCTCTTGAATTTTTTTTAATTGACCATACAATTCAAATTTTTATTAAAAAAATATGCTTATAATATGATTTTTTAAAATATATATCATTTTCAACCTACGGAAAAATTCACAAATTTTGAATCCTCGGACGAATATTCCGAATCTGCTCTTGACATCATCACATAAAGCATAGGTTGCGGGTTCTAAATGCTCGAAAATTTTGACACATTAAAAGATTAGAAAAATGTTCCGTAGACACCACAATCGATACAAACTATTGATACGCATGTTATTGTTGATATCGTTTGATCAGTTATTATGCACACTGTTTGAGTTATATTGAAAAAGTTATTACGCCTGTTAACAAAATAACATACATAATAACTAAAATAACATGCATAATAACTCAAATAACATGCATAATTATTTCGGTACAAAAAATAACATATGTATAATAACTCAAACAATGTGCATAATAATTTAAATAAAGCTCATAATAATATATGTATCGATAATCGATATCAATTGTGCTATCTACGTATCATCTTCCAAAAAATTAAACTTATAAGAGTGCAAATCCAGTCTCTAATATATGCCAAAAAAAAGAAAAGAAATTAGAGGCGAAGTTCTTCATAATGTACAAAAGGACTTCCGTACTAGAAAGACGCGGAATATTTTGTAGTAATTCTTGGGATTTTATTTTTTTCATTGTTTTACTATGGCTTAACTTCAATCATGATCCGTTTGGCAATTATAGAATAGTCTCTTTTCCGAAAGAGCAAATTATTTCCACTTAATTTATTTTGCCAAAAAAATTAATATGTCCGAAATAGTGCAAAGTTTAACTAATTTCGTGTTTCAATTCATAGGTGGTATATATATCGGAATATATAGTAATGGTATTTCAATTGTAGAATGTTATTCTTAAAGTAAAATAAAACTATATGATACATGCAAATTTTTCATGCGAGATTATACATTATTTAACACAAAAAATAATATATTTAACGACGCGGCGTAGTCGTGTTGCGAGCAAGGGCGCCTGGCATCCTCCAATGTTTATCATAAACGGTTTGATTAGTAAAATTATAGGAAAATTTTATTATGTCATTTATGAACTGACAACTTCCAATAAAATTTTAGTGTTGTCAAAGAGTAGTTTGAAATCTTGACACCTCCAATCTAAAATTCTGACTCCGCCTCTGACTGCGATTTCCATTTATCATAATTATCAACACTTGCACTATTCGAATTAATAAGTGCCAAATAATATTTTCGCTCTTTCAAATAGTAAAAAAAAAGTACTACTTTTATCTTACTCTTTAAAAAATACTACTCTTATTTCACTCTTTCAAAATTACTCTATTCTACTTTCACTTCTTCAAAATACATTATCTGTTATTACTTGATTTGCCAATGGAACCCTTAACCAGTGGAGCAGCGCCTGTGTGGACCTATTGCAACCTGTATCCATTGCAAGTTGAATTTATTTGATCTACAGAGAAACAGAATATTTAGTATCAAACGACACTACACTAGATGCAACGATCGAGCATCGTTCAATTTGTCTTGTTATATATATTGCGATATTTATACTCCACTGCAATAATTAATCTTTTTCGATCGTTTCTTAAGTTCTGTTGTGCTAGCTACGCGGCATAAAAAAAAAACAAATACGAATACCTCTACGAGCTACACCATTGGTAGCGGCAATGTACGTACATTGGTGAAGCAAACAGACTCATCACAAGAGATGAACTATGTGGAATGCAATTTGAAGAGGTTGGTGAACTCTGTCGAATGCAAATTGAAGAGGCTGGTATAGTGGTATAGATATTCAATCATTCTCCAATTATTTTCCTTGTACTGCATTAATTGTCTGATGTCATAATAACATTTTATTTTCATAATGCAGCATTAAGTTTAAACACTTGGACATATTAATTTAGCAGACTAATTAAAATGTTGATTTTTTTACAATTTAATAAAATTTTGTAAATTTAAACCGGATAAGTTCAGGGCAATCTCTCAAGTTGTTTATGAAAATTCTTAGAATTAATGGAACCTCTATTTATTTTCTAAATTTTGTGTATGGGTCTTGCTATCATTTTTATTATTTTTGCTAAATTTTGTTATAGTTTTATTCACCTTCATTATTGATAGATATTTATATCTGAAATCTGAATAATTGATTGTCCAAAGCCAAACAAATTAAAATAGTATTGAATGCATGCTAACTTACATTCATATTTGTTAAAATAGTGAAACATCATAGAAAACTGTTTGTATATATAGGTGTGTATATTTAGATAAAAAAGAAAATACTACCAATATGTTTATTTAACCTCCATTTTTTTTTACTAATAAACAAGAATATTTTCCTTCAATATTTCAAAATTGGCCTCCATAATTTTCTTAAATTATTTTTACCTGACCTCATACTTTTATCTTAAATATAAAAATTAAGTAATTTGGTATATACATTTACTTCCATAATTAAATTTTCAGCTTCCACCTCTGCATGCGCCTATTGTTTTGAAACCACATGTGGAAATGCCAATTGCTTAAAACATTATTGTAAGCTAGAGGGCTTAAGCATGCCACGTTAACACTATGAGATGTAGCTCCTAGCTAGATAGATGTGCTGGCAGCTTAATTTTCATGATTAATTAATGATCGATCATGGAAATAGGGACCATATATATACCAATTTGGTGTTTTCATTAATTTGCTAAATGTTAAAATTAATAAAACCACGGCATACCAGTTTTTTCAATCTCAATTTTAAAGGCTAGATGAGATGAATTTTGATCTGTCAGGATGGAATTCAGAGTTGGCATGCAATGGCAACTGAATACAAATGCTTTTTCGGCGGAGCAAATTGCAACCAATAATATAGGACCCGAATCTGCTGTAGCGCAGTAGCGCGCTACAACAGATGGACGGTCCGAATTGACTGTCAATTTTGCGATCGATCGTCAGCGATGGAATTCAGAGGGGCCTTTGTACTTTGACACAAATTTTGATGCAATCAGTGAAAATCGGACTGTCAAAATGCTGCACTACACCATCCCCGCAGCACCAGATCTGATTCCAATAATATATGTACTAGTTGGTCCTTTTCTTTTGTATTTATTGATTTGAGCTTGATGTACATTAAACTTGTAAAATTTTAAGGATAGAAAGCAATTAATGATATCTTGGAACTTTCTTCCGAAGAATATGATGATTTTTGTGTGTGTGAATCATGTTAGCGTATGTGAAGTTAAATTAAGTTGCAGAAGGCTTTAAACAAGTCTTTCATCCGCATTATAACCAATTAATTGTACACAATTTAAAAAAAAAAAAGTTGATATATTTTCCCAATTAACTTTGTAATTTTTTTGAAATTTGTAAATAATTAAAGACAAAGAATAGAAGAAAAGAAGAAAAGAAGTAGCAGGTATAAGTATATTAAAATAATTATCAGATATAAAACGATATAGTATTTTTATGTCCACATTTAAAAAAATACACGCATGTAATACATAGCTATATCATGTCCGGTTAGCACCAGTCATTTAGTTGTCAATTGACAAAATAATTTGTAGCTTTAAATTATGACAAAATTTCAAATTACCCATGTAAAATATAAAATTACATATTTTTCTTCTAAACATGTAACATTATATGTACATCAAAATACAAAACTCTAATATTATAAATTTAATTTGTGAAACTCTGTTGTAATCTATAACTTATGTGTAATTTCGAATTTTTAGAAGAATATATATAAATTCTATCTTAATTATCAGACACAAATCTGACATGGGGAACAGTTGACAAAATTCAGATAGATGATAACAAGGCATTGAATTTAATAAAAATATGATGCAATGAACAAAAGTTTACAGAGATAGTACTAATGCAAGTAAAATTTTGATATATCTGAAAGAACCTACTACTTGTGCTCAAGATGGTCAATACAATTTCAAAAAAAATATCTTAGTAATTCATGCACAAGAAGCTCACACATACACAAGCACATGTACAAGGTACTTCAGACCAACACTTAACCAAATTCCCGAATCAATAACAAAACCAAAATCCAAGTTTCAATTCCCAGAAGAGGTGCTTCGGTCGAAGAAGAATCTTGATCGGCCGAACTAGTGCTAAAAATCCCAAAAAACTCAAATTCTTGAGAAATTGGCTAAGTCCTGGACTAGTACTGAGCTTCGGCCGAAGCAGAATCATGTTCGGCCAACCATTACAAATTTTTTGAAGAATTGGCTAAATATGGATTCAGAACTAGTACTTCGCCCGAAGTCCTTTCCTAGTTCACACGAAGTCCATTCCTAGTTCGCCTGAACCAGTATAAATTCTTCCCAGAAGTTTGATTTGGAAATTTTCCTAAATCTCGAACCTCTGTACAAGTGCTTCGGTCGAAGCATAAGTGTTGTTCGACCAAACTAATAATTCTAAATTTGGAAAACTATCATTTTTTGTTATTCAAGCAGTCTTAAACTTATTAATGTGATTTCCTATATATATCTGGAGTTCTGGAGATAGTTTATGCATGTTTTCAGAGTCCTAACACAAATCTAACTTATGATAGTCAGTTATTAGCCTCAAGAGCACTATTCAAGATATGGAGAATAAGTAGTAGAAGAAGAAGGCAATATTTGATCTAGTAACATAGTTGTATATCTTCTACTTCTATTTTCTTATTTCGTTTAGTTGCTTTTGATTCTTAGTCATGTTTGACTAAGTTTGTTTTAGTTCTTTTTTAGGGTTCTAAATTTGAAACAATAGTAATGTTTGTTTAGTATCAATTTATTTACTTTATGTTTGAATTTTGAATTGCTCTTTGATTTTAATTGTAGTTTTCTAACAACCACAGAAATTGAAAATTGACATATCTTGTAACATTTAGATCTGACATCAAAAAAATCAATCTAATTAATTGATACGTACTTAATCGTAACGTTGTTAATTAGATCTAGAAGCCTTATCAATTGATCTTATGAGAATGAGCTCAGTATAGTTGAGATGCATCTCGGTCCGAGGCTAATTGAAAGAGTAATAGATCCAAAGTATAAGAATTTACAAGAAAAGAGAAAGTGCTTAAAATAAAAAATTGGCAAAACTTATAATTATGAGTTATGTCTTCTTTCGAGAGACCTAGGACGGATATTCATAGACCTGTTTATTAGGACACGATCAGATCATCTCTTCTAGGGGTGCACAAAATACTCGTGACTCGTTCGTGTTCGGCTCGTTAACAACTCGTTCGTTAACGGCTCGAGTGTTAACGAGCCGAGCCGAGCCAGCTCGTTAGTAAACGAGCCGATCTCGAGCTGTGACAAGCTCGGCTCGTTTAAGTATCGAGACCTTAACGAGTTAATCTGGACCGTCGAATTGGTTACCACCATCTCTAAATAGATCTTTATCATAGAGAATTTTCACGATTTTATAATTTTATTATGTTTTTTTAATTATTTTGTCATTTTTTTCTTGCAAACAAGCTACAAACGAGCTAACGAGCCAGCTCGAGCGAGCTCGAGTTGAGAGTTTTAGCTCGTGAGCACTTATAGTAATGAGCCGAGTTCGAGTTCGACCCAGCTCGCTCGAGCTCGGCTCGTTTACACCCCTAATCTCTCCTCGCGAGTAGGGATGCAAGAAATATTTCTAGCTGGTGATTCGTTCGTATTCGATTCGTCAAAAACTTGTTTGTTATCGGTTCGAGCTGTTAGCGATACGAGTTGATAAGCTCGTTAAGTTAACGAGTCGATCTTGAGCACTGTTCAGCTCGACTCGTTAACGAAGCACACATGTTATATAAAGTTAATTGATAGATATTAATATCTAACTTCAATAGTTGAGTACAAGTTGTACAATATTAATTAACATATAGTTTAGGAGTGCCAAAAATATTTGTAGTTCGTGGCTCGTCCGTATTCGACTCGTCAAAAACTAATTATGAACTCATTCGTTTTCGACTCGTTTGCACCCTACTCACGAGTGACTTCATCCCTGAAATCACTAAACGAGAAATAAAAAGTATTAATGGGCCTAAGAAGATATAGAGACTATAGGCCCATAAGTAGCCCGTATCAAGTTGAGATGGCAATGAGTTGATAGCTAAAATTGTCAATCAACTTTCTTTTACATTTATATGTCTGCCAAAAGTATATTTTATTTTCATTTTCATTTTTTATAACATGTGGCCGGTGTGCTCTTTCTCAAGTCCTAATTCAAATTTTCAATGATAATTTTAATAATTATTAAAGTTCAAGAATTGTTAAATATTCTCATGAGTTAATTAATTCTTCCCAATATTTTGTACCTTTTCAATAAAAAAATTCAATGCCCTATAAATCCAAAAGAAATTATCTCTGTTGTATTAAATTCAACTCAATTAAATTATTATACAGATTTAGAGGTAAAAAAAAATTTGTAAAACTAAAGAATAGTACATATATGTGTCTGCATTTTGTTAAGTAAATGTGGATACGATACAAATATTAAGCAGAGTTAAAATTCAAAATCAAATAATTAAAGGAATGTATATACATATAATATCACTAACAAAAATAAGTATGCAAAATTAAAACAAATAAAATTAACAAAATTGATTTAAAAAATGTGCATATATTAATTAATGCATGTCCATAATTCGACAATAAAAATAAATGCAATATAACAAAAATGAATAGGAATTCATATGAGCAAATAGAAATTTTGTCAATTTGGTATTGTTCTGATAAAAACTTATAGCATAGAATTATCAACAATTTTAATAAAAAAAATTCATGTCCATATTACTTTTATAAATACAGAATGAATACCAATTCGAATTCGAATAATTTCTGAATACTAATCTAAATTATAACTCCATAACACAAAAATTACTTTAGCATAATAGTAAAAGTAAAAAAAGTGATGGTAAATTGCAACGTGGTGCCACATAAACGCTTAAAATTACAGGTAGATTATGTGGACTATAATAGGGGTCAATTGATTTTTTTTTCATAGTTTGCTAATTTCTATTTGATCTTATGAATTGTATGCATATATACTCTAATTGGTTCTTATATCTTTAGTTGAATTCACTATTAGGAAGGACATTTATTTCATATGATATTTACTGTATCAATAAATCTCAAATTCACTGAATCATATTTTATTATAATATGTCATTCATTCCTGATATTCAATATATCATGATTTTCATGATTTCTAGACTGTCAATTAAATTTGACAAAAATCACTAATCTAAATCATGCTCTTGATATATGCACAAACTTCCGTTCAGTCGTTTATACTCATATTTAATTTAATTTTTTAATTGCTGTGAGGCGAACAAATCCATCATCAAATGGTACGAAATATAAATAACTTTTTGGTAACGCTGAAGAGAGAAGGGATCCGAATGTGGTATTATTTCGAGAAAAAAAGGGGGGTCTATTATTATCAGTTGGACCGTTAGATTAAAAACGGACGGCGCGATCGGAACTGAGGGGTATATTTCTAAAATATATCTGATTCGTTCATTACAATTAATGGTTCGTATAATATAATAGAGTCCTATTTTTTGTTTTGAAAAGTTAGTGATTTGAATTCAGAGGAAAGATAGATGGTCTATATTTGTACAATCTATTCGATTGAGTTTGTGCGATGATAAGGTGAAGAGGGAAGTTGTAAATGGATCTATTTTCCTATCAACAAGAAAAAAAGCAGATTTAAAAAAAAATAATGTAAATTCAACCAAAGTCATTTTTTTTCTGCCCAAATCTATTTTCCCTCCTCAGGGACTAGGAGTTAGATAAATGGAAAAGGGTTTTTGTTTCCCAAAAAATATTGAAATTTGTGGTTCCAGAGGTACTGCCACATGCAGTAAATTAATGTACCGTAGTTATGTCACACTATTCAAACCGCCGAAATATTTAATAATAATAAAAAAAAGACTGAACGAGAAAATTCCGGTCGAAATCACCGAAAATGATATATCGAGATCTAAAAATCCGATTCCTAATCGGGATATAAAATTTCGGACACTACCTGTAAATTCATCAACTTCATTAGTTCAAAAGAAACCATTGATAATTTGTTAGCAAAGAAACTACAAGTATAAATTACACTGAGCTGGTTCGATCACCTCTCGACGCAACCAATTCATAAACTAACTCCATTTTTTTGGGTTTTCTTTCTCAATCAATGCAAATGCCAATGGTATCAAATGATTCTCGGCATCGTAGCCACACACCATCAACAATCTTTCCTTGTAACGACCGGATAAGAATTCTGCGTCAATACTTATAACCGACCGTAGGTATCTTATCGATAGTAGAGATTTGTTAATTTTGCAATTTTGTTGGGTTTTAGATTTAACTCAGGAGGGTATAGATTAGTATAGAATTATAGATAGTGAGTCTGTGATGATGATTTTCGGTGTTTGAATTTTGTACTTCTTTTTTCTATGAAAAATGGAAGTGGCACACGCTTCCTGCTTATTTCAAAAAAAAAATTGCACAACCTTTTGATATTCTGAATGCATGTGAACAGTAACAAACAACTAAAGAACCATTAATTCAACGTACTATGAGATATCCTGTATCTATTAAAGTATTATTTTCATCTTTTGACAATATATTGTTTCAAGGGCAACTCTAGAAATATTCTCATGAGAACATATGTTGTGGTATGCTGTTGTGCCGCAAACTTACAACATCTACATATAATTAACAATTGACTATTGAGCAATTAATCACTAACATGAGTAATCAAGTATTGAAAAAAGACAAGAAACTGGGATTAGCAACCTCATGAAATCAGGCAAAGCACAAAACCAAACGAAAGTATTGTCAGGTGTAGCCGTAAATTAAAGAAAAAAAGAGAGAAAATAATAGAAAAATTCTATAAACTAGAATCAGATGCAAAATCGAGTAGAAGAAATAGGAAAAAATGCTAAAATCTCCTGCATCGATTCTCTGATTACTGAAAGCAGTTAGGCAAGCGACAGAATTGGAAGCAAGCATAGATCCGCCACTGACTTTAAGCAGAGTCGAGAGGTAGGTATAGTTGATAGCGGAGTGAGAAGGAAAGAATGAGGCATGGTCAAAGTTTGTGTAACATAGCAAAATTAGAGGAAGGTAGGATCATAACTAAACAAAGTCTACATAGTGATGGTTGTGATTTCTCAGGGGCAGCCACTGAAATTCTCTAGAGTTAGGTTACAAATAGTTCAAAACCCGTCAATTGGCCTAAGCAGCGGAAAGACCGTAAAACAAAAATTTTACGTCTAACTTAAGTCAAGAATTAAACGAGGTATGTCAAATAAACCACGAAGGGTGTCCACCTCCCGTTTATCTCTAACATCAGAACCCTATTTAATCCCTATACAGATCTACACCTTAACTAAATTCTAAAACTTTAATCTACTTACAAATTAAATAGATTAATATAACATTAATACCTTGAGCCAAATTCGAATTGGATCGTAGAAGACTCAGAAGGCCGAATCAGAGACGCTCTTCTCCTCGGAGTATTAGACATCTGATACCTCTATCGGATGTCCACCAGGACGACCAGAGAGCGGCTTACTTCTTCTGCTAGAAATACCGAAAACTGCGATATACTGCAAAAACACTATTCATCAAGATACGGACTAAATAAAATATCTTCGTGACTCGCAGTTATCCAAATATGGAATACCGCTTCTTTCATAAAAATTCTATTTTCGGAATCCCGTAAACAACCGTATACGAGAAAGAGAGAAAATATATTTATCGATACGATCTTGAGTTTACAGATACGAGTCGATTTTGGTGCTTCTTTCTCTCTCCCCCTACCCCTCTATTTATAGCAAAATGAGGAGGTGGTAATTTTACCAAAAAACCCTTGGAAAAATTGAAATTGCACAAATACCCTCATGAATTCGGCAAGGGGGATTTTTTTTCAAAATTGTGAAATGACACCTTTGCCCCTTGTCGACCTCTTGAGATATATTTTTTTTTTATTTATTTATTTTTAATTAAGATTTTAATTATTTTTAATTAAGGTTTTAATTTGATAAATGACTTTCATCCCAAATTCAAAACTATAATTAATATTTAAAATCTAAATCAAATATATATAAATATACATAAACATATAATTGTTCTCAACAATTATATTTCTCAGGGTTTGGTATTGGTTTGGTTGCGGTATGATTTTATACAACGTATCGTATATATTTATAAATACAACCATTGTTTTTGCTTGTCATCTTATATGACATATATAATTTAATCATATCATATATAATTAATTATAACCATCTTAATATTAATTATAACTTATTTATAATTAATCATTAAGATTCTCTGATTAGTTCCTATGCGGTGTGATCCAATAGGATCTGTGTTATGTTGATAAATATAATTAATACCATTTTAATTTCTATAATCATAGGAGGCATCTGACATCTGCGCTATGACCATCCAATTACACAGACGATGTTGTACTTATGCAATATCACGATCCACTCGTGTTAATTCTTTCATCTCACAGTATTAGATTAGTTTCAAGGCAGATGTGTGTCATCCTTGCAAATTTAATCTTTTCTCGATCTTGAGCAGGTGTGTGTCATCCTTGCAAAATTAAATAAATAATTAGTTGGAAGAAATAAATTTAGATAGAATTCAAAAGACAAACATTAATGTTCTGTTGAAAAATTAAGAGTTTTATTCAAAAGAGGACAAATAATTAGATGATCTCTTACAAAACTTAAATACTAAGGTTGTGCTCCAATAGAAGAAATGGGTGGGAGGAGAAGGGAGAAGAGGAAACTCTTTTCACTTGCTTCCGAGTTTAACTTTACTAGGTGAATGAATGGTACAAGATAATAATTTTGGGCGATTCTTCTATTCATTTTTGCCAAAGTAGTAACATTTCAAATCGGAGAGTAATAAAATTCACCTTTCATCCATTTTCATTCCATCTCGTTTCTTTCTATTAAAACTTAGGAGCACAATCTAATAAATTAATTATTTTCACAGATTTTAAAAAGAGCATATATATTTATTTATATTTACCGTATAGAATAACAAGTATGGAATAACTTTTACCCGTATACTTATCAGTTTAGCTAACGAAAAAAACTTTATCTATATTCATATTCGATAAACTAACAAAAAAATTCTTATCCATATTCATCTTATCGAATATGATACGGATCGTATAAAAGAGTTTAGTTGACCGTGCTAATTTTATACCATAGTAGGAGTGTAGGACCCACAATTTCTATCCGGCATTTAGATGTAGAACGGACGGACCAGAACCTAAAGAGCATAACTGCATATGTGAAGTGAAACGTGACTTGATTAGCACATGTCGTTTCATGTAGACTTGTCAATCATGTGAAACGATCACAAAAGAATGTAGTTTCGTTAATCGTTTTGTTTAATGAATGATTAAAAAATTTTGTTCCGTTAATTGTTTCGTTAAAGAAAACGATCGAAACGATCGAAACGAATCAAAACAATCGAACTTATTCCCTTCGCTCTTCAACCTTCTCCTCTCTCATCACACTAAAGTATATCGGGAACTGATGATGGACGATTATATCATATATAAGAATCAGATCCTTCATCTCCTCTCTCATCACCATCTCTCAGCAGAGCTCTTTTTTTCTAGAATGAAAATAATTATAACAATATACATTCACAAACGAAATTACGAAATAAACGATCAAGAAACAATATATTTTCGCTAATCATTTCGTTATTTAAACGATTTTTTTATCGTAATCATTTGATTCGCCACAAAACAAACGAAAAACGATTAATCGAACGGCCATTAACAGCTCTAGTTACGTTTCATGCAAGGAAATACGAGTACGGATTTGTCAAGTTACATTTTGCATAAATTTGTGAAGTCCGCACCAGGTGCTTGTCAGTCTTATTAAGAAATGGAAAAAAATGGGGGACAAAAAATCACAACATTACCTTAGATTTTTACAAACACAATTAATTAATTTTTATACAATTTGTACCGTACCGGCAATACTAAAGAAGGAGCTATTATAGTCCCTCTATTATAGCAGATCTTGATGTCATTCGTTATAATAGGTTTATTATAGCGGACCATACTGAAAATCCGCTATAATAGAATATTTATTATAGCAGACAACACGAAGGATCACTATAATAGCCCTATTAAAGCGGATGGCATCAAGGTCCGCTATAATAGGGTGTTCCACGAATCACAATAAAGTTTCAATCCAACCGTTGATGCATGTCAATCCAACGCTCCAAAATTTCACCGAGTCCCACGAATTATGACAGATTTTCTTTCCAAAATTTTTCCTTCACTATATAAATATCAACTCTCCATCATTCTCCCTTTACTAAAATTTTCCATCATTCTTTCTTCTTCACACAGAAATATCCTTCTCTCATTTTTCCTTCTTCACGCAGAAATATTCTTCCCTCATTCTGCTTTCGTCCTACAAATATTGTTGTGTTTCAAGTATGACTATACATATATATAAATATATATATATATATATATATACACATATATAGAGTGAAAAAGTTGTAACAAAATACATATATATGAGTTTTAAATATTATTGTAAAAAAAGTTTTTTTCACAACTCATTTAATTATTACTGTACCAATAAAATTACAATGTTTAAAAATGATATATTTGCAAATAGTCTTAATTATATATTACAAACGGACATATATGTAAAATTGCTCATCAAATCAATCAATTTCGTATTTAATGCAAAAGTTGACGCGCTGGAGCAATTTTTTGAATTTCCAAAACAATTTATAACGGCTTACCCATAATGTTGCTATAATAGGGGTTTCTATTATAGCGGTTGTTTCCATTATGTCCGCTATAATAGATGTCTATTATAGCGGCCTTTAAGACAGAACTGCTATAATAGATGTCTATTATAGCGGGCGTGATGGGTAAGCTGCTATAATAGACATCTATTATAGCAGTATTAGATGAAAGTCCGCTATAATAGGCTTGTCTATTATAGCGGGCCTCCTGACTCTTTAGCAGCCCCTCTATTATACCGATCATTTGTCCGCTATAATAGACCAAATAAGTGCACTGTAATAGACTATTTATGTTGTAGTGCGGTGACATAGTGTCAAACAAGTCGAGATAAACAAGTTTCGAGTTTGCTCATCTCTTGTGTAGCTATCTGGAATGTGGTTATAAGGTTTAACTTAATTAGTTTAATAGGATTTATTATATTTACTTAACGAGTGGTTTATTTCTTATATTTCGGGTTGGCAAAACAAAAAATTAAAATGCATGACATAGAAAATAAAGTTCAATTAAATCATTAAATTGCAATTAATTTAATAACTAGATTTTGTTGCTGATTACTACTTATATGTGATAAATACTGATTAAGCCAATCTGTTAACAAAGAAATAAACCAGACAGTGTGTCAGGTTATTCAGCCCACAGTTTTAGTCCTATAACATTATATATATGCTGCTCAAGGCTATCCAACATGCAATGGAAATTTTCTATGCTCAATGGATTAGTGAAGAAGAGAGCCTCTTAAATGATCTCTTATCTGTTCCAACTAACCGTCCCGACCTACACATCCCTCTCATATCTCGAGCCTTGTCGCACTACGCCGTGTACTCTGACCGCATGTTTCAGCAGGCTGATCGAGACATTTTTCTGGTGTTGTCTGCTTACTGGCTTACTCCAGTTGAGCGGTCGTTCTTCTGGTTCGGCGGTCTGAAACCTCACATTTTATTTTATTTCACACCCACTGACATAACTGAGGTTCAGAGAAGGGAGATTGACAGTCTGAAACAGCAGTCGGCGCACAGAGAGACCCAATTGGCAGAGATGACAAGAGAAATGGAAGAGACCATGACAGTGTTTGCGGTTACGACAGCTTTGCATGGAATTGCAAAAAACGGAGAAATGAGAGCCGAGTCAGAATCGAGGGTGAACAGTATTGTGCATACAATATTTCAGGAGGTTGATAAGCTAAGGAAGCATGTCGTGTCGAGCAAACTCAAGGTCCTAAACACCGAGCAGGCAGTGCAATTCCTTGCCTCAGTGATAAACCACCAAATCTCGGCCCGGCAATATGGTTTGCATCATGCTGCAAGGGTTTGATGTAATCGTACAAGCAATTGATAAGTTGCTTTGTGTCATTATGAAGGGGCTTACAAGTTGTGATCAAACAGAAGGTGTTTGTTTAATTAATTGTATTTGGTGTAATCTTGTTGGATTTAAAACTTTAGAGGGTGATCTGTGTTTAAATTTATACTTCATATAGAGGGCTACTTATCAGTAGAGAGGCTATAAAAATAATTAAATTCTTATGACCCTTAACTTTTTTAGATATATAGTCATATTGGGTCATAGGGAAACCTAGGTTTATACTTTTTATATTGAGACTGAATTTCTTTTTTCATGTTTCAAGTACCAAAGCTTTGCATGTTTTGAGGTCACTCAATATGATCAAGATAAGAAAGTTAAGAAGAAAGTTTAGATTCAATCTCATTTTCGTTTTTCCTTTCTAAATTATGCAGTGTATACATAAATCCGTCCTTAAATCTTTTTTTTCAAGTTGCGATTCATGCAATATACAATTCTGATTTATGTCATATATATGTTTTTTATGAGTAAATTTTGTAATAACAAATTGCAATACAAAGTGTACATTAATGTTATTAAGCAGTATGATTACAGAAAAACAGAGAGCTTCAGTTTGATCTTATTGCGAACTTATATTCAATCCGGTTCGAAGAAATTCAAGGGGGAAATCTGGTTAATTCGGAGCGAAGGCAAAATTCGTGTTCGAATCGAGTCGTGATTCGATCAGGTCTAGCAAGAATTTTCAGATTTTCAGTTGAAGCCTGAAGGATGAAAGAAATGTTAAATCCGGTACCAACCGGGGTGAACCTGGCTCAACTCGATGCGCTCTGACCCAAAAAAAAAATCCCAAAGCAAACTCAGATCGTGCTTCTGTGCCATATATAATTCGTGATCAGACGGAATTTGAACCGAAATGCTTTCGATCGGATGGTATTTTTTTGAATCACTACGATCATGATTGATAAATATTTGAATTAGTACATAAAATAAGAGAAACTCGTCTTACACTAACCATTTTGCATCTCGTGTCTTCATATCTTCATGCACCACACAAATATCATACAAAATCTAAATATTATTGTAACAACTCCCTGCCAAAAAGGAAAAAGACGATGGTGGAGGCTTCCCAGACGATTCAATAAGTGCAACCATTTCAACCCTCACCTTAACCTCAACAATTTTTTTTTTTTGAAACAAATGGGGTAGCGCTGGAGGTGGCAATTGAGCAGGTCGGGCGGATTTGGGTCGGGCCGGGTCGGATCGGGTTGTTTTGACTTTTGGCGAAAGTCAGGTCACGAGTCGAGTCGGGCAATGTCGGGTCGGGTCTCATGTCGTTGAGTGTCGATAATTTTCAGGTCACGGGTCGGGTCGGGCGAGATCGAGTTGGGCCACGGGTCGTCCAATGTCGACAACTTTCGAGTTATGGGTCAGGTCGGGCCTCGGGTCTACGAGTGCAGACAAGTTTCGGGTCACGGGTCGGGTCGGACAAGATCGGGTCGGGTCTCGGGTCGACGAGTGTCGACAAGTTTCGGGTCATGGGTCGGGTCGGGCGAGATCGGGTCAGGCCTCGGGTCGACGAGTGCCGAGAACTTTCGGGTCTCGAGTCGGGTCGGGCGAGATCGGGTCGAGCCTCGGGTCGACGAGTGCCGACAACTTTCAGGTCTCGGGTCGGGCCTTGTGACATCGGTTCGGGCCTCAGGTCGACGAGTGTCGACACCCTTGGGGTCACGGGTTGGATCAGGCGACATCAGATCGACAACTTTTAATACATGAATTTTAGCCAAAGTACCATCATATATTAATTTAATTTTTTCTATTATTTTTTTCATCCAAATGAATTTTATAAGTTGATGAATTAACATCATTAATTGAAATTTCTTAATTTATTATTCAGTTTCTTATTATAAAGTATAAACTATAAACACATTTTTATATTTGTTTTATAACCTGACATCGAGTCGGGTCAGGTTTCAGACTTTCGGGTCCACAAGTGTCGCTTCAGGTTGGGTTACGGGTCATCTCAGGTCAGGTCGGATCAGGTTTCCGATCCACATGTGTCGCTACGGATCGGGTCATGAGTCGAAGCAGGTCAGGTCGGGTATTGGACCCATGAGTGTCGCTTTTGATCGGGTCACGGGTCGGGTCGGGTCTCGAGTCTATAGGTGTCGCTTCAAATCAGGTTACAGGTCGTGTCAAGTCGGGTCGGGTCTCGGGTCTCGGGTCTCTATGTGTCGATTCAGATCGGGTTACGAGTCATCTCTGGTTGGGTCGGGTCGGGTTACGGGTCAACCGTTGTCGCGTAAGATCGGATTACGGGTCGTGTCGGGTAGGGTCGGGTTCGGGTTAGTCTGACTTTCTAACAAATCGTGTTAGGTCGAACTTGGGTCAAGTCGGGTCGAGCGAGTTTCTCGGGTCGGGTCGGATTCTACCACCTCTAGGTAGCGCCTAATCACTTCATTTTAATTGTAAAAAGAAGCATACAAAATAAACCCTATATCACTCAGGTCTCAGGACCACCTCTTTACTTCTGATCTCCCTACAGACCAGTCTGCACCAGAGTCAGTATCTATTACCTCGGTGCACCTACACTATTAACCTCAACAATGGAAATGTGATGACATTCACTATCGGCTCACAACTAGTTCCCGCCCTCCTCAAGCACACGATCACCTTCCCTGTCAAAAACAACCACATATTAAACTCCTCTCCACCACCGAAGGTCAAGCCGCGACAGTCTCTTTCAAGAATGCACTGTTCACCCCACTCCGGATGCGATATGTCAAATTCAAGGAGGCCACTGAGCAATGGCAAAGAGCTGAGAAAACAAAACTGTACAAAACCAGAAAACCACCTCAGTGCTACAAATGTCTCTAGTATGACATATTCAAAGAAACTGCATAAGATGCATTAAATGTTTCTCTTCTGAGCAGTTAGGGCATAGGCAGTTTCTATGGTCACTCATTCAAACACGCACAACCCAAGAAATATCTTTTAGCCAAAAAGCAGTTGTTTGTTTTCCACCGCTTCGCATCCCACTTTCTCCTCTCCAAACTTCTCCACAGAACCAACCCTTACCTACCTATCTAATTTCAAAAATTAATCCCTACAGAAAAATCTCTCCTTCCTCTAATAAAAAAACACCGATCGACATGAACCTTCTCCATCATTTTGAAAATGAGCAGCCATTTATGCGTCAGGTTTTCCGCCCCCCCCGGTGATACCCTCAATAAGGAAAATGAGTACCTCATGACGTATGGGTATGCCATCCTGATTCAGGGGGGCCCTTCTGACCTCCTACTTGAAGTCATTGCAATGCACTTAACATGTGTCCAAGGTGGAGATGGCGACTTTTTCGAAGTCCTGCCAAGTACATTATCACCATATGTGCTCATCTGTTCTAATGTGCATTTGCATAATGTGACCATCCAGGCGGGTGTACATCGCATTCTGAAACTCGGAGTGCAATTTAGGATCTCTAAATGGAGACCCTCATTTAGAATGGTGAGGGATCCATCGACTCACCAAGTTAGGATAAAACTGTTAGGCCTTCCTCTTTAGGCTTTTACCACTGCAGAGATTACGGAATTTGTTCTCTAGTATGGGGACCCCTAGGACATTCTGCCTTTTGGTCAGGCAGTAGGACATTCCGCTATGTCCTAGTACAGATTGTGTCCAAGCATCCTAGAGAGATTACCTTGCATCAAATGTATAAGAAATGAAGACATGCAACTATGACTGTTATATTCACCATGGGCTCGCACGACTGGAGCTCGGATCCCTCTTATTCGGATCCGGCATAAGATCAAAACATTGTTCCATATTTTAGTTCTAATTGTGACCACGAGAATGATCCTCAGCCATTCAACAGGTCAGAAGAATCCTCATTCTACTCTTCATCTAGTCTTCTTAGCAGATCTCAACCCCCCCTCCCCCCCCGAATGGCATACCCAAGCCCAAGGCACTGCTCAGTCGGCTCATGATCTGGAGGAGTGCCCTAACCACTCTAGTTATCCCATTATGCCAAGCTACCATACTCCTAAAGGGTATCTACTCCCGTAATTATGTGGAGTAAAGATGAAAAAGAGCAATAGTAGGAGGAATTGCATCAGCCTGATCAGGAAACATGAGCAAAAGAGGAAGCCTCACTACATGAGAAGTGAGATGTTACGGCTATGGAGACAGGTCAGGCATACCAGAATGTTACCGCACCAACGGTACCAGACTTAGTAGCTGCACAAGATCTGCTAGAACAACGACTGGAGGAAGATGTACTTTTTGGGTCACATTATGCCCCCACGTCAAACCACACTTCTCAAAGCATGCTATGGACGTATCAGCACACCACGGTACCTATGGTAAGTCAGATCACTAATAAGATTGCAAAAGGCACATGTAGTTTGTCTCTAGGAAATGAAGTTGGCGATTGTCAATAGATTTATGATAAGAGTGATAGTGGGCACAAGTTTGGATGAATTCATAGCACTATCGGCTATGGGAACTGCTGAGGTACCATCATTGCTTGCTCCTCACAGGTTCTGCAAAAAGTGGACTCCAGACATGGAGCACTCTACAGGTGGATCTCATCTTCAAACTTGATACTACCAAATGCAGACTGACAGGTGTACACGAACCTTGTATTGCTGCCAGACACCAGCATTTCTTCTCTGAGTTACAAGGAAGCAAATCGATACCGAGAACGCCGTGGATGGTGTTGGCATCTAAAATGATGCAAAGGTGAATAAGAAATAAATACAACAAGAGACCAATGGCACAATTAATGATAGGGCTTCGACATGCATCTAGGCTATGTGTCACAAAATCCAAGAAATGATCATGGACTTTTCATAAATTAATTTGGATATTATTGGGCAAATTATTTGCATGTTTTTAAAAGAGCACATTAATACCAAAATAAAATTTAAGGATGCAATAATTGTTAGAAAATTGCTTGTATGGTGTCCTTAAAATTATGGGAATAATAAGGTGAATTGTTGTGAAATATTCATACAAAATTCCAAAAATGAACCTCCAAACAATCCAAAATCTATTTGCATGAAATTGGATTTGAATTTATTCGGGTTGCAATACCCCTTTAAGGGAAGATTTGTCTTGCGTATCTCTATAGGGGACACATTACAATCCTCCTTTAGCCAAGCCAACAATATGAAACAAAAAAGAAGAAGAAAGAGAGCCACTCGAATAAAAAATTACAACTCTTATGCCACCCTCAAATGAGCCGTTGAGCAAGGGATTAGCCACCCAAAACAAAATAAATGACCTACTACCGAGTCGAATCAAAACAAAACCTTCCAAGCCACCAACCAAAATCGGCAACCAAAAATAGGTCAATAACCCAAACACGAAAAAGGGGCTACCCAAACAAAATGCCAAGACAAAATAGAGCCACCACTTATACCATCCCGAATAAAGTCAGTGGACAAGGGATGAACTACAAATCCAAATAAACGACCAATACTAGGTCAAGACTCAAAGGCTCAAAAGTTTACATAGCCACCAAAATATAAGCCTCAAAGACC
This sequence comes from Eleocharis quinqueflora, assembly GCA_964058865.1. NCBI lineage: Eukaryota > Viridiplantae > Streptophyta > Magnoliopsida > Poales > Cyperaceae > Eleocharis > Eleocharis quinqueflora. The sequence goes on along the minus strand of CAXKVX010000042.1, from coordinate 264,062 downwards.
CAAAAACTCAAAGACTCTCGAGGGGGTTGGATGAGTATACCAAATTGGTAACCTGCTATGAAAGCACCAGGAGTTCGTCTCACTCTTGAGAGAGTTAGATGAGTATATCAGGATGGTAACCTGTCATGAACACACCAGAAGTTCGCCTCAGCTCTTAAAGGAGTTGGTTGCGTATACCAGGGTGGTAACCTGCTATGAACACATAAGAAGTTCGTTTCGACTCTTGAGGGAGTTATGTAGGATTTTGTTACGTGCATGATATGCGGAATTTTAAAATTTTCATGCAACACAATTTGAATTCCAAGGATCATGTGTATAAAATTCGAATCTAACTATGAATTTGTGAATTTAATATCTTACTTGGTACCGTAACCAAGCGTGACGACTTCCTTTGTGTAGAGGTTGCTTCACGAATCAATGACAAGGATGTCGGTTCTCGTCTCGTCACACGAAAGCTTTCAAAGCATGAAGCCTCTACCACGTGCACTTCTTGACGAGTCAAAACAAGGTTGCTAGACCTTCTATAGAACAATAATTTTGAATTCCTTTTGATCTCAACACACGAGAGGAATAAATTTTTTTTTGAATTGGATTAATTTTCTTTTTGGTTTCTCACAAAGACCAAATGAAAAATGTCTCTTCAGTTCTACCACGTCCAGAGAGAGAATCATATATATGTATATGGTGCTTTATCCCATAACGCACCAAAAAAATCAAGAGACTTTAATTTCATGCGCATGCATAACATGGCATTTACTTGCCGATATCAATGTGTAAGCGTTACTCCCCTTTTTTATTATTACTGTCATAACTCAAAACATTATGACAATAAGGTTATGTGTATGTGGGGAGTATTATTTTCTTGATAGACAAAGTCTCATAGACTTGGCTCACCCTGAGTCAAGTATATCTCATTCATAATTTGAGCCTCGTTCAAATTGATTCAATTCAAATCTAATTAATCATGTCCCACATAATTAATTAATTGTTCTATATTTCAACTTGTCAAATAATGCGACCCAGTAGGATCTCTGTCATGATCAGTAATAAATTAATAAACATTAATTTATAAATCATAATTGGCATCTAGCAATGCATTGTGATCACCCGGTCAAACACAAACAAATTGTGATCCTTTATTCTTTTGTATCGATTCCTTGTCACGTAATATCATTAATTAATGTCAAGCGTAGGAACGTGTCATTCTTGACCATTAATCATATTCTTGATCCTCGGTGCATAATTATTATTTGTATCATTCCATGATCATGAATGCATGCATAATAATTATCACTTCATCAAGGGGCCCAGAGATATCACTAATCTCGTATGAAATGAGACGAACAAATATATCCTATTGACTATCCATAACTTCTAACATAATTCATGTATACTGAAAAATATCTTTATAGCCCTCGGTTAAAAGGAGCGTTTGATAATCGCACAAAATATACACTAATTATCTAGAATTATGATATCTCAGATAATAGAATCAATACAAATTTATAACTTTGCTGATGACACAAACACAATCTCTACAACAAGTCAAAGTGGGTCATGTCCAATATCATGCCCTTACATGTATATTTATGTGATTAACATATACCTCATACCAGTGATCTGTGAAACATGATCACGCATTAATCCACATACTAGTTTATATATAATAATTCAGTGTTCCATGCTAATGATATAAGACTAGGGACTATTAAGAGTTTAATGATCAATCATAGAGTTTCACAATTCGAGTCCTCAACTCAAATAATCTATGAAATATATAAAACTCAAGGAACAAAATGATATAAATCATCCAATACATAAAACTAAACAAGAGTACCATCACAAATGATTGGTTCTCTAGGTCACTTAACTAACAAGTTAGATAAGTTTACTAGGGTGGTAACCTGTCATGAACACAACAGAAGTTCTAGTGTGTTCATGGCAGGTTACCACCCTTGTATACTCATTCAACCCCCGCAATTGTCGAGACGAACTTCTGGTGTGTTCATGACAGGTGACCACCCTGGTAAACTCATCTAACTCAAGAGTCGAAATGAACTTCTGGTGTGTTCATAGCAGGTTACCACCCTGGTATACTCATCCAACTCCCTCAAGAGTCGAGGAAAACTTCTGGTGTGTTCATGACAGGTTACCACTCTAATATACTCATCGACCTCCCTCAAGAGTCGAGACGAACTTCTGGTGCTTTCATAGCAGGTTACCAACCAAATATACTCATCTAACCCCCTCAAGAGTCAATGCAAACTTCTGGTGTGTTCGTGACATGTTACCAGTCTGGTATACTCATCTAACTCCCTCAAGAGTCAAGACAAACTTTTGGTGTGTTCATAGCATGTTACCACCCTGGTATACTCATCCAACTCCCTTAAGAGTCAAGACGACTTCTGGTGTGTCATAGCAAGTTACCACCTTGGTGCGAGTTACTCATGATAATCATCCAACAATTCCTTGCATTGAGATGTACTTCTAGTGTGTTTATACAAGGTTACCATCCTGAATGAGTACTTCTGATGTTTTCATGACAGGTTAGCACACTAAACGAGGCCTTGAAAATCATCCAATGATTATTTCATTTGGGATGCATTGTTAGTGTGTTCATAACAGTTTACCATCCTGAGCAAGGGTATTGTGTTAGGCAGTCGTTACAAGGATACACAACGAGTCCCCAAAGCAAAGCAACCGACTATTCTTGATTTAGAGGTGCTTCTAGTGGTTTCATGACAAATTACCACCCTGAATGAGGTCTTGGAAATCATCCAATGATTACTTGAGTTGAGATGTACTTCTGGTGTGTCCATAGCAAGTTACCTCCATGGACAAGACTCTCGTGTTAGGTCGTTGTTATGAGGGTGCACAATAAGGCCCAAAGTGAAGCAGCCGACTATTCTTGATGCTGAGGTACTTCTTGGTGTGTTTATGATAGGTTACCACCCTGAACGAGTATTTAAACATCATCCAATGATTCCTTAAGTTGGAATATAGTTCTGGTGTTTTCATGACAGGTTACCACCCTGGTATACTCATCCAACTCTCTCAAGAGTCGAGACGAACTTCTGGTGTGTTCATGACAGGTTACCATCATGATACTCATCCAACTCCCGCAAGAGTCGAGATGAAATTTTGGTGTGTTCATAGCAGGTTACCATCCTAGTATACTCATCCAACTCCCTCAAGAGTTAAGACGAACTTCTGGTGTGTTCATAGAAGGTTACAATCCTCGTATACTCATCCAACCCCCGCAAGAGCCGAGACGAACTTCTAGTGTGTTCATGATAGGTTACCACCCTGGTATACTCAGCTAACTGCCTCAAGAGTTGAGACGAACTTCTGGTGTGTTCATAGCAGGTTACCATCCTCATATACTCATCCAACCCCCGCAAGAGTCGAGACGAACTTCTGGTGTGTTCATGATAGGTTACCACCCAGGTAAACTCATCTAACTCCCCCAAGAGTCGAAATGAACTTCTGGTTTGTTCATAGCAGGTTACCACCTTGGTATACTCAACTAACTCCCTCAAGAGCCGAGGCAAACTTCTGGTGTGTTCATGATAGGTTACCACTATGATATACTTATCCACCTCCCTCAAGCGTCAAGACAAACTTCTGGCGTGTTCATGACATGTTACCACCTTGGTATACTCATATAACTCCTTCAAGAGTAGAGACAGACATCTTGTGCTCTCTTAGCAGGTTACCACCATGGTATTCTCATCCACCCCTCTCAAGAGTTGAGACGAACTTTCGGTGTGTTCATGACATGTTACCACCCTGGTATACTTATTTAACTCCCTCAAGAGTCTAGACAAACTTTTGGTGTGTTCATAGTAGGTTACAATCCGGGTATACTCATCCAACTCCCTCAAGAGTCGAGACGAACTCCTGGTGTGTTCATAGCAGCTTACCACCCCAGTGTACTCATCTAACTCCCTCAAGAGTCGGGACTAACATTTGGTGTGTCATAGCAGGTTTACTTGTGATAATCATCCAACAATTCATGGTGTTGAGATGTACTTCTGGTGTGTTCATAGGAGGTTACCTCCATGAACGAGTACTCGTGATATTTTCATGACATGTTTCCATCCTGAACGAGGCCTTGAAAATCATCCAATGATTACTTCATTTGGGATGCACTACTGGTGTATTCATAGCAGTTTACCAATATGAGCAAGGCTACCTTGTTAGGCAGTCATTACGAGGATATACAATGAGGCTCCAAAGCAAACCAATCGACTATTCTTGATTTGGAGGTGCTTCTAGTGTTTTCATGACAGATTACCATCCTGAATGAGGTCTTGGAAATCATCCAACGATTACTTGAGTTGGGATGTACTTTTGGTGTGTTCATAGCAGGTTACCACCTTAGTATACTCATCCAACTCCCTTAAGAGTCGAGACGAACTTCTGGTGTGTTCATGACAAGTTACCATCCCGGTATACTCATTCAACCCACGCAAGAGTCGAGACGAACTTCTGGTGTGTTGTCAGGGTTGCCCACTTCACAAACGCCATTAGAGGTCCAACTTGAACGCATGCGAGTCCTTCAGACCCGTTTGAAGATGGTTTCACCTCTATTTTTACTTCAAGGCCCATGCCCCGTCATCGAGACCTCTGCTCTAGTGACTACGGCGATGATGTTTTGTTGACGGTCTTCTTGGCCTGGTGGCTTTGCTATTTTGTATTGTCGGGCGATGCCCCAAGCGTTTTGAGGTCGTCTATACTTTGGGTGGTCGCTCGTATGGCATTAGGGGTCAGATTTTCCTTGGGTGTCCCTGCTTTAGCATACTTATATTCTTCTTTGAGGAGATTGAGCATTGCCCAGGATCCTTCTCACTCAGGAAAGCTCACCCATTTACATTTGCTGGGAGATTAGTTGTATATGCATTGGCCACAATTATATTCCTTTGTCGGTGACGAGGAAATGGTGGGCCAGCTTCCGGTTTTTATCTTGGCTGGTGGGTGTCGGGCCTATGGACATCACTGAGGCCAAGGCACGTGGTTTATTTAGGGCGAGTTAGAGGACCATTCTTGATTCACATGCTCGTTCATTTTCCTCGATTTATGGGAGTATCACTCGTGAGGTAGTTGATGAGTCAAACCAGAACATTTTGGGAGCACCTGATCTATTGGATTTCTTAATTGGCATTTGGTGTGGTTGGCTGCCTCTTCGCCTTGGAGATAGGTGTATCTTGGAGCCATATGCAACGCATATATGTGCCCATCAATTTAGTTTTAACCAGGGGATTCTTGAGGGCATGATCCGCATTCGAGATATTTTCATGGATGAGATCGAGTTTGAGGGTTATTGGGAACAGCTTTTTAGAGTCAGGACCGGCCTCGGATTTTGCATTCTCGAGTTGGACAAGCGGGTCAGATTTCATGTAATGCACCAGCGTAGACACGTTGCTCGCATTGTCGCTATTTTGGGGACCTAGAATGCACATGATTTGGTAACTGAGACTTTATTTCCTCGGTGTGCGCGTAGTGCCTTACGAGCTCCACGTGAGACATCTAGTTTACTCTTTTTGATGCGAGTATGTTCCCTTTGACTTGAGTTTTCTTTTTCTTGGTGGCTTTTTATCTAGTTTCCTCGCTTTGTTTTGGTTTGGATTCAGTTGTTGACTTGCCCCAAGTAATTTTGAAGGACCCTGCTGATATGGTGGCATAGGATGCGGCTTTGCCTGATCCAGCGCCAGAAGTTCTCGCTGTTGGAGTTTCAAACGAGGTTTTGGATGATGTGGTGGTTGAGGAGCTGATTGGTTAGCTTGTACCCTTAGTGGATGATCCTCTAGTGCCTGCTTCTTCTTTATCTATGTTTTCTCTTTATTTTTCTTTCGGGTTTTGACTTTTGTTGGGACATGGTAACTTGGACCTCCACTTTTGCTTTGCTGGCTTTTCACACACAAATGTTGTAAATGCTTTGATCCTTTTTGGAGTCTGATTGTTCATGGTTTGGGGCACGATAACATAGGCCTCTACTTTTGCTTTTCTGGCTTTTCACACACCAGCAATGCACATGCTTGGTCTTTTTTGGAGTTTGGTTTGATTTTTTTGTGGTGGCATAACACTTGGCCTTTGTTTTACTTTCCTTGAGGTTGTTGGGATTCACTTATCCCCTTGTTTTGCTTAGGTGGCTCCAAAGGTCCTATTCGCAGTCGCAGTTCTCATATGAAGGAGAGGTTTAAGTCTAGATTTGGTCATGTTCGGCACTTTGCCTTTGCTATTCCTAGGAGGACTTGAGTCTGAGTCCTCACATTTGGGACTTTAGGACTTTATTTGTAGTTTGTTTTGCCTTTGACTTGGATATTATTCATTTGGCTTTTGTATTTGACTTGGATATATTCATTGGTGACATTTATATTTGCTTGATCATTTGTATGGTATTGTTTTCTATATTGCCCATTTGGTTTTGAGGGAGTTTGAGATTTGGTTTGACTTTGGTTTGTAGAGGTTCATGCGAGACATGTTTCCGTGAGGCTCGGTATTGATTTGAAAATGGGCGACATAGTGCATCTTATTTGTTTTGTCCTCCATAATGTCTCGAGAGGATCATTTTTTCGTTAGATAAGGTAAGGACAATTGCCTAACACTGTCAATCATTTAAGCTCAACGAATAGAAGGACAAAACAACGGATGTTGCTTAGGCGAACGACCAATACCAGCGATTTCTTATGGTGCCATCACATGGATACCATTTTAAAGTGGACTCACATTTGCTCCTCTCATTTGATTTTATTTGGATTTATCATTTTTCTATCGTGGGGTCCACTCAATTCCTATTATAGATCCTCCCTTAGTTTACCTTCTCAAAACAGAGTAAGGTTATTTGCTCATTGGGATTCATAAATGAGAATTTTTTAAAGGCTCAGCTTCTGCGGCCATGCTTTTGTTATCCCAAAGCATAAGGTCGTATCTTATTTATTTAATCGTCTATAATTTTCCAAAGGAGGATTTGTTATTTCATAAGATTATTTCGGGACAATTCACTTAATGCGGTCCATTATTTAGGCTTCTTGGATAAATGGACAAAGCCAACGAATGTTTCTTAGGCGAACGACCAATACCAGTGATTGCTTATGGTTCCATCACCTCGATACTATTTTGAAGTGGAACTCACATTCGATCCTCTCATTTGTGGCTTGATGGGGTCACTCGCAGTTCGCTCCGGTCCACCCATTATATTTGGATTTGGATTTGGGTTTGGTTTTGTATGGCATTTTATTTGGATTTTGGTTTATATTTTCAGATTTAGCTTATTTTGTTCATTGGGTGTCTAACTTTTGGTTTTGTGTTTGGTTTAGAGGTAGGCCACATTGGATTGGATTTTTGTGGCTCATGTTTATTTTTGGACATGCCCCTTTTTGGTTTAGATTTCACTGATTTTGAGTTTACTTATGCCCAAGATTTGGTTCAAGTGGCTTGATATTTGGGATTTGTATTTGGCTTGATGATGATACACCCATTTTGAGGCAGATGTACATTTGTAGGTTTGGTGGCCAAGTATGTTATTTGTAAAGGTCTATTTCCTTTGATTTTTGGAGATTTATTTGATTTTGATTTTGGGCTTTTATTTTGGTGGCTATGTACACTTTTGAGCCTTTGAGTCTTGACCTAGTGTTGGTCGTTTATTTGGATTTGTAGTTCATCCCTTGTCCACTGACTTTATTCCGGATGGTATAAGAGGTGGCTCTATTTTATCTTGGCCTTTTGTTTAGGTAGCCCCTTTTTGGTGTTTGGGTTATTGACATTATTTTGGTTGGTGGCTTGGAAGATTTTGTTTTGATTCGACTTGGGAACTGGTCCTTTATTTTTTTTTGGGTGGCTTATCCCTTGCTCAACGGCTCATTTGAGGGTGGCATATTGTAGTTTTTTTATTTGGGTTGCTCCCTTTCTTCTTCTTTTTTGTTTCATATTGTGGCTTGGCTAAAGGGGTATTGTAATGCGTCCCCTATAGAGATATGCAAGACAAATCATCCCTTAGCAAGTCAAATTTAAAGTTTTGGTTTTTGGTTTCGGCATTGAGATCAATAATTTGACGATCCTCTTGTGCCGGATGCTTTCCTGAACCAATTATGATTCTTGGAAGGTATATATCATGTGCTACTTGAAGGCCGAATTGGTTTATTGTGGCACATAATTGCAAGTTGCAGGTCAATCGACTACCTGCTCACATCATATTAAGAGTTCCTGATTAGAACTTGATGCTTAACATGTGCAGGAGGAGCCTTTGAACCCACTACAAGCTTTTATTTAAGAGGCCTTGATTAGGACTTGGAGAGGGCATGGAAGGCCCTACTGATGCCTTTCATGGCGTGTTTGAATTTCCTTTGATTTTCTAAAGAGCGTGGCGGTGGTTGCCAAAGGCTCGTTTTTGTTTGATGGAGAGGCTCCCATATTGAAGACTCTCATTTCTTTGCGCTCTTCGAGACTTGAAGAGCGAGATGATTTTCTCAAAAGACGGGATGCTCCTTTTATAAGACCATGATGCTTCTCATTGAGAAGTTGGGAGGCCATATGGGCTCGTCCCAAGTTTAGTCAACTTTCTCTGAGATTTTGAGGCATATTCCTAACTTTAAAGGGTATTTTCCATTTTCATTTTGGTGGGGATCTTTGAGTTGACAGTCTATGGTGAATGTTTATTTGTGTGGGCCCTTTTGTTGACCCGATGCTCTCTGATTCACGACTCAAGACTGCAAAGGGCGTAGCTGATTTGCTAGTGGCTTTTAATTTTGGACTTTTGATTTGATTGCCTTTGAAGAGGTCTCGGATTTGACTTGGAGACTTGATGACTTCGGCCTTTCAAACATAAGTTTTCCTCTTTAATGGGTATTTTGCCTCAAGTGAAGCCTTGAATGATTGGCAATCTTGCACTCGATGACTCCATTTGTCACAGTGAGAGAAATAGCTTGGATTTTCGATCCATTCGCTTAATGCTTTGACTCCATCAGGGTATTTGAACGAACCCTCAAAGATTTGGTCGAGTGCAACATTCTCTGTTTGAGTTGATGTCCCTTCAATTTGAGATGTTGGGAGTACATCCATGGGGTGTCTAGAAGATTCTTGCTCCTTTTCTTTTGGTGTTTTACTCGAGAGTTCTTCCTTTTCATGTGACTTGGACCATGGAGAGTAGTCATACATCCTCATATATGTGTTGTAGTGTTGCTCTGCCTCCAATCTAGGGTCATGAGATTCTAGCAAGTCTGACATTTTGTAGTCAAAACTTTCACTTTTGTATTCGAAGTCGGAGTCGGTGCTTATGGTGATGATATGACACCAAGCACGAAATACAACTTCTTCTACTTTTTCCCTCATCTTTCTTTGTGGTGGATGCAAGATTTCTTTCTTTGTTTCACTCCATGGCGTATGAGGTACCAACTTTCTGAGGTATCTTGGGGCGATGTCAATTTCATCCTCTTGGTATTGATCTTCGAGCTAATTTTTTAACACGAAGCAATCTTCGATTACATGTCCAAATACCCTATGGTATGGATAGTAATTTGTGTCACTTTCTTTGGCCATGTCTTGAGGTATTTTGCATGGAGGCAATTCGATTCCCAGCTCAAAAGCTTTGCGGAACATTTTAGCCACTTTATCTCGACGGAATGAGTAGGGTCTCCTCATTACTTCTTGGAGTGTTCTTTTCTTTTGATTTTTCGGCTTCTTTCTTTTCACAAGTAGGCTTACCCGACTTTAGATTTTGGAAGAGGATGCACTTTGCATAGGGACCTCTTGATTTTCTTTCCCTTTTGTAGGCTTTGGTTTCCTTGGAATTTCTGACATTCTGGCAGTTGCAATGAATGCATCAAGCCAACCAATTTTAGTGAGGTCTATGGGAACTACGAAGTTTGGTGACCCATCTTGGATATTGATCCATTTGAGGGGACGTGGAACTTCCTGTTTTAGCGGAGCGCCATGACTTTTCCAAAGTATAAGAGATCCGCATCCGACATGTTGGACGCAACATCTTCGAATTTATTTGTTGCATTGATTTCATTTGGATCGGGTGATACACCCATCTCGATGCTTTCAGCCATGTTTTGTTCGGTAAGGTGCAAGTTTGTCTTCCTACGTTTACCGTTGCTTCGTACAGGGTCACCATAAAGCATACAACTTGTCGATGCCCGAAGAACTTTTTTGAAAAGTCATTTCGTGTTTCGAGGTCATGTCGGAGTCATATCCTAACCCTCAAGTGGTTGTTATGCTTTTTCCATTCAGGCTTTGGATTTGGTTCTTCGAGCCACTCCACATGGCTTCGAATCTTTTCATTTCAGCTTTTGCAATTGAGGTTGGGCATTTGAACCTCCATAAGAGCTCTTCTTTGCCTTTCCCAAAACATCGGATCAGGTCAATTTCGACTTGTTCATCCCCGGAGTCATCACTTGAGAGTGTGGTTAGCCATTGTTGGATTGAGGCTTTGATTTGATTGTTCGAGTCAGCTGTATCAATGCGAACATGACAGGTTTATGCTTGATGACTCTTCTTATTTATGACTTTAGTTTTAGCGGGAACCACGAAGACTCAGAGTTCATGAATCTCACTTATTTCTATTGGAGGAAGAGCCTTGAAATACCCCCTCGGAAGTCTTTCAATCATCATGGATGACTCACTTTCATCATTTCTTCACTATCATTATATCATATTTTAGGATTCAAGAGTACTCTTTGTCAACCACTTGTTTGATTGCCAGTTGGTTGAAGACATCCTCCACTAGTTCTTTGTCGGAGAAGTCAAGTTCTTCATCATTTGATGCTCCAAAGATGGGAACATTTGATCTTGATTTTGATCTAGGTTGTTTCCCAGAGGGTTGACTGAACACTGGTCTTGCTTGATAAGTGTTAGATTCTTCACTTGAGGAGGCTCCAAACAAGGGCAATCCTTTGATTTTCAGCTTAGGTATTTGGCTCACGTCATTTGAAAATGAACCAAACATCGGCATGTCCTTAGTTTTTGGTTTTAAGGGAGTCTTGATGGTGATGCATTATCAGATTCATCACCTGAGGATACATCAAATACTGGCTGGATTTAGAATGATGCCCTTACTCTTTTGGATTTAGCCACAACCTTGGTTATGGTGGCGCTTTTGGTTTTAGTTACATTGGACACTGTCGACTCAATGTGTTTGACTATGATTTCTTTGAGTGTTGTCCTCCCTTTGTCGTTGAAGAAGAACCTCGAATCTTGGAGAGTGTTCTCATGGACCCCAAATGGCTTTATATCGCCATTGATTTTTTCGAACTTTGCCCCCGCTTACATATTTCATGCACTGATGGAGGGTTGAGGGGATCATCCTATTTTCGTGAAGCCTAGGCGTCCCAGTTAGGCTTTGTAGGATATTTCAGCTTTGATGATATAAAACTTGGTTTTTGTTTGAAAATTGCCCAACTTGAGGGGAAGCGTGAGTGCTCCTATGGCCTTTGCGAGTTTTGGTTGAACTCGTGAATGGTGACTTGCTCCATTTCAAGTTTTTGAGAGACATGATGGTTATCGATGACCGGGTCAATTAAAATTATGTTTTGAAGGGGTGTACATGAATTCGGATAACTTGTCCAACCCGCCCGATCCAACTCAACCCGACCCAAAAATACCAGATTTTAATTTTATGGATTGGTTGCGGATTGAATTTGGGTTAACCCGCTAAAATATTATTGGTTACGGATATTTTAAAAAGAACGATTAAAAATCTGTCCCGACCGTGAATCTATCTCTGCTAAATCTATCAAATTTTGTTACAATAATTATTTTAACAATCAACATAATCTATTATATAAATAATGAGAATGTTGGGCAATATGTGGATAGTGTTGTTATAATATTTCTACACTTTGAATCAAAGCGTGTATTTTTTATCTCATTTCCATATTTATAGATTTGTCAAGATTTATATACAAATAATATGCAAATGCAAAGAAAAATATCTGTAACAACTTGTTTATTATGATTAATGAAAATGAGTTTATATGTTGGAAATGCATTTTACACGGTATAATTTATTTTAGTCAAAATACGCAAAACCTGCATAACCCGATCGTCATAAAAAGAATGAATTAAATTGGATTTTGATTTATGCAGATTGGTGATGGATTATAATAGTGATAACCCAATTAATATGGACCAGATTGAAAAAATGACCAAAACCCGATCAACCCGATCCATGCACAACTCTTATCCGTGAATGTTATGTTTCGACCGAATTGAAAATATTGTTTAGGCATTTTCCTTCACATTTACTAGTCACATACAAGGGACGATTGTGATCGAATGTACCAACCAACAAATCCTTATATGTGAATGTTATGTTTCGAGAATGGTTCTCCATGAATAAGGCCTTCGCTTCAACATTTGATGCAAAATGCATTTGTAATTGCTCGGAATTTTGGAGCGCATAGATTAGAGAGTTCCTCAAGTCCTTGGACATCACAAGGGCATCAAATATGCTCATTAAGGCTGTAATTTTCCTTAAGTGCGCCAAGACATTGTAATCCCCGACGGTGAGTTTAGTGGTGCCGCTCGTCGACGGAATGTTTGTTTTATCTTTTGCTTTGTCATTAGCCACCTCTTTTGGCATCTGGCGCTCGGGTAGTTTTTTCCCTGACCTTAATGTCATTTTGCACCATGAGGTGCAATAGCCTGATTGGTTTCTTTTGCTCCTCATATGAATGATTTAGAAAGGCAAAATACTTCTTCTTCTTTCTTAGAGCCCTTGGACATGTTGCACGACTCGGTAAGGGATTAATTTTCTTTATTTCTTCAAAGGGAAGTCTTTATTTCCGAAGCCTCAGGTATTTCGAAAGTTTAGACATGTTGCTTGATTTGTTTCCAAAGTTTTCTGAAAAAGAATCCCCTTTTGTGGTTTAGAAACCTTTTTTTATGTATAACATGGTGTATCAATGATTAAAATAATGGTTTCAAAGCTTGGAAATCAAATTTGAACCCTTGGTTCCGTTCCAGCCATTTGAACCCTTGCTGTCAGAAATTTGATATTATTTTATAGTCTTTGTTTCAAGTCTAAATCCAAATCCCTTCTGTGAGCATGTAATATATACAAACCTCCAGAATTAATTTCATAATTTTTTTATAAACAGAATTCGAATTATCCCCTTTTCAGTCTCAATTTTTTGAAAAATGTCGAAAAATAAGGTTTAAATGCATACACTATTTTCTTTGTCCAAATTCTAAAATTATTGAACAGAAGTGTTTGTTTTGAGTTTCTAAATAGGGATCCAAGCTTAAAAATACATGTTAGCAATCAAAATCACCAAGTTGCATCCAAAAAACCAAATGAGCCCCTAAATGGCACCTCTTTCAAATCTGTGTCTGACACTTGATTCAAGTCTCTCTCAAATCTTTCCCCTTTGAGTTACATCTAAATTTTTGTATCAAAGTGTAGAGTAATATCTGAATTTTAAGGAACCAAAATGCAACTTACCCTTCCTTTGTACAGATTTTTAGAAATCAAGTTCAAAAGTCAAAGAAAATACACAGAACTATGTATCATTTGAGTTGAGTTTCTATTTCAAAATTTAAATCCAAATTCAAATATTTTGCAAATTGTTTCAAGCCTCAAGCTTTTCCAGTATTCAAAACAAACTTGTGGACTGTCTCAAATCAATCATCAAAGTTCAAATCATGCATTTAAATGATTGTCAAGCATTGATAAAGGTCAGCTGCTCAAATCTGCCCAAACTGAACTGAACTGAGCCAAATTTGAAATTTCTTATTTGGGCAAGCTTTGAAATTGATTTCCTATGATTTTTTGGTGATTATACACTTGATTTCATGTTTGCTTGATGATTCAAAGGTTTAATTAGCAATGAAAACCCTAACCAGACTCAAATTGACCAAAATTGCCCATGAATTATACAAAATTCAATTTCAAATTGTGTCAAATAAAATGAATATTTGAAATGAGTTCTGAAATGCTTAAGGATTCTTGTTGCATGAATGAAATTTGAATTGAGCCTTTGAAATTCCATATTGGCATGAAATGTTGATGTTTTGTCTGAAATACCCTTTTTAGTGAATTGAGCACCTTTAAAACAAACTCAAACAAAATTGAAACTTGCTTGATGCTTTGTGATGTTCCTGAATGATGTTTTCATCAATAGGACTTGCATTGAGCCCCAGAAATTCAAAGGAAACCTGAAAGGCTACTATTTTGTTCAAAATGCCTTCAATAGTCAATTGTGCCTTGTAAAATCAAAATTGAACCAAATTGATGATTTCCTGGTGTTTTTTAATGCTTATAAATGATATCTAAATCAATAGGGACTAAACTGAGCCTTCTAAATTCAAAATTAAACTAGTTTGTGACTGTTTGAAGCCAAACTGACTCAAATTCGACTTAAATCGATTTGAAAGTCAAATCAAATTAAACCCCGAAATTGTTATAAACATGTCTCTAGGACTTAATAAAATCAAATATAAGCTTTAGAACCATCTGTAAATCATTAAAAATCAAAATTAAATTAAATGGAGCAAGGCCGAGGTGGTGGTGGAGCAAGGCCACCTCCGGTGAGCCCTAGCCACCGACAGTGGGCCCATTTAACTCCTCTCATCAAGACGATGTCAGTGAGATGATCAAATCAATGTGCCATCCACTCAATCTCCATCGACACCAAAGTCATGCTTCAGTCAAAGTCGAAGGAAGAAGAAGAAGAAAAGGAGAGAGAAAGGGGTTTGTTGCTTGATCCAACGGCCCAAATTCAAATGTCCTGATCAAATCCAACTGCCTAAAGTAAATCCCTATGTATATCATATTGTATATTTTTGTAAAAACAGTAAATAAAGTCCAAAAATTCTGAAATAAATATGTAAATTCTTGTAAATTCATGCTCTTCATTTTTATATGATATTTTGATATATTTTGAGCATTTTATCTGTTCATGAAATTTAAAAATAAAATGAACACCATTTTATTTTCTTTTTAATAAAAGATTAAAATTGATAAAAGTTCAAACAAAAATCATAAAATTGTGTATCTGCATCCAAAATTCACAAAGTGCAGTATAAAAATTGTTTTTGCCTTTTAGTGCAATTTATTAAAAATAAAATTATTCGAAGTCCAAAATTAAATATAGAAAAACATATTTTTAAATAAATTTATATATTACATATCTCAAATAAATTTCCCAAAATCCAAAATTTTATTTTTGCATTAAATATTTATATGCATTTAAAATATGGAAATTTAAAAACAAATATAATTTTCCTTTAATAAAAGAGTATTTTCTTTAAATAAAAGTCCCTTTAAATATATCATATGCATTAAATTCATTGTGCATCAAAATAAAGTAAATATCTTTTTTCTATGGAAATAAAATCTATTTTTCATCAAATAAAAGTGTGAAATCCCTTAAAAATGCATAAAAATCCTTTTTGAAATGTCAGTAATTGCATCAAAGAATCATGTCTTCTCGAAATTTCATGTTTCCTCATTTAAATAGGAAATAAATAAATAAAAATGCTTAATAGTACAAAAATGACATAAAATAATAAAATGCCCAAAGGTCCATAAATGACACCATTAAAAGTAAAAAATGACATAAAATAATGAAATACTAAAAAAGTTCATAAATGTCATCTACAAAAGTCCTAAAATAACACAAGTGCTTAAGACTCCATAAATAACATCTTTTCTCATAAAAGTAGAAAAATATTTAGATTTCCATAAATGACATCTTTAAAAGTCCAAAAATGACATAAAGTAATAAAAATGCCTAAAGTTCCATAAATGACACTCCTTGTAAATCAATATTTAAAAATTCATAAAGGACATCTCTAAAAGTCCCAACATGACACAAGACCTATTTTTCATAAATCTATAAAAATGTTTAAAAGTCCAAAAATGACATCTTATCATAAGTCCCCTCGCATATTTCATTCTAAATATAAAGGGTCATTTTCAAATATCTATGAGAAATTTCAAGAAATTTAAAAATGAAATTTGAATAAATATCAAGTATTTCAAACAAAAGTCCAAAAGCAAAACAAAATTATGCAAATATATATAAAATTGATAAACTTTCCTTTCTCTCATGAAGCAAGACACCTTTTCATTAGGCTAAAAGTACTTTAAAAAAGAAATAACACATCTCCCATTAAATGAAATATGTTTTCATGAAGAAAAGATACATATTCATGTAATAAAAGTAAAAAATAAAACACTGAAGAAGAAATAAAATTGAACCTTAGTAAGTAATATCCCAAACTAACTTACAAAAAGAATTAAGACGCTGCTTTCAAATAAAATCACTTCCAAATGAGTCATTTTGTGTTATTCAGTGTGTTCCATATCGCTTAAGAAACATAAGTATTAAGGGTCGAGACAATCCCTCATGTAAATAATGAGAGAGACTTGCGGCTGACCAGGACTTAGAACCCCAGAACCTCATTGATTAAAAACAAACAAAACCCCGAGCGACTACGTACACCCAAGCCTTCGAAAGATCACACACGTTTGGAGCGACTAGTCCTCTTTGTCCAAAAAGCATGCCTCCCTCAACAATACACATACAGATGAGCGGTGAGAGGAGAGAGGAGAAGGGCGCCGACACCTACTTCTTGAACTCTTTGAATTTGGAGATACTCAGATTTCTCTTTCATAAAGTATACTCGCACGTACCTTAAGAAGTCATCGATGAAGGTCAGCATGTACTTCATTCCACTTACATATGCTTGCCTTATTGGAACGAATACATTTGAGTTGATAAGCTCCAATGGCTCCTTAGCTCGAAATTTAGATTCCTCAAATGAAAGTTGATGAGCCTTACCGAATTGGCACCCGACGCAGACTATGTGAGTTCGTACTTCCACCTCAGCTAGACCTTTCACCATAAACTTCTCGGCTATTATCTTGAGCTTGTGATTGCTCACATGTCCCAATGTTGCACGCCAAAGATCGTGTGTCTCGTTTCTTCCGATCTTACCAATGTAGGTAGACTCTGCCAACATCACATATATTGATTCCATTTTTCGACCTTCCAGCACAGGTGTGTTGTACTTAACAATTTCTTCGATTTTTTGATTTGGAAACCATACTTGCATTTCACTATTTCTCTATTGAGAATTTACATGTGATGTATGAGAAACAATGTATAGCTTTTCATGATCTTTCCAATGCTTCGAAAAATGTGGGAATCAGGACTCGAATCAAAAGTTATGATCATTTCAAGATCTGAAGAAAATGTGCAAAATGTTATATCGATTGTCAAAATGATAAATCTATATATATAATCGATATATTGATATATATACTTCATATATCGATATAACACTGTTTTGGGATCATATTTTGACTGAGAGGACCGTCATGGATGCATATGGTATAAATTGGAACATCAATATATCAATATGACATATAGATATATCGATATGGTGCCCGAAAAGATGATTTTGTTGTCTAGAGATTATTTAAAAGACGGTTCTTCCAATTCCAAAGCATCAGATCATTCCCAAAGATTTTCAAGCACTCCCAAGCATTTCCCAAGCTTTCTATGATCTAGAGAAGTGCTCCAACTTGAGAACGTCAAAACCGAAGAGAGAAGAGATAATAGTCTTACCGACGGTGATTTGTAACTTTGAGTTGTTCGCTATCACAATCACTTATTGTACTTGGTATTTCTCCAAACCATTGAGATTCTTGATGTCACCAGTAATATGATTTGAGCAAACAGAGTCAATGATCATGTCACTCTCTCATAGTTGATTTCCTCTGACTTACTACATTTATGGCAACCTCCATCTTCTCTTCTCTTATGCTTTGGTAAGTCCGTATGTGCATGCAGCTTCGAAATCTAAGTCATCTTCACTCTTACCACATTCTCAGCTTTTTATTGTGGCAATTTCTCGATGTCGCCATGTTGTCTTGGCCCTTATTCTTTGACCAACAGTTCCGCATGTAGTGTTCCTTCTTGCTACAGTTGTAGCACTTGTTTGTTTGCTCCTTAGCCTGACATCGTTGCTTCTATGGTTGTTGTAGCACTTGTTTGTTTGCTCCTTAGCCTGACATCGTTGCTTTTATGGTTGGGAGCTCCCATGAAGAGTTAGTCTTCTCCTTACGTATCTCTTGCTAGCTAGGTATTTCTTCAGGTCCACCTCTTGACTTTTGGTCAGATCTACCCTTCTTTTGACTATTGAACAACATCTTTTCTTCTTGATTTAGTGAGACTCCAATCATTTTCTTTGCTAGAGCCTCTTAGTTTGCGAGCATATGCTCCAACTCTAGAAGTGTTGGTTGTGTTTTCCAATCGTGGATGGCTACCATGAACCCGATATATTCGAGTTTCAGCTCGTTGACGATGGTCCTCCTTATTTGTTGCTGGCTGATCTTCTCTCCAGGGTCTTTCTGGACAATCTTGTTGCATAGTGATTTCACCTTTGTGAAGTATTGACTGATCGTCATGCTCTCTTGTGAGATTGTCGTGTGCTCTTTCTCTAGTAGCTGGAGGCGCACATCATTCTTCTTCAAGAATAATGTTGTTACGGTGTTCCAAGCGATCTTCGACATGGCAACTTCTCTGATAAACTCGAGTAGCTGGTCTTCAAGGACTGTCTGTAGTACATACATTGATTATCAGCCTTAGTTCACCACTTCCACAGAGCTTCGACGTCCTGCTCTACGAGCAAATTCTTTTCTCTTTTGATTTGGGTCATTGATCGATTCTATCACGTTTTCCTCTATAATAAACTTCGGCGGAATCGTCTAAGACCTCCCAACAACCTCCTATATGCCCCGGCCTTGTATGTAGGACTCTATGCATGTTTTCCAATATATGTAATTAGAATTATTTATTTGTTAAGATCGCCAATCTTACCTAAAAAATCCAAGGCTTCAACGTGTAGTAAGCCTTCTTAGAATTTTAATCTCCTGAGAAGTCCTGAATTGGCGATAGTCGGCGGCTCCTTTGACAACTTGTCGATATGTCTATTCAGTTAGTGGAATTCCGACAAAATTTTGACTTTGTGCTTGATCCTGACAACAGCGACTCGGATACCAGTTTGTTGAGTATGGAGGCAATAAACTAAATAATTATTTTATTAATTTTCTAAAATATATTCTTACAACCTCTACTACTCAAATATTTGTACCTCCAAAATACTATACCTTTAGCTTCTTAATATTTCCTAATCTATTAACTAGTACTAGTTCTCGCTTACAAGCTCTCCCTTACAAGTAGATTTTATTTACCTTCTTTGCTTGATGACTAGGTGGGAGGCATGCCTCCCAATTTGTACTTGTGTTAAGGATGTGGAGAGAGGCTTTATAAATATTATACAAACATCTGAACATAGTGCAGAAACATTCTAGACATATTCTAGTATATCTAGATATATTCTAGAGTAACTCTAGAAAATTTTGATTTTTTTCTAAAACTTTCAATTATTTACTTAATTTGACTCATTTGAGCTTGGCCCAATGTGTATCTCTCAACATTATTATTTAATAAGAGACAATATGTTTATATTTCAACTATTTATTTATTTGGTTGTTCTAGTAATATAATACATTTGAATAAAATATTATATATTGAGTAAAATTATGGTGCTTGTGCTAGCACCTAACAATTCGGTCCTTGCAACTACATATCTCGAATTTCAAAATATAAACAGCCGATTCGAACCGTCGAAAATGTTATTCATACTAAAATTTACCTAGTGGCTCAAATATCGGATGGATGAAAAATGAATTGGTCTAACGATTAGACATCTCCAAATTAATGTATTTTTGTCTTTCCGATAAAACAGTAAAAAATTCTAAAGATATTTTTATCCTAAGTATATTTTAGTATAAAAAACATTGTGAATAGTTTAAATTGGTTGTTTGTGTTTTAAAATTTAAAATATCTAATCACAAGTATACGCGAGCATCATATTCTCATTCTTATATACTCCAACCCTAATTTACTATCGTTGTTGAATTTGATTTTGACACATGCGAGAAACGCAGTAGAATCGCATGTTTGGAAAGTAAACTATGAACAGGATAGAGTGCTTCTACTTGTTTGTACATACACATACGCCTATTAGAATCGTCATTCTTTGGAGTATGTGTTTCTTCTGAATCCTCATCGTTGCTACAACGTTCGCACAATAATCGCTACAGTACCAACACACAAAAATTGTCCATTTCAGAGAATACATATTCTTCCTATTATAGTCTCGTAGATTTTTTAAGAAAGCTGAAAACTTGCATAAAACAGAGTATAACAATCACAAGTCATCTTTCTGCTGGCTCGATTTTTTAACAAAATCAGAGTACATATCCCCTCCTTTTTTATAAAAAATAAATAAATTTATAAGATAGAGTATTAGAACACAAGTTAAACTTGTCGTCTTGCAAAAGTATTCCGAAAATTCCACTTCATGGTCTGCATTATTATCATACATGTCGATGTCGATGTATCATCAGACATGTCCATGGAGCATGATCTGAAAAGTCACTCGAACACAAAATCAGTTCATGCTCTAGTGATTTAAAAGCAATTAATGTTCTCTAAACACTAGAAGAGATGGAAAGTTCGAAATTAGATGATTAATTTTCGAAAAAATATTAGATCAGCAGAGCCCCTACTTCCTCTTAAAGAAGATTCGCTAATTGGACGCGTGGAGGCAGTGAGAATCTAAATCATGAATGGCGGTTTTAGTTAAAAGTTCTGGAAAGTTCCGTGTTTCCTTTGTTCGCGGTATGAGTATGATGGATTGAGTTCACGCGGAACGGTCTATACAGTGTAGTGTAGCGGTGATGCTGATGCACAAGATTTTCATGAGAGATCTGCGGTTCAATTTTCGTTAGGAACTAATTTTAAGGAAAAGTTTTTCAAGTTTATTTTTTGATTTGTTTGTGTAAACTTACGAGTAGGACGGATTCAAGATTTTCGTCAGAAATGAGCATAATGATGCATATTTTTAGATATACATGATTATTTTGCAAAACAAATTAGCAAATCGTACAAAAACACAAGCTTATTTTGCAAAAAAGTTTTCAGAATGTAGCTCCGCCCCCTGTCTACGAGTAATGAATAAAAAAAAAAAAAAAGTCGTCGTCTGAGAGGAAAATTCAATATTTCCATTGTTCTCTGTATCATGATAAAAAGGACAAAGTATATATCACGCAGGTCCGGAAGCTTCAGCATATTCAAAGAACTAGACTTGCAGTGTTCGCTGTATCAATGGATAGAATCGTCCTCCTGGATTAAAAAAAGAAAACAATCTGGAAAATCCCGTACTCCATTGTTCGCTAGCTGTATCATGGATAAGGAAAGGAAAGCGACGGCCTTATCTTCTGGCACTTATTTTTGCTTTCTGCATTGCCGATCACATATCTTTTATTATATTAATTTTGATTTTAAATTCCTTATTCTGGTATTTTAAAATTCGAATCAGACTCAAGGTTGTGATTAATCCTCGTAGCCACAATGATTTTTTTTTCTTGTTTTCAATTCTAGTCCACAATGATTTTTTATATTTTGTTACTAATTCTTTTATATAAATGTAGCATTGTAAAATATTGTCGCATGTGTCGACCAATTGTAATGCAATTACAATACCACTTGTTCCGAAATTTTTAATTGTCACAAAAAATATAACTAGTTTAAGTGTGTTAATTATGTCACGTGTACTTGAATTTAAGTACACGAAAGACTTAGAATGAATAATAAAATAATAAACAAGATAGCTATCCAAATTAAATAAAAAGGAACAACACACACAATATCACACATTACACAGATATCCAAAAGTCATTTCATTAATATCAGCGTCTATTTACAAAGATACAGCGAAAGCAAAAGAAAATAAAAATACATACACAAGCGGACGATCTCACCAAAGGAAACGTGGGGTGCGACACTCACTAACCGACTACAAACTACATAAAATAAAAGGAATCAAGAAAAAATATGACAAAACGGAAGACGCCGGGAATTCATCCTAGCGCTCTCCTCAAGACCCCAAAACCACCGCGGAAACGTGAGAAATTTATCTCATTGCGAATTAAGGTCCAGCCTTTGAGCTTATACCTTTCTCTAAGGTGAGACCCAAGCCAATAGTTGGTATTTCATTCATACACTTTTTAACCTAACTATTTATTAAACTTTTAATGAAATTACCATACTGCTAAAATGACCTACACAGTGATTCTAATATTCGAGAGTCCAAACGTGAGAGAAACCCAAAAAGAAGAAACGGATAGATACTAAGTATACATATAGTATGAATTTATCAATTTAGCACCCAAAGGAAATCCTAGTTTGTAGAACACATGAATTTGCCCCTTAGACGGGTCATGTAATCGCGCCGCCAAATTTAAGGGTTTTGTTTATGCGGGTCCCAATACGAGCCATCCAAACATAAACGAATTATGAGTTTCCAGAACGAAACACTCTGGGCAATATGAGTAGCTTCGAACAACACAGACTCATTAGGTCAAAAACGAATTCATGTGCCTACCTCACCAAAAGAGAAAAAAATATAAAGTAAAAAGAATCGGCCTCAATTGTCATACGGAAATAAGAAATTGACTACCTGTTTGAAAATAATATAATAAAATGGGAACTCCCTGTACCAACCAGAGACCAAAGGATGAAGCCCTTCGAATATTAGGAGATCTCATAATACTGGCTAAAGAAGAATATAATAAATAAACACAATAGCTCCAATACCTTACATATGGCACACACAATCTAAAACTGAAACGTCGGCCTTATTCACTCAAATAGAGGAGTTATAATATATTATATAAATAATAGTATGGGATTCGAAAATGAAAAAAACTATCTAATGGCACTACGAGCCATCAAGTGATGAACTCGTTTAGTGGGCAACAGTCGAATGTCTCTGAAGACATTCTGATGAGGGGACTCCACGGGTGTTTAGCCTGCGTACGTAATCCACCTGTCACGATGCCCTAAAAAACATACAACTGGTGGTCACCGACCCGACTCTCATCACTCCCAACGAAATACATATAGTATTAAATATGCATCTACCTATAAATATCTAATAACCTATACGATCCGTATATTGGATCTCACGTGCAGTATGAAATGCAAATGACATGCAATGCAAGTTGGTCTCAATATTTGGTTACCGGTATGCAAGTATGACAGTTCAAGTTCTACGGGCCTGTCTATCAATTGTTGGTATTTATTGGTATCGCAGTTCAGATAAAGGAAAGAAAAGGTAAAAGCCTAGTTCCTACAATTTAGATAGGGCATAAGCCCAAGAACCCGCACCTGGGAGAAATGGAGAGAGAAGCAGAGTCGACTCTACTCCGAGAGCAGCTTTGATGCATCCGCGCCTGTGTCAGCTTCGACGGCGTCAGTAACAGCCTCATCATTCAGTCACACCCAGAAAATATAACTAGTTCAAGGGGGTGTTAATTCCGCCACATGTACTTGCTTACAAGTACACGAAAGGCTTAATTTAAATAACAAAATAAATTACGAGTTAGCTAATATTATTAAAAGAAATGGCACACACATTTGCACACAATACATAGATATACAAAAAATTATATATATAACACCATCATCTATTTACAAGTGTACATCATAAGTAAAGAAAATAAAAATACATACATAAGAGGACGGTCCCACCAAAAGACGTAGGACCGACCCTCGCTAACCTACTACAAACTACTACTACAAAAAAAAAAAAATCACAAGAAGATACTGCAAAATGGATAACGCCGAGAACTCCATTCTAGCGCTCTCATCTGGACATCCAAAAAGACACCTCACCTACACCCGACAACCACCGTGGAAACGTTAGAAATAATCTCAGTGCAGATTAAGGTCCAGCCTTTGAACTTATACCTTTCTCTAAGGTGGGACCCAAGCCAACACTTGGTAATAATTTATGCACTTTTTAACCTAAATATTTCCATCGCTTTTATTCAAATTACCAAACTTCTAAAATAACCAGACTAAAGTGATCTAAGTATGAGAATAAAATCGTGGAAGAAACCCAAAAGAAATGGATAGATACTAAATATACATATTGTACGAAATATTTCAATCAATCACCCTGAATTAAGAAAGCCCAATTGTAGAACACAGTAATTCGCCCCCTTAGACGGGTCTCATATTCAAGCCGCCGAATCATAGGGTTTTGTTTATGCGGGTCCCGATACGAGCCATCCAAACATAAACGAATTGTGAGTTTCCAGAACGAAACGCCCTGGGCAATATGAACTGCTTCGAACAGCACACACTCATTAGGTCAAGCGAATTTTTGTGCCTACCTCACCAAAAATTAAAAATATAAAGTAAAAAGAATCGGCCTCAAGTTGCCATACGAAAATAAGGAACCGACTACCCATTTGAAAAGAATATAATAAAATGGGAACTCCCTGTACCAACCAGGGGTCAAAGGGGAGCCCCAGACTTCCTCTGTACCAACCTGGGGCCAAAGGAGGAAGCCGTTCGAATATTAGGAGATCTCGTAATACCGGCTAATGAAGAATATAATAGATAAACAGAATAGCTCCAATACCTCACATATGGCACAAACACTCTAAAACTAAGACGCCGACCTTATTCACTCAAATAGAGGAATTATAATATATTATATAAATAATAGTATGGGATTTGAAAATGAAAAAACTCTATGATGGTACTACGAGCCATCAAGTGATGAACTCATTTGGTGGGCAACAGTCAGATGTCTCTGAAGACATCCTAACGAGGCGACCCCACGGTCTTTTAGCTTGCGTACGTAATCCACCCATCACGATTCCCTCAAAAACATATAATTGGTGATCACCTGCCCGACTCTCATCACTCCCGACGGAATACATATAGTATTAAATAAGCATCTACCTATAAATATCTAATAACCTATACGATCCGTATATCAGATCTCACATGCAGTATGAAATGCAAATGACATGCAATGCAAGTTAGTCTCAATATTTGGTTACCGGTATGCAAGTATGACAGTTCAAGTTCTACGGGCTTGTTTATCAATTGTTGGTACTGCAGTTTAAATAAGGTTTGGTTCCTACAACTTAGACAAGGGTATAAGCCCAGGAACCCGCATTTGGGAGAAATGGAGAGAGAAGTGGAGTCGACTCTACTCCTGGGGCAACTCTGATGCGTCCGCGCCTGTGTCAGTGTCGGCGGCGTCAGTAACAGCCTCGTCACCCACGAGCGGAAACAAGTCGGCTAAATCTCCTAATTTGACGATGGGGTTTTATCAGCTTATTTGTTGTTGATTTACTAAGTTGTTTAATTAGAAAATAAGGTCTACGCGTTGAGACGTCCTTGATGCTGCTAATTTAATTTATTTAGTACTTTTACTAAGTCCAAACTCATGTGCAGTGTCATGGCTGCACAGTGAGCGTGTGAATGTTATTTCTTACTCTTATTTATTTATTAATTCTAGTGAGTTATATGAGCATTAAAGTATTAAGGTGAGCTACGACGTAAGGACGATATCCTTGAACATCAATGAAAAACAACACGAGGCAAGCATGTTATAAATTCAATCACTTTTAGTTGGACTTTTATCAAAACTAAGCAAAGAAGAAAGAAAATAATCAAATAGATAGGTGTGTATATTAATGTTGTGCTTATAGAGAAATTGATCAATATATAATATTTTATTTAGTTGTTTACTTAATCATAATAAATGTGTGTGTTCTGTTTTAGATATAGGGAAATTAATCAATATATATTAATATATATATAATTCTACTTAGTCCAATTATGTTGGTGGTGTTCGATAATTAATTATCATTTATATATATAGTGTTACACTTAGTCTTATAGTTAATTATGAATATTACTATACTTACTAAATACTTAGTTACTTAATTAAGTCGTTGCGCATAACCTAAGTCATATGTCCTTTGCTAACTAAGTTGTCGTACCAAATTAACTATCATACTATATAACTATGTCATATATTATACGTGATAATATTTTGTGCTACATATATTATAGAAAATATATAGAAAATGTATAAGAAACACAAATAAACACATGTGTGTCCCGTTTTAATTTATGTTTTGTTTTTGTGTTAATCCTGAGTAGGATCAGAGCCCGAGACTCATACGTCATCGCCTTAGCTCTCGCTGCACGGGCTATAATCGTCATTTCCCTTATATACCTTTCTCGACCTTTTTATTTATTTATTTGGGTATATTACAACTATTAGATTAAATTGGGCCAGGCCACTATTTTTGTAGCACATATTTATATACCAATCTCGATCCAAATAGAACCCAAGCCCAATAAATCTAAAGTTGTAAGTTTTCTGTTCTTCTTATTTTATTCAACAAGGTCCAGAGCCCAGTGGACCAAAGACCCAATTATTTTTTAAATCCAACAAGGGTCTAGTGGGCCTTAGGGGTCCAAAGGCCCATCTATATTTTTCTTTTTGAAACCTAAAGATCACACCCTAAAAACTTGTTACTTCAAGACTTCATGGAGATGATGTCTAAGTAAGTCAAAGGAACTAAAATGCATATATGTATTATACGATTTTAATTCGGTTGTTCAACTTGATTGAATAAAAAAATAATTAATATATTATATTTTATGTATTGGATAGGCAAATTAATCAATTGAAAAATTTAAGAGAAAGACAAATTAATTATGCATGGTTATGCACGAATTAATGTTGCTAATTAATTAATTATGTATTGGATACATGAATGAATGAATTAATTGTTAGAGAGTAAAATAAGTATTTTTTTAAGATTTCTAATTGTGAAATATAATCAATTTGGAATTGATAAGGTCACAATTAATCCACCATATGATAATATGATTATATATGGTAAGTTTCGATCATTTGGAGGTGATTTTGGGCTTGGTCAGACATGATTAATGCTTGGTCAAAGGGGTTGGACGTGGTCAAACTTGGTCAAAGGTGTGAAGTGGTGCATAAGGAGGTGTATAAGGATGCTTGGAGAAGTGGAACAAATTTTGAATGAGCCTTTGGTCCATTGGATCATTCCAATGAGCTATTACCATCATAGTCTTTCTAAACTCAATAATCAAGGTCACGCAATTAGTGGATAAGATTGTAATTTCACATTGGATGCTAAGGCTTGACAATATATTATCAAATCCTTCTCTCTCCTCCTTATTACAACTCATCTTTTTTATCAACTTTCTCTCTCCTCACTTTGATCTCACCTAGATCTCTCTTCCCTTCTCTCTTTGTCTAAGTCGCAAGTCACCAAAAGGTAATCCCTTTGGTGCGCCACCTCCATCCATCGGGGTCCAGCCGTGGTCGAGCTTCTCCAAGCCGAGAAGATCAAGGTTGATCCCCTTCTTCTTTTCTTGCTCTCTTGATTCGATTCGCTCTTTTGTTTCATTTTTTCTCCATCTATTTGATCTTAAAGTTCTTTGATAAGAGTTCATGTGTTTAACATTATTTCTCGTTCTTGTTGAGACTTGGAGATTGTGATGTGGAGCAAGAGCTTGCTTGGATCCATTTGTAAAGGTCGTGCTAGCATCCAGGCGAATAAATTGATCTTGAAGGAAGGTTTTGGTGGACTCGAATGATCCTCTACACTAGTGGAGGTTGATTGATCAAGGGAGATCATATTGGAGGATAAGGTATAATTTCTAATACATCACTACTTGATCTAGAACTTGAGAAGGTCTTATTGTGCTTGTGCATTTGCTTGTTTGAGCTTCTTGTGCATGGATTTTTAAGATATAATTTTTAAAATTGGCTTGACCTTCTTGAAGATCAATTATTTATTATTATATTATGATTATTATTATCATTATCATTATCATTATTATTATTATGAGCAAGGCTAAAATAATATGCATAGGACACCCCATATTGTCCTATGCATATATATATATTAAAATAATGCTATGGTGTACTATGAAGCCAAGATTAGATTTGACATCACGCTCAAATTTCAAATAAGAAAATTTGAAACAATTGATCCAAACCGTTCAATGTGATCTCCATATTAAAATCTCACTAGAGACCAATTTTTTCATTTTTTTACTATTTTTAAAGTGGTATGAAATTTGTTGATATAATGATTTCTGGACCATCCAATATGGCTGATTTTGCACCCCTCTAAAAAATAGTAAAAAGATTCTAAAAAATGAAAAAAATGGTTTCTAGTAAGATTCAAATATGGAGATCACATTGAACGGTTTGGATCAACCATTTAAATTTTAAAAATTAAAATTTGAGCATGATGCCAAACCTAATCTTGGCTTCGTAGTGCACCATAGCATTTCTCATATATATATATATATATATATATAGCTCAATAAATTGAGATTTAAGTTGTTCAATACATTTTTCATATCAAAATATTGTAGGAAATTAAATTTCGTCATTTTTTGGGCTTTGTTGCTATTTTTTTAATTTTTGGTTGTTTGAAAGAAAATATCATTTTCTGGGTAGTAGCGCGAAAAAATATTTAAAAATAGCAACAAATCTCTAAAAATCATGAAATTTAATTTCCTACAATATTTTGATATGAAAAATTTATTTAGCAACTTAAATTTCAATATATTGAGCTATATATATATATGCATAGGACAGTATGAGGTTTCTTATGCATATTATTTTAGCCTTGTTCTATTATTGTTACTATTATTACTGTTGTTGTTGTTGTTGCTGCTGCTACTACTACTACTTTACTATTTATTATATATTTTATCCATATTGATTTTTTCATTCTAGATTGATTTTCATTTCTAGCCTACCCCAATTAATTTGGGGCTAAAGGCTTTTTTGTTGTTGTTGTGGCTTGACCTTCTTGAGCACGAGTATTAGTTCCTTCACCAAATTACCGACCTTGTATAGGTTGATGTTTTTGCTCATCAACAATATCCTAACACGTGAGAAAGACCTCAAGACAAACATTGAGTACAACAATATCTATCTTTTGAGGCATCTACTTGCAAGGATAAAGTAGTATAAAATCCCTTCATCATCCTTAGTCATATGAGAACAAGATCATGAGCCTTCTATCTCCACATCTCTTGTTTGCTATTCTAGGCACAAGAAGATTTATTGCCCTCCAAACCCAAGTGAGAAATGCCCGATTATCTACATACCCGCTAATCTCATCAAATTTATTGGAAAGAACGGTTGGGTCAAAATGATACATATTGAGAACCGAAATCTAAGCACAAGTTTAATGAATGAATTTGGCAAGAAGAAGTCAAAGAAAATCAATATACCGATCTTGATGCAACAAATGAGATGGAGGAGGATATGATACCTGCTACGCCGCAAACACAAACTTCTACTCATGGGTTTTAACACCCATGTGATGCATCTTACTATGTCTCTTCTTCTTATGATCCCGTGTCACCCTCTATCTTTCCTAATCTTGAAGACAGGAAGTACTACATTTCTCAACCAGTATATCATATGTTCATGTATGATAATCACAACTCAAGGCGGAGATGATGGATGGCTATTCAATGCCCAAGTCCAAGCTTCTTGGAATCAACAATTTGGATTTTGAAATGATTGTTCTGAGCCAATCGAGAACATGGATGATGGAGTGGCTACTGAACTCAACCTGGAAGACCATGGAGATAGTAGTGAGGAGTGAAGAGTTTTGGTTTTTAATTTGTTCTTTTAAGGTAGTTTCGACATAGTGTAGTGATGATCTTCAAATTGAAAATTATTTCTTCCAAAACTTTCTTTATTTAAATTTTTGCTCTTTTGATGATATGCTAGTGCTATGTTAAATTTGTCTATCTTATATGATGCATAACTTGCTTATTATTTAATATTGTGTCTCTATGTTGTTAAATTGATTAGTTGGCATTGCTTGAAATTGTGCCTCATAATTGTCAAATTTTAATTGTGCCTTCAATTAGGGAGAGCAAAAATGAAATGCTTACATTGAGATATGTTCAAATTAAGGGGGACCAAAAATTCTTGACTTGTTAAATGCTCAAATTAAGGAGGAGCTAAAATTATTGACTTGTTAAATGTTCAAAATTGAATTATTTATATTGATATATGCTCAAACTAAGAGGGAGAAAATTTCTTAACTTGTATATTTACTACATGCCTATATTGAGGGAGAGCTTATAAATGAATTGAGCATTTTGCCATAATTTGCAAAAAAAAAGAGGAGTATATAGTATGAGTTGCATCAATTGTTTAGTATGGAATCACAAGATTTTGCAAATTGTTAGAGGTGAAAGTTTGTTAGATTTAGTTCTACTTGTTTGACAATTTGCAAAAAAAAAATATTGGACTGACATTTGCAAGTTTTAGTTTTGAGGTGGAAACTAACCTTTGATGAGGTCTAAAATATGTTATACAGGTCAAGACAAGCGCATGGGTGCAAGAAGCAAACAAAACAGAGGAAAATGGATAAATGTTTTATGGTAACGCATGGAGAAGGCGTTATAACAAAACACAAGTTGTTATACCGAGTGTTTGTAGAGATGGCCCAGAAGTCAGATGCCTGAAGCTCAAGATATTAGCTAAGTACTAGATTTCTCGAGAGGTGTGTTATGGTAACACATGACAAAGGCGTTATAACGAAATCCTATGGCATTATAACGAGGAACTGAAGAAATGGGCTCATAAGTCAGTTGTAGAGGTGCTGGAGGGCATTTCGAGAAACCTGGTAAGGCATTATAACGAGATCGAAAGGCGATGGAACGCATGTAGTTATTTTTTGCACTGGATGGAGCTGTGAAAGCCCAATGCCTATATAAACAGACCTGATGATTCAAGGAAGATCAAGAAAGCATCCATTCAGGTATACAAGTGATCAAGAGCAATTACAGAGCAAAGAAACCTTCTCCTACAAGCATCCAAACCTCAATCATTGTTGGAGCTAGAGATAGTTTAGGATAGTCATTGTCTAATCATCTTTTGTGATACCTTGCAAGTTGTGTTGTCAATTGCAAGTGTTTCTTTGTTCCAAGATTGGATCCTTTATTCTGTGGAGGAACCTTTGATTGTTACTTTCTTGGAGGAACCTTCTTGTTTTGGTATACCAAGTTGTGTTGTCAATTGCAAGGGTCTTAAGCAGTTTTGGACGAGCCTTGTTGTAAATACTTTGGTATAGTGTTGTTTGTTTCGGCTAGGTGTGGTGTGGAACCAGAGGTCTCGCATAGTAGGCAAAGATTGTCGAACTATGTTATATCGTGTGTCAACTTGTATCTACCCTTAATATCTCTCCGCATCTTTACTTCTTCAGCTTTCTTGTTACATCTTTAACTTGCATTGAATTGTGAATTGTGATTGCTAAGTGGCTTAAGATCTTGTAGAATCGTATATGCTTATGCATTAAAATTTTAGTTATACTTAAGCCCTTATTAGTTTCCAACAAGTGGCGTCAGAGCCCAAAGATTCAATCGTGGCAATCTTGATATTTTTTAGAATTGTGAAATGACACCAATTTAGTATGTATAAGAGCACCCCATCTTTGGTATAGGTAGGAAGAATTGCTCATATTGGAAAAGGAGTATTATTAAATACCTAAATTTGATTGACCTTTGGGATATTATTGTGGATGGATGATTTTCCAACTATGCGGCTAATGCTACTACTCTCACAAGTGATTCTATGGAACTCAAGCAAAATAATAATAATGCCATTAATACTATCCTTAGTTAAATTCATGAAAATATTGCTCTCTCACTTTGCAATAAAACTAATGCTAAGGATATCATGAATGCTTTAATACTTACATGTTGGGTTTAGCTAAACTCATTTGACAATTTGCAAACCAACATTAGAAAAGTGAAACAGAGAGAGAAAGATAGAGATAGAGAGAGAGATGGAGAGAGAGAGAGAGAGAGAGGGAGCAAGAGTAAGAGTCAAATGACATGCGATGTAACATGGTCTGAGAAGCTTTGCCTACATCCACGAGACCCCCAATTCTACATCGAGCCAAAATTAAACAAGAGTAAGAGTCAATAATACGATAATTTATCATAAAGCTTTGTTCATGAATTGAGTGATTAATAAACTGTTATTTTGTTGCATTGAGTATTATTGTATTTCTGAATCATTTATTTTACTGACTAGAGTCAATAACTGGAATTATGAACTTCATAATATAGATGATATATATTCTTAAAAGTCACTAAACCAAGGTAATTAGCAAGAACACTAATTATCTTTATAAGGTTTGTATGTGGATTAAAAGATGGTTAAGTTTTACAGACCATTGACAAGAAATGTCATTTTAATCACACAGATATATGTTCTAGGAACATGATATTTGATAGACCACCAATGAAACATTAAATGAAATTGTGTTCATGTCATAAATGTTTTCATTAAGTGTTAAGTTCTAAAGTATGAGGTATTCATCTTTCCTACTAAGAGATGTGTATGTGTGATTATTATCTAATGTTGTCGGTAAAACACAGTCATAATGTTGTCGGTAAAACACCACGAAGAAGCATAGAATATCAATCTATGTGATTCAAGTCCAAGTGCTTAATTTATGAGTGATTTTGATTAGAGTACTACTTCATTTATGGGTGGTAACCATTAAAGACAACACGAAAAGTATCTTATCCTACTACAAGAATTGTTTCAGATCCGATTACTTCATTTATGGGCAGTAACCATTCAAGAAAACACTACAAAAAATCTTATGCTTCTATGAGAAGTGTTTCTGATCATAGTACATCGTTTAAGGGTGGTAACAATTAAATAAAACACCACAAAGCATCTTATACTATTACGAGAAGTGCTTCAGATCGAATTACTTCGTTTATGGATAGTAACGTTTGAAGAGAACTCCAAAATGCATCATAGCCTACTACGAGAAGTATTTGTTTTTCGAATACTTCAGTTAAGGGAGGTACCATTCAATAAATCACCACCAAGGAGCATTAGTTAGCACTCTAGGTGCTTCATGTCTGATTATTTTACTTAAGGGTGGAATGTTTCAACAAAAAAACATCACAAAGCCTCATAGCCTACTACGAGAGGTGTTTCTTTTTCCAGTACTTCATTTAATGGTGGTAACCAATCAATTAAACACCACGAAGAAGCATATAATACCACTTTATGTGCATCATGTCCGAGTACTTTATTTATGGGCGGTAAACAATCAAGACAACACCACAAAACATCTCATCCTACTATAAGAAGTGTTTCTTATTTGAGTACTTCTTTTATTGGTGGTAACCATTAAAGAAAACACCACAAAGCATGTTATCCTACTATGAGAAGTGTTTCTAATGAGAGTACTCCATTTCTGAGTTGTAAGCTTTCAAGAAAACTGCAAAAAGCATCATATCTTCCTATGAAAAGAGTTTGTTCTCCGAGTACTTCAATTAAGTATTGTAACCATTCACAAAAACACCACGAAGAAGCATAGAATACCACTCTATGTGCTTCATTTCCGAACACTTAACTTATGAGTGATTTTGATTGGAGTACTTCTTCATTTATGGGTGATAACCATTAAAGAAAACACCACAAAGCATCTTATCTTACTACGAGAAGTGTTTTAGATCGGATTACTTCATTTATGGGTGGTAACATTTCAAGAAAACTTCACAAAGCCACAAAGCCTACAACGAGAAGTGTTTCTTCTTCGAGTACTTCATTTAATGGTGATAACCATTCACTAAAACACAACGAAGAAGCATAGAATACCAATGTTTGTGCTTCAAGATCAAGTACTTAATTTATGGGTGATTCTGATCAGAGTACTTCATTTATGGGTGGTAACCATTAAAGAAAATACGACAAAGCATCTTATCCTACTACGAGATGTGCTTCAGATCTGATTACTTCATTTATTATTGGTAACCTTTCAAGAAAACACAACAAAACATCATATCTTTCTATGAGAAGTGTTTCTGATCAGAGTACTTCAATTAAGGGTGGTAATCGTTAGAGAAGACACCACAAAGCATCTTATCCTACATCGAGAAGTGTTTCAGAACGAATTACTTCGTTTATGGGTGGTAAGGTTTCATGAAAACACCACAAAACAACATATCCTACTAGTTAAGTGTTTGTTCTTTCAATACTTCTATTGAGAGTGATAACCTTTCACTAAAGCGTCTTATGCGTCTTTGAGAAGTGTTTCTAATCAGAGTACTTCATTTATGGGTTGTAACCGTTAAAGAAAACCGCACAAAATATCTTATCCTACTACGATAAGTGTTTCAGATCGCAATACTTCATTTATGGGTGGTAAAGTTTCAAGAAAACTCCACAAAGGCTCATACCCAACTACGAGAAGTGTTTCTTCTTCGAGTACATCATTTAATGGTGGTAACCATTCACTAAAACACAATGAAGAAGCATAGAATACCAATCTATGTGCTTCATGATCGAGTACTTAATTTATGGGTGATTCTGATTAGAGTACATTTATGGGTGATAACCATTAAAGAAAATACGACAAAGCATCTCATCCTACTACGAGATGTGCTTCAGATCCGATTAATTCATTTATTATTGGTAACCATTCAAGAAAACACAACAAAGCATCTTATCCTTCTATGAGAAGTGTTTCTGATCAGAGTACTTCATTTATGGGTGGTAACCATTCAAGAAAACACCAGAAAGCATCTTTTGCTTCTATGAGAAGTGTTTCTGATCAGAGTACTTCGATTAAGGGTGGTAACAATTAAAAAAACACCACAAAGCATCTTATCCTATTACGAGAAGGGTTTCAGAACGAATTACATCGTTTATGGGTAGTAACGTTTGAAGAAAACCCCATAATGCATCATAGCCTACTAAGAGAAGTGTTTGTTTTTCGAATACTTCCATTAAGGGTGCTACCCTTCACTAAAACACCACCAAGGAGCATTAGTTAACACTCTAGGTGTTTCATGTACGATTATTTTACTTAAGGGTGGTAACCATTAAAGAAAACATCACAAAGAATCTTATCCTATTACGAGAAGTATTTTAGATCGTATTACTTCATCTATCGATGGTAACGTTTCAAAAAAACTCCACAAAGCCTCATAGCCTACTACGAGAGGTGTTTCTTCTTCTAGTACTTCATTTAATGGTGGTAACCAATCACTAAAACACCACGAAGAAGCATAGAATACCACTCTATGTGCTTCATATCCGAGTACTTCATTTATGGGCGGTAAACAATAAAAAAAACACAACAAATCATCTCATCCTACTACAAGAAGTGTTTCTTATTTGAGTACTCTATTTATGGGTGGTAACCATTAAAGAAAATACCACAAAACATCTTATCCTACTATGAGAAGTGTTTCTGATGAGAGTACTCCATTATAAGTTGTAAGCATTCAAGAAAAATCCACAAAGCATAATATGTTACCACGAAAAGAGTTTGTACCCCGAGTACTTTATTTAAGTATTGTAACCATTCACTAAAATACCACGAAGAAGCATAGAATACCTCTCTATGTGCTTCATATTCGAGTACTTAATTTATGAGTGATTCTGATTAGAGTACTACTTCATTTATGGGTGGTAACCATTAAAAGAACACCACAGAGCATCTTATCCTACTACGATAAGTATTTTAGATCAGATTACTTCATTTATGGGTGGTAACCGTTAAAAAAAACAACACAAAACATCTTATCCTATAATGATTATCGTTTCAGATCAGATTATTTCATTTATGGGTGGTAACATTTAAAGAAAACTCCACAAATCCTCATAGCGAGAAGTGTTTCTTCTTTGAGTACTCCAATTAGTGGCGGTAACCATTCACTAAAACACCACGAAGAAGCATAGAATACCACTCTATGTGCTTCATGTTCGAGTGCTTAATTTATAAGTGATTCTGATAATAGTACTTCGTTTATGGTTGGTAATCCTTAAAGAAAACAAAAAAAAATCTTATCCTACTACAAGAAGTGTTTCAGATCCGATTACTTCATTTATGGGTGGTAACCATTCTAGAAAACACCAGAATGCATCTTTTGCTTCTATGAGAAGTATTTCTGAACATAGTACTTCGATTAAGGATGGTAACAATTAAAAAAAACACCACAAAGCATCTTATCCTATTACGAGAAGGATTTCAGAACGAATTACATCGTTTATAAACACACATAGCATCTTATCCGACTACGATAAGTATTTTAAATCCGATTACTTCATTAATGGATGGTAACATTTCAAGAAAACAGCACAAAGCATATTACTTCATAGCCAACTGCGAGAAGTGTTTCTTCTTCGAGTACTTCATTTAATTGTGGTAACCTTACACAAAAACACCACGAAGAAGCATAGATTTCCATTTTGTGTGCTTCATGTTCGAGTACTTAATTTATGAGTGATTCTGATCAGAATACTTCATTTATGGGTGGTAACCATTAAAGAATACCCCACAGCATCTTATCCTACAACGAGAAGTGGTTTAGATCCGATTAATTCTTTTATGGATGGTAAGCATTCAAGAAAAAACCACAAAACATCTTATGCTTCTATGAGAAGTATTTCTTATCATAGTACTTCATTTATGGGTGGTAATGGTTAAAGAAAACATCACAAAGCATCTTATCATATAACGATAAGTGTTTCAATAGTGAGTTCTCCATTATGAGTTGTAAGTTATCAAGAAAAATCCACAAAGCATAATATGTTACCACAAAAATAGTTTGTACTCCGAGTACTTCATTTAAGTATTGTAACCATTCACTAAAATACCGCGAAGAAGCATAGAATACCACTCTATGTGCTTCATGTCCGAGTGCGTAATTTATGAGTAATTCTGATTAGAGTATTACTTCATTTATGGGTGGTAACCATTAAAGAAAACACGAGAAGAATCTTATCCTACTACAAGAAGTGTTTCAGATCTGATTACTTCATTTATGGTTGTTAACCATTCAAGAAAACACAACAAAACATCTTATCCTTCTATAAGAAGTGTTTCTGATATGAGTACTTCAATTATGGGTGGTAACCAGAAGAGAAGACACAACAAAGCATCTTATCTTACTACGAGAAGTGTTTCAGAACGAATTACATCGTTTATGGGTGGTAATGTTTCATTAAAACCCCACAAAATATCATATCCTACAAGTTAAGTGTTTGTTCTTTCAATACTTCTGTTAAGGTTGATAACCTATC
The DNA here is from genome assembly GCA_964058865.1 of Eleocharis quinqueflora. Classification (NCBI taxonomy): domain Eukaryota; kingdom Viridiplantae; phylum Streptophyta; class Magnoliopsida; order Poales; family Cyperaceae; genus Eleocharis; species Eleocharis quinqueflora. The sequence continues at coordinate 227,021 of CAXKVX010000042.1, read as the reverse complement.
ACTAAAGCATCCTATGCTTCTATGAGAAGTGTTTCTTCTTTGAGTACTTCATTTCATTGTGGTAACCTTACACAAAAACACCACGAAGAAGCTTAGATTACCATTCTGTGTGCTTCATGTTCGAGTACTTAATTTATTAGTGAATCTGATAAAAGTCCAAGATAAAAGTGGTTGAATTTATAACATGCTTTCATCGCGTTGTTCTTTATTGATGTTCTGTAGAATATCGACATGACGACAAATAATTAATGGGATTAGTAATACACATGGATTAACACATGGACTAAGAAAGGTAATGAAAACCTGTAAGTTCTCACACTCACCGTGCTGCAAGGACACTGCACGGGGAATTGACTAAGTAGAAATAACAAGTAAATTAAGTTAGGAGCATCAAGGATGTCTCAAACGCCTAGATTTTTAAAAACTCAATTGCTCAATCTAACAAAATACAACCCGCTCACTAAATTAGGAGATTTAGTCGACTCGTATCCACTCGCGGGAGACGAGGCCGTTATTGACGCCGTCGATGCTGATACAGGCGCGGACACTTCAGAGCTGCCCTCGGAGTAGAGTCTGCTCTGCACTTCCCTCTATATCTCCCAGGTGTGGTTCCTGGGGTTTATATCCCTTTCTTTTCTAACTATGACCTACCAAACCTACCTAAACTGAACTGCGGTACCAAAATTTCCAACAACTATTAATCATGCCCGTAGAACTTGAACTGTCATTTATGCACGCCGGTAACTGTACCATAAATTTAGACCAACCTGCATTGCATGTCATGTGCATCTCATAATTGCATGTAAGATCCGATATACGGATCGTATAGGCTATTAGAATACTTATAGGTAGAATGCGTATCTCAATACTATATGTATTTCGTCGAGAGTGATGAGTGTCGGGCCGGTGAGGCTTAGATTAGATGTAGTCTAGGGGCATCGTGACAGTTGGATTACGTACGCAAGCTTAATGCCCGTGGGATCTACTCGTCGGGATGTCTTTAAGGACATTCGATCACTTCTCACCAACGTTGTCCATCACTTGATGGCTCGTAGTGCCAGATTAGTGTAGTGCTAAAACCCAAACGGGTCCCGCCCGCCCCGCCCCGCCCGTGCCTTTTACCCGTCCAACCCGCCCGTTGACCAAACCCGTTGAAACCCGGACGGGTCGCGGGTGCGGGTCAAAGGGCGGGTTTGGGTCGCGCCCTTGAAAAATCGCCCGTTTAAACCCGCCCGTTCTAAACCCGTGTCAGAACCCGACCCGTCTACTCGACCCGCCCGTTTGACCCGTCCCGCCCGCTCGTTTGACCCGCCCGAAAATTTTTGAATTATTTTGGATTTACGAGTTTGAAAAAAGAAATTTTTGAATAAAAAAATTAAATTCATTTGTACTTTTTCAAATATGATTTTTTTAGATTTTTTGTGAATTTTTTAAGATTTTTTTGGAGTTATTTCAATTTTTGGAGTTTTTTGGAGTTATTTCAAATATTTAAAAAAAAACCCGTGCCCGCCCGTCCCGCCCGCCCGACCCGTTTGACCCGACGGGTCTAAGGGCGGGTTTGGGTCACTCTTCCCAAACCCACCCGTCCCAACCTGCCCGTCATAACCCGTCTAACCCATCGACCCGTCACCCGTCTCACCCGCCCCCCGTCCGACCCGTTTCCCAAACCCGCCCACCCGCCCCGTTAGCACTACACTATGCCAGATAGAGAGTTTTATTTTCAATATCCTTACTAGTAACTAGTACTATAATATCTCCTCAATTGAGTGATTAAGGTTCGGTTTCTCAGTTTAGAGTATGCGTGTCATATGTGAGGTATTGGAGTTATTACGTTCTTTATTATATTATTCATTAGCCGGTATTTCGGGATCTCCTAATATTCGAAGGACTTCCTCCTTTGGCCCCTGGTTGGTACAGAGGAAGTCTGGGGCACCCCTTTGGCCCCTGGTTGGTACAGGGAGTTCCCTTTTATTATATTCTTTTCAAACGGGTAGTCGGTTCCTTATTTCCGTATGACGGCTGAGACCGAGTATTTTAGTTTTCTTATGTTTCTATTTTGGTGAGGGTAGGCTTCTCGGTTCGCTTTTTGACCGAGTGTGTGCTTTTTGTAGCCGCTCTGCTTTACCAGGGCGTTTCGTTTTGGAAACTCAGAATTTAGTTAGACCTGGCGGCTCGAATACGAGACCCATCTAACAATACTCTTAGACCTGGCGAATCGAATACGAGACTCGTCTAAGGGGGCGATTCCTGATGTCCTACATCCGGGGTTTAAAACTTGACAAATTCATTCCTTTGTTTGGGAGATTGATAATATTCCTTATTATTATATATGTATACTATTCCTCATATATCTTTTGGGTTTTATTTCTCGCATCGTCTGTTTGGATAGTCTGATTTACTTGAATAAATGGTTAAACAAGATAACACTTAGTTTATTATAGTTTAGTCGAAATTATACTCAATGAGTGTGATCGGTCCAACTTAGAATCAGATATAAACCCAAAGGCTGGACCTTAATCCACACTGAGATTTTATATCTCATGTTCCACGGTTGGTTGTGGGGTCCAGGTAAGGAGCAGGAGCTATTTTGAAGTCCAAGAGGAGAGCGCTAGGATGGAGTCTACTACTGGAAGTGTTTCTTCTTCTTCTACGAGAGGTGTTTCTTCTTCTTGTACTTCATTTAATGGTGGTAATCAATCACTAAAACACCACGAAGAAGCAGAGAATACCACTCTATGTGCTTCATGTCTGAGTACTTCATTTATGGGCGGTAAACAATTAAGAAAACACCACAAATCACCTCATCTTACTGCGAGAAGTGTTTCTTATTTGAGTACTTCATTTATGGGTTGTACCCCTTAAAAAAACACCACGAAGCATATTATCCTACTATGAAAAGTGTTTCCGATGAGAGTACTCCATTATGAGTTGTAAGCTTTCAAGAAAACTCCACAAAGCATCATATGTTACTATGAAAAGAGTTTGTTCTTCGAGTACTTCATTTAAGTATTGTAACAATTCACTAAAATACCGCCAAGAAGCATAGAATACCACTCTATATGCTTCATGTTCGAGTACTTAATTCAAGAGGGATTCTGATTAGAGTACTACTTCATTTTTGGGTGGTAACCATTAAAAAAATACTACAAAGCATCTTATCCTACTATGAGAAGTATTTCTGATGAGAGTACTCCATTATGAGTTGTACGCATTAAAGAAAACTCCACAAAGCATCTTATGCTTCTATGAGAAGTGTTTATAATCCCATTACTTCATTTATGGGTGGCAACCATTCAAGAAAATACCATAAAGCATCTTATGCTTCTATGAGAAGTATTTTTTATCATAGTACTTGATTTATGGGTGGTAACCGCAAAAGAAAACAGCACAGAGCATCTTATCGTACTACAAAAGTGTTTTAGATCGGATTACTTCATTTAGGGTGGTAAAGTTTCAAGAAAACTCGACAAAGCCTCGTAGTCTACTACTGGAAGTGTTTGTTCTTCGGATACTTCATTTAGTGGAGGTAATCATTCCCTAAAATACAACGAAGAAGCATAGAATACCAATCTATGTGCTTAATTGTGGTAACCTTACACAAAAACACCACGAAGAAGCATAGAATACCATTCTGTGAGCTTCATGTTGGAGTACTTAATTTATGAGTGCTTAATGTATGAGTGATTCTGATCAGAATACTTCAATTATGGGTGGTAACCATTAAAGGATACACATCAAAGCATCTTATCCAACTACGAGAAGTGTTTCAGATCCGATTAATTCATTTATGGGTGTTAACCATTCAAGAAAACACAACAAAGCATCTTATCCTTCTGTGAGAAGTATTTCTAATAAGAGTACTTCAATTATGGGTGGCAACCATTAGAGAAGACACGACAAAGCATCTTATCCTACTACGAGAAGTGTTTCAGGACGAATTACTTCGTTTTTGGGTGGTAATGTTGCATTAAAATCCCACAAAACATCATATCCTACTTGTTAAGTGTTATTCTTTCAATCTTATGTTAAGGTTGATAACTTATCACTAAAGCATCTTATGCTTCTATTAGAAGTGCTTCTGATCAGAGTACTTCATGTATGGGTGCTAACCGTTGAAGAAAACAGCACAAATCATCTTATTCTGTTACAATAAGTGTTTCAGATCGGATTTCTTCATTTATGGGCGGTAACCATTAAAGTATTAACCCCACAAAGCATCTTATCCAACTACGAGAAGTGTTTTAGATCTGATTAATTCATTTATGGGTGGTAACCATTCAAGAAAACACCACAAAGCATGTTATGCTTCTATGAGAAGTATTTTTTACCATAGAACTTCATTTATGGGTGGTAATCGTTAAAGAAAACAACACAAAGCATCTTATCATATAACGATAAGTGTTTCAGGTCAGATAATTTCATTTTTTGTGGTAACGTTTAAAGAAAACACCACAAAGCCTCATAACCTACTACGAGAAGTGTTTCTTCGTTGAGTACTCCATTTAGTGGTGGTAACCATTCACAAAAATACCACGAAAAAGCATAGAATACCACTCTATGTGCTTCATGTCCGAGTGCTTAATTTATGAGTGATTCTGATCAGAGTACTTCGTTTATGGTTGGTAATCATTAAAGAAAACACGAAAAGCATCTTATCCTACTACAAGAAGTGTTTCAGATCCGATTACATCATTTGTGGGTTATAACCATTCAAGAAAACACCACAAAACATCTTTTGCTTCAATGAGAAGTGCTTCTTATCAGAGTAAATCGTTTAAGGGTGGTAACAATTAAATAAAACACCACAAAGCATCATATCCTATTACGAGAAGTATTTCAGAACGAATTACTTTGTTTATGGGTAGTAACATTTGAAGAAAACACTACAATGCATCATAGCCTTGTACGAGAAGTGTTTCTTTTTCGAATAATTCTGTTAAGGGTAGTACCATTCACTAAAACACCTCCAAGGAGCAATAGTTACCACTCTAGGTGCTTCATGTCCAATTATTTTACTTAAGGGTGGTAACCATTAAAGAAAACACCACAAAACATCTTATCCTTTTACAAGAAGTGATTTAGATCGGATTACTTCATTTAGGGTGGTAAAGTTTCAAGAAAACTCGACAAAGCCTCATAGTCTACTAATGGAAGTGTTTCTTCTTCGGATACTTCATTTAGTAGAGGTAATCATTCCCTAAAAGACAACGAAGAAGCATAGAATACCAATCTATGTGCTTAATTGTGGTAACCTTACACAAAAACACCACGAAGAAGCATAGAATACCATTCTGTGAGCTTCATGTTTGAGTACTTAATTTATGAGTGATTCTGATCAGAAAACTTCAATTATGGGTGGTAACCATTAAAGCATCTTATCCGACTACGAGAATTGTTTTAGATCCGATTAATTCATTTATGGGTGGTAACCATTCAAGAAAACACAACAAAGCATCTAATCCTTCTATGAGAAGTGTTTCTGATAAGAGTACTTCAATTATGGGTGGCAACCATTAGAGAAGACACGACGAAGCATCTTATCCTACTACAAGAAGTGTTTCAGATCCGATTACTTCATTTATGGTTGGTAACCCTTCAAGAAAACACAACAAAGCATCTTATTGTACTATGAGAAGTGTTTTTGATATGAGCACTTCAATTATGGGTGGTAACCAGAAGAGAAGACACCACAAAGCATCTTATCCTACTACGAGAAGTGTTTCAAAACGAATTACTTCGTTTATGGGTGGTAATGTTTCATTAAAACCCCACAAAACATCATATCCTACAAGTTAAGTGTTTCTTTCAATACTTATGTTAAGGTTGATAACCCTAAAGCATCTTATGCTTCTATGAGAAGTGTTTCTGATCATAGTACTTCATTTATAACGATTCATGGAAATTCCACAAAGCCTCATAGCTACTACGAGAAGTATTTCTTCTTTGAGTACTTCATTTCATTGTGGTAACCTTCCACAAAAACACCACGAAGAAGCATAGATTACCATTCTGTGTGCTTCATGTTCGAGTACTTAATTTATGAGTGATTCTGATCAGAATAATTAATTTATGCATGATAACCATTAAAGAATACCCCACAGCATCTTATCCTAATACGAGAGCTGTTTTAGATCCGATTAATTCATTTATGGGTGGTGAGCATTCAAGAAAACACCAAAAAACATTTTATGCTTCTATGAGAAGTATTTCTTATCATAGTACGTAATTTATGGGTGGTACCATTAAGAAAACAGCACAAAGCATCTTATCATATAACGATAAGTGTTTGAGATCAGATTATTTCATTTATGGGTGGTAACATTTAAAGAAAATACCACAAAGCCTCATAGCCCACTACGAGAAGTGTTTGTTTTTCGAATACTTCAGTTAAGGGTGGTGGTACCATTCAATAAATCACCACCAAGGAGCATTAGTTAGCATTCTAGGTGCTTCATGTCCGATTATTTTACTTAAGGGTGGTAACCATTAAAGAAAACACCACAAAGCATCTTATCCTTTTACGAGAAGTGTTTAGATCGAATTACTTCATTTATGGGTGGTAACGTTTAAAGAAAACTCCACAAAGCTTCATAGCCTACTACGAGAGGTGTTTCTTCTTCTTGTACTTCATTTAATGGTGGTAATCAATCACTAAAACACCACGAAGAAGCAGAGAATACCACTCTATGTGCTTCATGTCTGAGTACTTCATTTATGGGCGGTAAACAATTAAGAAAACACCACAAATCACCTCATCCTACTGCGAGAAGTGTTTCTTATTTGAGTACTTCATTTATGGGTTGTACCCCTTAAAAAAACACCACGAAGCATATTATCCTACTATGAAAAGTGTTTCTGATGAGAGTACTCCATTATGAGTTGTAAGCTTTCAAGAAAACTCCACAAAGCATCATATGTTACTATGAAAAGAGTTTGTTCTTCGAGTACTTCATTTAAGTATTGTAACAATTCACTAAAATACCGCCAAGAAGCTTAGAATACCACTCTATATGCTTCATGTTCGAGTACTTAATTCAAGAGGGATTCTGATTAGAGTACTACTTCATTTTTGGGTGGTAACCATTAAAAAAATACTACAAAGCATCTTATCCTACTATGAGAAGTATTTCTGATGAGAGTACTCCATTATGAGTTGTACGCATTAAAGAAAACTCCACAAAGCATCTTATGCTTCTATGAGAAGTGTTTATAATCCCATTACTTCATTTATGGGTGGCAACCATTCAAGAAAATACCATAAAGCATCTTATGCTTCTATGAGAAGTATTTTTTATCATAGTACTTGATTTATGGGTGGTAACCGCAAAAGAAAACAGCACAGAGCATCTTATCGTACTACAAAAGTGTTTTAGATCGGATTACTTCATTTAGGGTGGTAAAGTTTCAAGAAAACTCGACAAAGCCTCGTAGTCTACTACTGGAAGTGTTTGTTCTTCGGATACTTCATTTAGTGGAGGTAATCATTCCCTAAAATACAACGAAGAAGCATAGAATACCAATCTATGTGCTTAATTGTGGTAACCTTACACAAAAACACCACGAAGAAGCATAGAATACCATTCTGTGAGCTTCATGTTTGAGTACTTAATTTATGAGTGCTTAATGTATGAGTGATTCTGATCAGAATACTTCAATTATGGGTGGTAACCATTAAAGGATACACATCAAAGCATCTTATCCAACTACGAGAAGTGTTTCAGATCCGATTAATTCATTTATGGGTGTTAACCATTCAAGAAAACACAACAAAGCATCTTATCCTTCTGTGAGAAGTATTTCTAATAAGAGTACTTCAATTATGGGTGGCAACCATTAGAGAAGACACGACAAAGCATCTTATCCTACTACGAGAAGTGTTTCAGGACGAATTACTTCGTTTTTGGGTGGTAATGTTGCATTAAAATCCCACAAAACATCATATCCTACTTGTTAAGTGTTATTCTTTCAATCTTATGTTAAGGTTGATAACTTATCACTAAAGCATCTTATGCTTCTATTAGAAGTGCTTCTGATCAGAGTACTTCATGTATGGGTGCTAACCGTTGAAGAAAACAGCACAAATCATCTTATTCTGTTACAATAAGTGTTTCAGATCGGATTTCTTCATTTATGGGCGGTAACCATTAAAGTATTAACCCCACAAAGCATCTTATCCAACTACGAGAAGTGTTTTAGATCTGATTAATTCATTTATGGGTGGTAACCATTCAAGAAAACACCACAAAGCATGTTATGCTTCTATGAGAAGTATTTTTTACCATAGAACTTCATTTATGGGTGGTAATCGTTAAAGAAAATAACACAAAGCATCTTATCATATAACGATAAGTGTTTCAGGTCAGATAATTTCATTTTTTGGTGGTAACGTTTAAAGAAAACACCACAAAGCCTCATAACCTACTACGAGAAGTGTTTCTTCGTTGAGTACTCCATTTAGTGGTGGTAACCATTCACAAAAATACCACGAAAAAGCATAGAATACCACTCTATGTGCTTCATGTCCGAGTGCTTAATTTATGAGTGATTCTGATCAGAGTACTTTGTTTATGGTTGGTAATCATTAAAGAAAACACGAAAAGCATCTTATCCTACTACAACAAGTGTTTCAGATCCGATTACATCATTTGTGGGTTGTAACCATTCAAGAAAACACCACAAAACATCTTTTGCTTCAATGAGAAGTGCTTCTTATCAGAGTAAATCGTTTAAGGGTGGTAACAATTAAATAAAACACCACAAAGCATCTTATCCTATTACGAGAAGTATTTCAGAACGAATTACTTTGTTTATGGGTAGTAACATTTGAAGAAAACACTACAATGCATCATAGCCTTGTACGAGAAGTGTTTGTTTTTCGAATAATTCTGTTAAGGGTAGTACCATTCACTAAAACACCTCCAAGGAGCAATAGTTACCACTCTAGGTGCTTCATGTCCAATTATTTTACTTAAGGGTGGTAACCATTAAAGAAAACACCACAAAACATCTTATCCTTTTACGAGAAGTGATTTAGATCGGATTACTTCATTTAGGGTGGTAAAGTTTCAAGAAAACTCGACAAAGCCTCATAGTCTACTAATGGAAGTGTTTCTTCTTCGGATACTTCATTTAGTGGAGGTAATCATTCCCTAAAAGACAACGAAGAAGCATAGAATACCAATCTATGTGCTTAATTGTGGTAACCTTACACAAAAACACCACGAAGAAGCATAGAATACCATTCTGTGAGCTTCATGTTTGAGTACTTAATTTATGAGTGATTCTGATCAGAAAACTTCAATTATGGGTGGTAACCATTAAAGCATCTTATCCGACTACGAGAAGTGTTTTAGAACCGATTAATTCATTTATGGGTGGTAACCATTCAAGAAAACACAACAAAGCATCTAATCCTTCTATGAGAAGTGTTTCTGATAAGAGTACTTCAATTATGGGTGGCAACCATTAGAGAAGACACGACGAAGCATCTTATCCTACTACAAGAAGTGTTTCAGATCCGATTACTTCATTTATGGTTGGTAACCCTTCAAGAAAACACAACAAAGCATCTTATTGTACTATGAGAAGTGTTTTTGATACGAGCACTTCAATTATGGGTGGTAACCAGAAGAGAAGACACCACAAAGCATCTTATCCTACTACGAGAAGTGTTTCAGAACGAATTACTTCGTTTATGGGTGGTAATGTTTCATTAAAACCCCACAAAACATCATATCCTACAAGTTAAGTGTTTCTTTCAATACTTATGTTAAGGTTGATAACCCTAAAGCATCTTATGCTTCTATGAGAAGTGTTTCTGATCATAGTACTTCATTTATAACGATTCATGGAAATTCCACAAAGCCTCATAGCTACTACGAGAAGTATTTCTTCTTTGAGTACTTCATTTCATTGTGGTAACCTTCCACAAAAACACCACGAAGAAGCATAGATTACCATTCTGTGTGCTTCATGTTCGAGTACTTAATTTATGAGTGATTCTGATCAGAATAATTAATTTATGCATGATAACCATTAAAGAATACCCCACAGCATCTTATCCTAATACGAGAGCTGTTTTAGATCCGATTAATTCATTTATGGGTGGTGAGCATTCAAGAAAACACCAAAAAACATTTTATGCTTCTATGAGAAGTATTTCTTATCATAGTACGTAATTTATGGGTGGTACCAATTAAGAAAACAGCACAAAGCATCTTATCATATAACGATAAGTGTTTGAGATCAGATTATTTCATTTATGGGTGGTAACATTTAAAGAAAATACCACAAAGCCTCATAGCCCACTACGAGAAGTGTTTGTTTTTCGAATACTTCAGTTAAGGGTGGTGGTACCATTCAATAAATCACCACCAAGGAGCATTAGTTAGCATTCTAGGTGCTTCATGTCCGATTATTTTACTTAAGGGTGGTAACCATTAAAGAAAACACCACAAAGCATCTTATCCTTTTACGAGAAGTGTTTAGATCGAATTACTTCATTTATGGGTGGTAACGTTTAAAGAAAACTCCACAAAGCTTCATAGCCTACTACGAGAGGTGTTTCTTCTTCTTGTACTTCATTTAATGGTGGTAATCAATCACTAAAACACCACGAAGAAGCAGAGAATACCACTCTATGTGCTTCATGTCTGAGTACTTCATTTATGGGCGGTAAACAATTAAGAAAACACCACAAATCACCTCATCCTACTGCGAGAAGTGTTTCTTATTTGAGTACTTCATTTATGGGTTTTACCCCTTAAAAAAACACCACGAAGCATATTATCCTACTATGAAAAGTGTTTCTGATGAGAGTACTCCATTATGAGTTGTAAGCTTTCAAGAAAACTCCACAAAGCATCATATGTTACTATGAAAAGAGTTTGTTCTTCGAGTACTTCATTTAAGTATTGTAACAATTCACTAAAATACCGCCAAGAAGCTTAGAATACCACTCTATATGCTTCATGTTCGAGTACTTAATTCAAGAGGGATTCTGATTAGAGTACTACTTCATTTTTGGGTGGTAACCATTAAAAAAATACTACAAAGCATCTTATCCTACTATGAGAAGTATTTCTGATGAGAGTACTCCATTATGAGTTGTACGCATTAAAGAAAACTCCACAAAGCATCTTATGCTTCTATGAGAAGTGTTTATAATCCCATTACTTCATTTATGGGTGGCAACCATTCAAGAAAATACCATAAAGCATCTTATGCTTCTATGAGAAGTATTTTTTATCATAGTACTTGATTTATGGGTGGTAACCGCAAAAGAAAACAGCACAGAGCATCTTATCGTACTACAAAAGTGTTTTAGATCGGATTACTTCATTTAGGGTGGTAAAGTTTCAAGAAAACTCGACAAAGCCTCGTTGTCTACTACTGTAAGTGTTTGTTCTTCAGATACTTCATTTAGTGGAGGTAATCATTCCCTAAAATACAACGAAGAAGCATAGAATACCAATCTATGTGCTTAATTATGGTAACCTTACACAAAAACACCACGAAGAAGCATAGAATACCATTCTGTGAGCTGCATGTTCGAGTACTTAATTTATGAGTGCTTAATGTATGAGTGATTCTGATCAGAATACTTCAATTATGGGTGGTAACCATTAAAGGATACACATCAAAGCATCTTATCCAACTACGAGAAGTGTTTCATTTCCGATTAATTCATTTATGGGTGGTAACCATTCAAGAAAACACAACAAAGCATCTTATCCTTCTGTGAGAAGTATTTCTAATAAGAGTACTTCAATTATGGGTGGCAACCATTAGAGAAGACACGACAAAGCATCTTATCCTACTACGAGAAGTGTTTCAGGACGAATTACTTCGTTTTTGGGTGGTAATGTTGCATTAAAATCCCACAAAACATCATATCCTACTTGTTAAGTGTTATTCTTTCAATCTTATGTTAAGGTTGATAACTTATCACTAAAGCATCTTATGCTTCTATTAGAAGTGCTTCTGATCAGAGTACTTCATGTATGGGTGCTAACCGTTGAAGAAAACAGCACAAATCATCTTATTCTGTTACAATAAGTGTTTCAGATCGGATTTCTTCATTTATGGGCGGTAACCATTAAAGTATTAACCCCACAAAGCATCTTATCCAACTACGAGAAGTGTTTTAGATCTGATGAATTCATTTATGGGTGGTAACCATTCAAGAAAACACCACAAAGCATGTTATGCTTCTATGAGAAGTATTTTTTACCATAGAACTTCATTTATGGGTGGTAATCGTTAAAGAAAATAACACAAAGCATCTTATCATATAACGATAAGTGTTTCAGGTCAGATAATTTCATTTTTTGGTGGTAACGTTTAAAGAAAACACCACAAAGCCTCATAACCTACTACGAGAAGTGTTTCTTCGTTGAGTACTCCATTTAGTGGTGGTAACCATTCACAAAAATACCACGAAAAAGCATAGAATACCACTCTATGTGCTTCATGTCCGAGTGCTTAATTTATGAGTGATTCTGATCAGAGTACTTTGTTTATGGTTGGTAATCATTAAAGAAAACACGAAAAGCATCTTATCCTACTACAACAAGTGTTTCAGATCCGATTACATCATTTGTGGGTTGTAACCATTCAAGAAAACACCACAAAACATCTTTTGCTTCAATGAGAAGTGCTTCTTATCAGAGTAAATCGTTTAAGGGTGGTAACAATTAAATAAAACACCACAAAGCATCTTATCCTATTACGAGAAGTATTTCAGAACGAATTACTTTGTTTATGGGTAGTAACATTTGAAGAAAACACTACAATGCATCATAGCCTTGTACGAGAAGTGTTTGTTTTTCGAATAATTCTGTTAAGGGTAGTACCATTCACTAAAACACCTCCAAGGAGCAATAGTTACCACTCTAGGTGCTTCATGTCCAATTATTTTACTTAAGGGTGGTAACCATTAAAGAAAACACCACAAAACATCTTATCCTTTTACGAGAAGTGATTTAGATCGGATTACTTCATTTAGGGTGGTAAAGTTTCAAGAAAACTCGACAAAGCCTCATAGTCTACTAATGGAAGTGTTTCTTCTTCGGATACTTCATTTAGTGGAGGTAATCATTCCCTAAAAGACAACGAAGAAGCATAGAATACCAATCTATGTGCTTAATTGTGGTAACCTTACACAAAAACACCACGAAGAAGCATAGAATACCATTCTGTGAGCTTCATGTTTGAGTACTTAATTTATGAGTGATTCTGATCAGAAAACTTCAATTATGGGTGGTAACCATTAAAGCATCTTATCCGACTACGAGAAGTGTTTTAGAACCGATTAATTCATTTATGGGTGGTAACCATTCAAGAAAACACAACAAAGCATCTAATCCTTCTATGAGAAGTGTTTCTGATAAGAGTACTTCAATTATGGGTGGCAACCATTAGAGAAGACACGACGAAGCATCTTATCCTACTACAAGAAGTGTTTCAGATCCGATTACTTCATTTATGGTTGGTAACCCTTCAAGAAAACACAACAAAGCATCTTATTGTACTATGAGAAGTGTTTTTGATACGAGCACTTCAATTATGGGTGGTAACCAGAAGAGAAGACACCACAAAGCATCTTATCCTACTACGAGAAGTGTTTCAGAACGAATTACTTCGTTTATGGGTGGTAATGTTTCATTAAAACCCCACAAAACATCATATCCTACAAGTTAAGTGTTTCTTTCAATACTTATGTTAAGGTTGATAACCCTAAAGCATCTTATGCTTCTATGAGAAGTGTTTCTGATCATAGTACTTCATTTATAACGATTCATGGAAATTCCACAAAGCCTCATAGCTACTACGAGAAGTATTTCTTCTTTGAGTACTTCATTTCATTGTGGTAACCTTCCACAAAAACACCACGAAGAAGCATAGATTACCATTCTGTGTGCTTCATGTTCGAGTACTTAATTTATGAGTGATTCTGATCAGAATAATTAATTTATGCATGATAACCATTAAAGAATACCCCACAGCATCTTATCCTAATACGAGAGCTGTTTTAGATCCGATTAATTCATTTATGGGTGGTGAGCATTCAAGAAAACACCAAAAAACATTTTATGCTTCTATGAGAAGTATTTCTTATCATAGTACGTAATTTATGGGTGGTACCAATTAAGAAAACAGCACAAAGCATCTTATCATATAACGATAAGTGTTTGAGATCAGATTATTTCATTTATGGGTGGTAACATTTAAAGAAAATACCACAAAGCCTCATAGCCCACTACGAGAAGTGTTTGTTTTTCGAATACTTCAGTTAAGGGTGGTGGTACCATTCAATAAATCACCACCAAGGAGCATTAGTTAGCATTCTAGGTGCTTCATGTCCGATTATTTTACTTAAGGGTGGTAACCATTAAAGAAAACACCACAAAGCATCTTATCCTTTTACGAGAAGTGTTTAGATCGAATTACTTCATTTATGGGTGGTAACGTTTAAAGAAAACTCCACAAAGCTTCATAGCCTACTACGAGAGGTGTTTCTTCTTCTTGTACTTCATTTAATGGTGGTAATCAATCACTAAAACACCACGAAGAAGCAGAGAATACCACTCTATGTGCTTCATGTCTGAGTACTTCATTTATGGGCGGTAAACAATTAAGAAAACACCACAAATCACCTCATCCTACTGCGAGAAGTGTTTCTTATTTGAGTACTTCATTTATGGGTTTTACCCCTTAAAAAAACACCACGAAGCATATTATCCTACTATGAAAAGTGTTTCTGATGAGAGTACTCCATTATGAGTTGTAAGCTTTCAAGAAAACTCCACAAAGCATCATATGTTACTATGAAAAGAGTTTGTTCTTCGAGTACTTCATTTAAGTATTGTAACAATTCACTAAAATACCGCCAAGAAGCTTAGAATACCACTCTATATGCTTCATGTTCGAGTACTTAATTCAAGAGGGATTCTGATTAGAGTACTACTTCATTTTTGGGTGGTAACCATTAAAAAAATACTACAAAGCATCTTATCCTACTATGAGAAGTATTTCTGATGAGAGTACTCCATTATGAGTTGTACGCATTAAAGAAAACTCCACAAAGCATCTTATGCTTCTATGAGAAGTGTTTATAATCCCATTACTTCATTTATGGGTGGCAACCATTCAAGAAAATACCATAAAGCATCTTATGCTTCTATGAGAAGTATTTTTTATCATAGTACTTGATTTATGGGTGGTAACCGCAAAAGAAAACAGCACAGAGCATCTTATCGTACTACAAAAGTGTTTTAGATCGGATTACTTCATTTAGGGTGGTAAAGTTTCAAGAAAACTCGACAAAGCCTCGTTGTCTACTACTGTAAGTGTTTGTTCTTCAGATACTTCATTTAGTGGAGGTAATCATTCCCTAAAATACAACGAAGAAGCATAGAATACCAATCTATGTGCTTAATTATGGTAACCTTACACAAAAACACCACGAAGAAGCATAGAATACCATTCTGTGAGCTGCATGTTCGAGTACTTAATTTATGAGTGCTTAATGTATGAGTGATTCTGATCAGAATACTTCAATTATGGGTGGTAACCATTAAAGGATACACATCAAAGCATCTTATCCAACTACGAGAAGTGTTTCATTTCCGATT
Source organism: Eleocharis quinqueflora (assembly GCA_964058865.1). Taxonomy (NCBI): domain Eukaryota; kingdom Viridiplantae; phylum Streptophyta; class Magnoliopsida; order Poales; family Cyperaceae; genus Eleocharis; species Eleocharis quinqueflora. Next base: position 211,386 of record CAXKVX010000042.1, on the reverse strand, counting down.
AATTCATTTATGGGTGGTAACCATTCAAGAAAACACAACAAAGCATCTTATCCTTCTGTGAGAAGTATTTCTAATAAGAGTACTTCAATTATGGGTGGCAACCATTAGAGAAGACACGACAAAGCATCTTATCCTACTACGAGAAGTGTTTCAGGACGAATTACTTCGTTTTTGGGTGGTAATGTTGCATTAAAATCCCACAAAACATCATATCCTACTTGTTAAGTGTTATTCTTTCAATCTTATGTTAAGGTTGATAACTTATCACTAAAGCATCTTATGCTTCTATTAGAAGTGCTTCTGATCAGAGTACTTCATGTATGGGTGCTAACCGTTGAAGAAAACAGCACAAATCATCTTATTCTGTTACAATAAGTGTTTCAGATCGGATTTCTTCATTTATGGGCGGTAACCATTAAAGTATTAACCCCACAAAGCATCTTATCCAACTACGAGAAGTGTTTTAGATCTGATGAATTCATTTATGGGTGGTAACCATTCAAGAAAACACCACAAAGCATGTTATGCTTCTATGAGAAGTATTTTTTACCATAGAACTTCATTTATGGGTGGTAATCGTTAAAGAAAATAACACAAAGCATCTTATCATATAACGATAAGTGTTTCAGGTCAGATAATTTCATTTTTTGGTGGTAACGTTTAAAGAAAACACCACAAAGCCTCATAACCTACTACGAGAAGTGTTTCTTCGTTGAGTACTCCATTTAGTGGTGGTAACCATTCACAAAAATACCACGAAAAAGCATAGAATACCACTCTATGTGCTTCATGTCCGAGTGCTTAATTTATGAGTGATTCTGATCAGAGTACTTTGTTTATGGTTGGTAATCATTAAAGAAAACACGAAAAGCATCTTATCCTACTACAACAAGTGTTTCAGATCCGATTACATCATTTGTGGGTTGTAACCATTCAAGAAAACACCACAAAACATCTTTTGCTTCAATGAGAAGTGCTTCTTATCAGAGTAAATCGTTTAAGGGTGGTAACAATTAAATAAAACACCACAAAGCATCTTATCCTATTACGAGAAGTATTTCAGAACGAATTACTTTGTTTATGGGTAGTAACATTTGAAGAAAACACTACAATGCATCATAGCCTTGTACGAGAAGTGTTTGTTTTTCGAATAATTCTGTTAAGGGTAGTACCATTCACTAAAACACCTCCAAGGAGCAATAGTTACCACTCTAGGTGCTTCATGTCCAATTATTTTACTTAAGGGTGGTAACCATTAAAGAAAACACCACAAAACATCTTATCCTTTTACGAGAAGTGATTTAGATCGGATTACTTCATTTAGGGTGGTAAAGTTTCAAGAAAACTCGACAAAGCCTCATAGTCTACTAATGGAAGTGTTTCTTCTTCGGATACTTCATTTAGTGGAGGTAATCATTCCCTAAAAGACAACGAAGAAGCATAGAATACCAATCTATGTGCTTAATTGTGGTAACCTTACACAAAAACACCACGAAGAAGCATAGAATACCATTCTGTGAGCTTCATGTTTGAGTACTTAATTTATGAGTGATTCTGATCAGAAAACTTCAATTATGGGTGGTAACCATTAAAGCATCTTATCCGACTACGAGAAGTGTTTTAGAACCGATTAATTCATTTATGGGTGGTAACCATTCAAGAAAACACAACAAAGCATCTAATCCTTCTATGAGAAGTGTTTCTGATAAGAGTACTTCAATTATGGGTGGCAACCATTAGAGAAGACACGACGAAGCATCTTATCCTACTACAAGAAGTGTTTCAGATCCGATTACTTCATTTATGGTTGGTAACCCTTCAAGAAAACACAACAAAGCATCTTATTGTACTATGAGAAGTGTTTTTGATACGAGCACTTCAATTATGGGTGGTAACCAGAAGAGAAGACACCACAAAGCATCTTATCCTACTACGAGAAGTGTTTCAGAACGAATTACTTCGTTTATGGGTGGTAATGTTTCATTAAAACCCCACAAAACATCATATCCTACAAGTTAAGTGTTTCTTTCAATACTTATGTTAAGGTTGATAACCCTAAAGCATCTTATGCTTCTATGAGAAGTGTTTCTGATCATAGTACTTCATTTATAACGATTCATGGAAATTCCACAAAGCCTCATAGCTACTACGAGAAGTATTTCTTCTTTGAGTACTTCATTTCATTGTGGTAACCTTCCACAAAAACACCACGAAGAAGCATAGATTACCATTCTGTGTGCTTCATGTTCGAGTACTTAATTTATGAGTGATTCTGATCAGAATAATTAATTTATGCATGATAACCATTAAAGAATACCCCACAGCATCTTATCCTAATACGAGAGCTGTTTTAGATCCGATTAATTCATTTATGGGTGGTGAGCATTCAAGAAAACACCAAAAAACATTTTATGCTTCTATGAGAAGTATTTCTTATCATAGTACGTAATTTATGGGTGGTACCAATTAAGAAAACAGCACAAAGCATCTTATCATATAACGATAAGTGTTTGAGATCAGATTATTTCATTTATGGGTGGTAACATTTAAAGAAAATACCACAAAGCCTCATAGCCCACTACGAGAAGTGTTTGTTTTTCGAATACTTCAGTTAAGGGTGGTGGTACCATTCAATAAATCACCACCAAGGAGCATTAGTTAGCATTCTAGGTGCTTCATGTCCGATTATTTTACTTAAGGGTGGTAACCATTAAAGAAAACACCACAAAGCATCTTATCCTTTTACGAGAAGTGTTTAGATCGAATTACTTCATTTATGGGTGGTAACGTTTAAAGAAAACTCCACAAAGCTTCATAGCCTACTACGAGAGGTGTTTCTTCTTCTTGTACTTTATTTAATGGTGGTAATCAATCACTAAAACACCACGAAGAAGCAGAGAATACCACTCTATGTGCTTCATGTCTGAGTACTTCATTTATGGGCGGTAAACAATTAAGAAAACACCACAAATCACCTCATCCTACTACGAGAAGTGTTTCTTATTTGAGTACTTCATTTATGGGTTGTACCCCTTAAAAAAACACCACGAAGCATATTATCCTACTATGAAAAGTGTTTCTGATGAGAGTACTCCATTATGAGTTGTAAGCTTTCAAGAAAACTCCACAAAGCATCATATGTTACTATGAAAAGAGTTTGTTCTTCGAGTACTTCATTTAAGTATTGTAACAATTCACTAAAATACCGCCAAGAAGCTTAGAATACCACTCTATATGCTTCATGTTCGAGTACTTAATTCAAGAGGGATTCTGATTAGAGTACTACTTCATTTTTGGGTGGTAACCATTAAAAAAATACTACAAAGCATCTTATCCTACTATGAGAAGTATTTCTGATGAGAGTACTCCATTATGAGTTGTACGCATTAAAGAAAACTCCACAAAGTATCTTATGCTTCTATGAGAAGTGTTTATAATCCCATTACTTCATTTATGGGTGGCAACCATTCAAGAAAATACCATAAAGCATCTTATGCTTCTATGAGAAGTATTTTTTATCATAGTACTTGATTTATGGGTGGTAACCGCAAAAGAAAACAGCACAGAGCATCTTATCGTACTACAAAAGTGTTTTAGATCGGATTACTTCATTTAGGGTGGTAAAGTTTCAAGAAAACTCGACAAAGCCTCGTTGTCTACTACTGTAAGTGTTTGTTCTTCAGATACTTCATTTAGTGGAGGTAATCATTCCCTAAAATACAACGAAGAAGCATAGAATACCAATCTATGTGCTTAATTATGGTAACCTTACACAAAAACACCACGAAGAAGCATAGAATACCATTCTGTGAGCTGCATGTTCGAGTACTTAATTTATGAGTGCTTAATGTATGAGTGATTCTGATCAGAATACTTCAATTATGGGTGGTAACCATTAAAGGATACACATCAAAGCATCTTATCCAACTACGAGAAGTGTTTCATTTCCGATTAATTCATTTATGGGTGGTAACCATTCAAGAAAACACAACAAAGCATCTTATCCTTCTGTGAGAAGTATTTCTAATAAGAGTACTTCAATTATGGGTGGCAACCATTAGAGAAGACACGACAAAGCATCTTATCCTACTACGAGAAGTGTTTCAGGACGAATTACTTCGGTTTTGGGTGGTAATGTTGCATTAAAATCCCACAAAACATCATATCCTACTTGTTAAGTGTTATTCTTTCAATCTTATGTTAAGGTTGATAACTTATCACTAAAGCATCTTATGCTTCTATTAGAAGTGCTTCTGATCAGAGTACTTCATGTATGGGTGCTAACCGTTGAAGAAAACAGCACAAATCATCTTATTTTGTTACAATAAGTGTTTCAGATCGTATTTCTTCATTTATGGGCGGTAACCATTAAAGTATTAACCCCACAAAGCATCTTATCCAACTACGAGAAGTGTTTTAGATCTGATTAATTCATTTATGGGTGGTAACCATTCAAGAAAACACCACAAAGCATGTTATGCTTCTATGAGAAGTATTTTTTACCATAGAACTTCATTTATGGGTGGTAATCGTTAAAGAAAATAACACAAAGCATCTTATCATATAACGATAAGTGTTTCAGGTCAGATAATTTCATTTTTTGGTGGTAACGTTTAAAGAAAACACCACAAAGCCTCATAACCTACTACGAGAAGTGTTTCTTCGTTGAGTACTCCATTTAGTGGTGGTAACCATTCACAAAAATACCACGAAAAAGCATAGAATACCACTCTATGTGCTTCATGTCCGAGTGCTTAATTTATGAGTGATTCTGATCAGAGTACTTCGTTTATGGTTCGTAATCATTAAAGAAAACACGAAAAGCATCTTATCCTACTACAAGAAGTGTTTCAGATCCGATTACATCATTTGTGGGTTGTAACCATTCAAGAAAACACCACAAAACATCTTTTGCTTCAATGAGAAGTGCTTCTTATCAGAGTAAATCGTTTAAGGGTGGTAACAATTAAATAAAACACCACAAAACATCTTATCCTTTTACGAGAAGTGATTTAGATCGGATTACTTCATTTAGGGTGGTAAAGTTTCAAGAAAACTCGACAAAGCCTCATAGTCTACTAATGGAAGTGTTTCTTCTTCGGATACTTCATTTAGTGGAGGTAATCATTCCCTAAATGACAACGAAGAAGCATAGAATACCAATCTATGTGCTTAATTGTGGTAACCTTACACAAAAACACCACGAAGAAGCATAGAATACCATTATGTGAGCTTCATGTTTGAGTACTTAATTTATGAGTGATTATGATCAGAAAACTTCAATTATGGGTGGTAACCATTAAAGCATCTTATCCGACTACGAGAAGTGTTTTAGAACCGATTAATTCATTTATGGGTGGTAACCATTCAAGAAAACACAACAAAGCATCTAATCCTTCTATGAGAAGTGTTTCTGATAAGAGTACTTCAATTATGGGTGGCAACCATTAGAGAAGACACGACGAAGCATCTTATCCTACTACAAGAAGTGTTTCAGATCCGATTACTTCATTTATGGTTGGTAACCCTTCAAGAAAACACAACAAAGCATCTTATTGTACTATGAGAAGTGTTTTTGATATGAGCACTTCAATTATGGGTGGTAACCAGAAGAGAAGACACCACAAAGCATCTTATCCTACTACGAGAAGTGTTTCAGAACGAATTACTTCGTTTATGGGTGGTAATGTTTCATTAAAACCCCACAAAACATCATATCCTACAAGTTAAGTGTTTCTTTCAATACTTATGTTAAGGTTGATAACCCTAAAGCATCTTATGCTTCTATGAGAAGTGTTTCTGATCATAGTACTTCATTTATAACGATTCATGGAAATTTCACAAAGCCTCATAGCTACTACGAGAAGTATTTCTTCTTTGAGTACTTCATTTCATTGTGGTAACCTTCCACAAAAACACCACGAAGAAGCAAAGATTACCATTCTGTGTGCTTCATGTTCGAGTACTTAATTTATGAGTGATTCTGATCAGAATAATTAATTTATGCATGATAACCATTAAAGAATACCCCACAGCATCTTATCCTAATACGAGAGCTGTATTAGATCCGATTAATTCATTTATGGGTGGTGAGCATTCAAGAAAACACCAAAAAACATTTTATGCTTCTATGAGAAGTATTTCTTATCATAGTACGTAATTTATGGGTGGTACCAATTAAGAAAACAACACAAAGCATCTTATCATATAACGATAAGTGTTTGAGATCAGATTATTTCATTTATGGGTGGTAACGTTTAAAGAAAATACCACAAAGCCTCATAGCCCACTACGAGAAGTGTTTGTTTTTCGAATACTTCAGTTAAGGGTGGTGGTACCATTCAATAAATCACCACCAAGGAGCATTAGTTAGCACTCTAGGTGCTTCATGTCCGATTATTTTACTTAAGGGTGGTAACCATTAAAGAAAACACCACAAAGCATCTTATCCTTTTACGAGAAGTGTTTAGATCGAATTACTTCATTTATGGGTGGTAACGTTTAAAGAAAACTCCACAAAGCTTCATAGCCTACTACGAGAGGTGTTTCTTCTTCTTGTACTTCATTTAATGGTGGTAATCAATCACTAAAACACCACGAAGAAGCAGAGAATACCACTCTATGTGCTTCATGTCTGAGTACTTCATTTATGGGCGGTAAACAATTAAGAAAACACCACAAATCACCTCATCCTACTGCGAGAAGTGTTTCTTATTTGAGTACTTCATTTATGGGTTGTACCCCTTAAAAAAACACCACGAAGCATATTATCCTACTATGAAAAGTGTTTCTGATGAGAGTACTCCATTATGAGTTGTAAGCTTTCAAGAAAACTCCACAAAGCATCATATGTTACTATGAAAAGAGTTTGTTCTTCGAGTACTTCATTTAAGTATTGTAACAATTCACTAAAATACCGCGAAGAAGCTTAGAATACCACTCTATATGCTTCATGTTCGAGTACTTAATTCAAGAGGGATTCTGATTAGAGTACTACTTCATTTTTGGGTGGTAACCATTAAAAAAATAACACAAAGCATCTTATCCTACTATGAGAAGTATTTCTGATGAGAGTACCCCATTATGAGTTGTAAGCATTAAAGAAAACTCCACAAAGCATCTTATGCTTCTATGAGAAGTGTTTATAATCCCATTACTTCATTTATGGGTGGCAACCATTCAAGAAAATATCATAAAGCATCTTATGCTTCTATGAGAAGTATTTTTTATCATAGTACTTGATTTATGGATGGTAACCGCAAAAGAAAACAGCACAGAGCATCTTATCGTACTACAAAAGTGATTTAGATCGGATTACTTCATTTAGGGTGGTAAAGTTTCAAGAAAACTCGACAAAGCCTTGTAGTCTACTATTGGAAGTGTTTCTTCTTCGGATACTTCATTTAGTGGAGGTAATCATTCCCTAAAATACAACGAAGAAGCATAGAATACCAATCTATGTGCTTAATTGTGGTAACCTTACACAAAAACACCACGAAGAAGCATAGAATACCATTCTGTGAGCTTCATGTTCGAGTACTTAATTTATGAGTGATTCTGATTAGAATACTTCATTTATGGGTGGTAACCATTAAAGAATACCCAACAAATCATCTTATCCAACTACGAGAAGTGTTTTAGATCCGATTAATTCATTTATGGATGGTAACCATTCAAGAAAACACAACAAAGCATCTTATCCTTCTATGAGAAGTGTTTTAGATCTGATTAATTCATTTATGGGTGGTAACCATTCAAGAAAACACCACAAATCATGTTATGCTTCTATGAGAAGTATTTTTTACCATAGAACTTCATTTATGGGTGGTAATCGTTAAAGAAAATAACACAAAGTATCTTATCATATAACGATAAGTGTTTCAGGTCAGATAATTTCATTTTTTGGTGGTAAAGTTTAAAGAAAACACCACAAAGCCTCATAACCTACTACGAGAAGTGTTTCTTCGTTGAGTACTCCATTTAGTGGTGGTAACCATTCACAAAAATACCACGAAAAAGCATAGAATACTACTCTATGTGCTTCATGTCCGAGTGCTTAATTTATGAGTGATTCTGATCAGAGTACTTCGTTTATGGTTGGTAATCATTAAAGAAAACCCGAAAAGCATCTTATCCTACTACAAGAAGTGTTTCAGATCCGATTACATCATTTGTGGGTTGTAACCATTCAAGAAAACACCACAAAACATCTTTTGCTTCAATGAGAAGTGCTTCTTATCAGAGTAAATCGTTTAAGGGTGGTAACAATTAAATAAAACACCACAAAGCATCTTATCCTATTACGAGAAGTATTTCAGAACGAATTACTTTGTTTATGGGTAGTAACATTTGAAGAAAACACCACAATGCATCATAGCCTTGTACGAGAAGTGTTTGTTTTTCGAATAATTCTATTAAGGGTGGTACCATTCACTAAAACACCTCCAAGGAGCAATAGTTACCACTCTAGGTGCTTCATGTCCAATTATTTTACTTAAGGGTGGTAACCATTAAAGAAAACACCACAAAACATCTTATTCTTTTACGAGAAGTGATTTAGATCGAATTACTTCATTTAGGGTGGTAAAGTTTCAAGAAAACTCGACAAAGCCTCATATTCTACTAATGGAAGTGTTTCTTCTTCGGATACTTCATTTAGTGGAGGTAATCATTCCCTAAAAGACAACGAAGAAGCATAGAATACCAATCTATGTGCTTAATTGTGGTAACCTTACACAAAAACACCACGAGAAGCATAGAATACCATTATGTGAGCTTCATGTTTGAGTACTTAATGTATGAGTGATTCTGATCAGAATACTTCAATTATGGATGGTAACCATTAAAGGATACCCATCAAAGCATCTTATCCAACTACGAGAAGTGTTTCAGATCCGATTAATTCATTTATGGGTGGTAACCATTCAAGAAAACACAACAAAGCATCTTATCCTTCTGTGAGAAGTGTTTCTGATAAGAGTACTTCAATTATGGGTGGAAACCATTAGAAAAGACACGACGAAGCATCTTATCCTACTACAAGAAGTGTTTCATATCCGATTACTTCATTTATGGTTGGTAATCATTCAAGAAAACACAACAAAGCATCTTGTTGTACTTTGAGAAGTGTTTTTGATATGAGTACTTCAATTATGGGTGGTAACCAGAAGGGAAGACACCACAAAGAATCTTATCTTACTACGAGAAGTGTTTCAGAATGAATTACTTCGTTTATGGGTGGTAATGTTTCATTAAAACAACGCAAAACATCATATCCTACAAGTTAAGTGTTTCTTTCAATACTTATGTTAAGGTTGATAACCTATCACTAAAGAATCCTATGCTTCTATGAGAAGTGTTTCTGATCATAGTACTTCATTTATAACTATTCATGGAAATTCCACAAAGCCTCATAGCTACTACGAGAAGTATTTCTTCTTTGAGTACTTCATTTCATTGTGGTAACCTTCCACAAAAACACCACGAAGAAGCATAGATTACCATTCTGTGTGCTTAATGTTCGAGTACTTAATTCAAGAGGGATTCTGATTAGAGTACTACTTCATTTTTTGGTGGTAACCATTAAAAAAATACCACAAAGCATCTTATCCTACTATGAGAAGTGTTTCTGATGAGAGTACCACTCTATGTGCTTAATGTCCGAGTACTTAATTTATGAGTGATTTTGATTAGAGTACTACTTCATTTATGGGTGGTAACTATTAAAGGAAATACCATAGAGCATCTTATCATACTACGAGAATTGTTTTAGATCGGATTACTTCATTTATGGTTGGTAACATTTCAAGAAAACTTCACAAAGCCTTATATCCTACTTCGAGTGGTGTTTCTTCTTCCAGTACTTAATTTAAAGGTGGTAACCAATCACTAAAACAGCACGAGGAAGCATAGAATACCACTTTATTTGCATCATGTCTGAGTACTTCATTTATGGGCGGTAAATAGTCAAGAAAACACTACAAAACATCTTATCCTACTACGAGAAGTGTTACTTATTTTAGTACTTCATTTATGGGTGGTAAACATTAAAAAAACACCACAAAGCATCTTATCCTACTACGAGAAGTGTTTCTTATGAGAGTACTCCATTATGAGTTGTAAGTCTTCTAGAAAACTCCACAAAGCATCATATGTTACTACGAAAAGAGTTTGTTCTTCGAGTACTTCATTTAAGTATTTTAACCATTCACTAAAATACCGTGAAGAAGCATAGAATACCACTCTATGTGCTTCAAGTTCGTGTACTTAATTTATGAGTGATTCCGATTAGAGTACTACATTTATGGGTGGCAACCATTCAAGAAAACACCTCAAACAACTCTTCTATGAGAGATGTGAAGTGTTTCTGACCAGAGTACTTCATTTATGGGTGGTACTCATTAAAGAAAACAACGCTAAACAGCTTATCCTATTACGATAAGTGTTTCATATCGGATTACTTCATATATGGGTGGTAACATTTCAATAAAACACCACAAAGCATCTTATGCTTATATAAGAAGTGTTTATGATCCGATTACTTCATTTGTGGGTGGTAACCATTCAAGAAAACCCCATAAAGCATCTTTTGCTTCTATGAGAAGTGTTTCTGATCAGAGTACTTGATTTATGGGTGGTAACCGTTAAAAGAAACAACACAAAACATCTTATTCTATTACAAAAGTGTTTCAGATCGGATTACTTCATTTATGGGAGGTAACGTTTTAAGAAAACTCCACAAAGCCTCAAAGCCTACTACGAGAAGTGTTTCTTCTTCAAGTACTTCATTTAATTGTGGTAACCTTATACAAAAACACCACGAAAAAGCATAGAATACCATTATGTGTGCTTCATGTTCGAGTACTTAATTTATGAGTGATTCTTATCAGAATACTTCATTTATGGGTGGTAACCATTAAAGAATACCCCACAAAGCATCTTATCCAACTACGAGAAGTGTTTTAGATCCGATTACTTCATTTATGGGTGTTAACCATTCATGAAAACACCACAAAGCATCTTATGCTTCTATGAGAAGTATTTTTTATCATAGTACTTCATTTATGAGTGGTAATCGTTAAAGAAAATAACACAAAGCATCTTATCATATAACGATAAGTGTTTCAGGTCAGATTATTTCATTTATGGGTGGTAACGTTTAAAGAAAACACCACAAAGCCTCATAGCCCACTACGAGAAGTGTTTCTTCGTTGAGTACTCCATTTAGTTGTGGTAACCATTCACTAAAATACCACGAAAAATCATAGAATACCACTCTATGTGCTTCATGTCCGAGTGCTTAATTTATAAGTGATTCTGATCAGAGTATTTCGTTTATGGTTGGTAATCATTAAAGAAAACCCAAAAAGAATCTTATCCTACAACAAGAAGTGTTTCAGATCCGATTACTTTATTTTTGGGTGGTAACCAGTCAAGAAAATACCAGTAAGCATCTTATGCTTCTATGAGAAGTGTTTCTTATCAGAGTACTTTTTTGGGCCTGACCCGGCTGCTCTTCTTACATTATAACTTCAAATTTTGAATTATAAATTAAGATCTGCTGTCATAATTTCGCTGTCATTATTTTTCTGTCATCACATCTGGAGGCTTGTATTGAATTTAAGCAGTTGTATTTTTTTCAGATGAATGAATATTATAATATAAATTTGGTGAAATCCACTTGTGAGTCTTTCAATGGCATAATGGTGCCATAGAAGCTTTGGCAACGGACCCATTTCCACAACAATTTTATACAATTCGTACATCTTAATTTGTAGTTTTCCTTGTACGTTTATTGCATGTGTAATTGAAACAAAAGCTTAATTATACGACTATACATACATATATTACAGTTCACTGAGGCATTAAACTATTATCAAGTGATTAATTTGTATTTCTGGTGCAATATTTAACACTTTTGAATTATCAGTTCTAATCGATCACAGTCTTCTAATTTGTATAGTATGTATCTGTTTCTAAACATTAGGGAAGTGAAGTCAATTAAGGTTTCCTTTAAGGGAGTCCAATTTTCATAGTATGTATCTATTTATTGTGTTTTCCTTTAGGATGCGTAATTCATAAGAGAGAGAGGAGAAAGACACCTCAATCAAATCAAATGGTAATAAGAAAAATAGCAATAGCATCAAAAGGAAGGATAACAACAACAACACCAATGATTTTCATTCGCACAGAATACATGCATATGCATAGACAAACAAACATTCAGCTTGCTTGTAAGGTGTAACAATCTTAATTAGGGTTCTTTTATTTTGAGCACACATGTACACAATTTGATACTTATAAACACGGATGAAATTCAGATCACACCCACACCCACACCCACGCAGCTCACACAATTAATGGTATGATTATGACAGACAATCATTAATTAATTTCATTTGCAATCACATGAAGAGCAGGTGCAGTTGGATCCACACTTGCACCCGTTCTCGGCCGCCTCGTTCATCTCCATTTCTCCAAATTCACTGCAAGTCAAGCAATCATTCCATTTGCTTTCAGCATTAGTTTAATTTGTTGTACATATTAATACATATACATCTTTATTAACTAAATATATATCCATATCCAAATGAAATGAACAGAGTTAAATTAATTACCTCTTGGCGGAAGCGAATCCAACGATGAGAGTGGTTTGAGTGGCGGTGATCTTCTCATCGGAATCCAAGAGGTCGGGGTACCTCTTGCCGCATTTGCAGCTCGAGCCGCAGGAGCAGTTGCTTCCACAAGAGCAAGACATGATCTTAGTCTTAATTTTTATCTTAATTTATTTGATTTAATTTGATTTGTATGCAATTAACTTAACTATGCCTCTATTTATAGCCAACCAGGCAGCACAAAAGAAAGGGAGAAAGGATTTTAGGCCGCACATCGCCGTCCACGTGTCTCTATCCTGCGCGTAACATTACATTACACGTCATTCTTCTCCATTCCATTCAGAAACGGAGGTTTAAAGAGCTTACATTTATACATTATATATATCCAAATCAAAGCTCAAGTTATCTCTCAATTTCTTCCAAAAGAGTTCAAGTAACTGCAACATCCAAGTCATCATCATTCATCAAAGGAAGCTAATACGTAGATACTACATTTGATAACGACTATTGATATCGATATTATTATGCACATTTAGTTGAGTTATTATGTAAATTATTTAAGTTATTATGCAAGTTATTTTTTTGTACTGAAATAATTATGCATGTTATTTTTTGTACTGAAATAAATATGCATGATGTTTGAGTTATTATGTACATTATTTTGTTAACATGCATAATATTTTTTTAGTACAAAAATAACATGAAATAGCATGCATAATAACTCAAATAATATGCATAGTAACTCAACTAAATATACATAATAACATCGATATCAATAATCGATATCAAATATGATATCTACAGAATATTATCCTTCATCAAATTATATACCACTAGGTCTCTATCATTCAATCGTATGCGAGGTTTCCAGTTAAATTAAATACCATCACAACTCACAAGCCAATCTCTAGACGCATCTTAGCGCATCCTATTTTAATTATTTTCAGATTAATTTGCTTGGCTTATCCGATATATATGCATCTATTTTAAGTCGAGGTCCAAAGTCCGCGTCAAATTTATTGTTGTTTTTAATTATAATATAAAAATTTGTATATATTTTATTTGTTCAAATTTGAATTTATATAATATATAATTTGCATTTAATTTAGATGTATACTAATCGAAAAAAGGTGTGTAGTGTATATATATCCAACAATATTTTAGTACACATTTCATTTTATGTTACATCTCCATTTTCAGATGTCGGTTATAAAAGAACAGAAAATTCATTTGCACAACACGAATTTTATTTGGTATGAGACAAATAAATGAATAATTCATTTTGTATGCTGAATTATTAAAGTAAAGTCTTTTAAAGGTAATGAAGTGTATTGATAGATAATTATAAAGAATGATATATATCTCATTCATATAATTTTCTAACGTATAATATTTGAATATTTGTCTTTCATTTTGTTACTTCAATCAATAACCAGTTTGAAGTTATTTTGTTTAGCAATGTATATAACAGATGTTGCGTATGAGACAATTAATGTTGGACCATGTAAACCAAAAAACAAAGAAAAAATTAAGAAATATATTTAGGATAGTATATTTATAGTATAGCACACAAACGCACATCACATATACCTAATTAACTTGGGGAACTTGCCCATCGATGACAAGTTGGACAATAAAATACCTTATCATTACCATTTATTAATGGGAATACCAAAGTTCGAAAATTCTCTCTATTCCCTATTCACACCGGTGGATACATTCCATTAAGGACAATGCACATTTTCCTCTGTATCTTATTGTTAATCATGTGGGACGAGTTATTATGCATATTATTTTTCATGTTATTTTTATATTGAAAAATAATTATATATTTCAGATATACATAATAATTTATCTAACATACATAACAAATTTTCCAACATGCATAACATACATACAGCCGATCAAGACCTTCAAAATATTCTCCATACTAACATCAATTTGGAGATCAAAATTTACATTTTTTGAATTTTTTTTACTATTTTATCGGATGTGTAAAGTTGATTAAATTTGAGGTATGTAAATCGTTATATTAATGAATTTTTCATCTATCCGATAAAATAGTAAAAAGTTCCAAAAAAATGAAAAATTTGGTCCCCAAATAGATGTTAGTATGGAGAATATTTTCAACGGTCTTGATCGGTTGTTTTCACTTTATATCTCGAGATACGAGTCTAAAGTAAATGACTACTGGTGCTTTATAAATTATTTTAGCCTAACCCCCCCCCCTCTCTCTCTCTCTCTCTCTCTCTCTATATATATATATATATATATATATATATATGAAGAGGTAGGCTATAATACTTATATAATTAAGCACGGAGTTCTATCGTGCTTATGACCATGTCTCGAATTTAAAAATACAAATAAACGGTCTGAACCATTGAAAATGTTATCCATACTAAAATCTACTTGGAAACAAAATTCCATTTTTTAGATGTTTTAACTATTTATCGGATGGGTACAAAATTGATTAAATTTGGAGGTGTGTATCGTCAGATTACTCAATTTTCTACCTATCCGATAAAATAGTAAAAAAAAATTTAAAAATAGAAATTTTGGTTTTCAAGTAGATTTTAGTATGGAAATATTTTCAACGGTTGTAATCGTTCATTTGCATTTTTAAATTCGAGATATGATCATAAGCACGGTAGAGCTTCGTACCTATATAAGTACCATAGCCTAACTCGATGTATGAAATGATTAAAGAAAGCGATGATAATTGAAGCATATACATGTTGGTGCAATTTCAATTTAGATAGAGCCAAAAACATAAATTCTAAATTAAACAAGTAATTGTAAATAGAAATTTCGTGCAAGTAATTCTAAATGAAACAAGCCTTACTTTCCATTCCTACGGTATCCCTTTGCAAAAATGGTAATTGCACACGAGTACCCTTTTAATTGTGTGAACCATTTTTTCTTGAAAGCTTTCTTAAGTGACTTGCAGTCATGTTTCAAAATGGTATCACGAACAACTCTTAGAAGTGATTGCATTACAATTTATGAAGAGGAAAGAGGTATGTTGTATGGTATACTTAGCAATCTGGATTGCAAGTTCAGTTTTACAAGTGATTTGTGGACTTGCAAGGGTAAAGATAGGGGCCTTCTTGTCCTTTACTTGCCATTATATCGATGATTCTTGGCATCTTAGAAAAAGAATTGTTAATTTCACGGCTTTGCCCTCTCCACACATTGGTAAAAACATTTCTCAGGCCATCTATGACAAGTTTGTATTGTGGAATGTGGACAAAAAGGCTTTCTGCCTTGTACTTGACAATTCTTCAGCAAATGATGCTTGCATCAAAGATCTATTGGAGTCAACCCCAATTAAAAATGAACTACTAGCAAATGGCCAAATATTTCATCAAAGGTGTGGATGCCATATACTGAATCTCATTGTGCAAGATGGCTTGGTTGTACTCAGTGATGAGATCCAAAAAATTAGAGACACAATGAAATACATTCGTCATTCACAACCTAGAATGGAGAAGTTCCAATTGGCAGCTGCTCAGGTAAAGTAATTTCGAAATAACATTGTATTCAGGTTATTATTTTTTTCATTACTAAACATCCAATTTTCTTATTTCTTTAACACAGGTTAATGCCCCAAAGAAAAAACCAGCATGGGATGTCTAAACAAGATGGAATTCCACTTATTTGATGCTTGAACTAGCCTTGGAATTACGTGAGGCAATTAATCGGTATGCTGCCATTGATAAGAGGTACAAACTTTGTCCTATCGAACAAGATTGGGATAATGTGAATGCTCTAATCGGCTACTTGAAAGTCTTTTATGATGCCACAAATAAACTGAGTGGAACAAAATATCCAACACTTAATCTATTCTTTCCTGAATTTTGTGAGGTTTACCTAAGTATTAGAAAGATGGGAAGTAGTTCATATCCCTTTATTGTTCAAATGGGTAGAGAGATGTTTGCCAAATGGGACAAGTATTGGACCAATGGGAATACTCTCTTGGCTACTGCATGTCTTCTTGATCCTAGGTGTAAGATGGCAGTGGTTGAATACTATTTTGAAGCAATGCATCCTGAGGATAGTGTAAGGTTCATTGCGAACTTGAAGGGATGTTTGAATGTGTTGTTCAATGAATACTTGGAGGCACACTCCAAAACAACACAAAATCAAGTTGGTAGCTCAAGCCGGCCTTCAAGGTATAATTAAGGCTTACTTTGCTTAATAGTTATTATCTGCATTTATTGTTATGTGCCTTATTTGTCTTTATTCATGTAGGGATTGTTCTAGTGGATCAAGTATTATCACTGATACCAGGGCTAGTTTGAAATCTTTTTTGAATGTCAAAAAGACTTTTGAGCCCACGCACACACAATCAGAGGTAGAGCAATACCTATCTGATACGCTTGATCCAGCCAGTTTAGATGAGGACTTTGACATAATGTCATGATGGAAACTAAAAGCCCCAAGATATCCTATTTTGGCTAGATTGACAAGGGACATCCTAGTTGTTCCAATCTCGAAGGTGGCATCAAAGTTTACCTTCAACATTGCTGGTAGGACACTAAGTCCCGTTAGAAGCACTTTAAATGATGAGAGTCTTGAAGCTCTAATATGTGCACAAGATTGGTTGCGTGCTTCAGTAAACGGTACTTTTATTTCTTGCTTTCTTCTTTGTTGCTCTATCGAATTATCTTTTATAATATGTACTAATGTGTTGTGTCTTTTGTTGTTTGTTATTTCATAAAATGGTGGAGTATTTGGTGATGTTATTTGGTCCACTGATGAAGCAACAACACCAGATGATACTATATGTGGTAGTGTTGGTGCAGCTTGAAGGCATGGTGTTGTTACTGAAAGTTTTGATGCTTCGAAAGCAAGGAATAAAACAAAATTTTATTCATTTCAAAACAAATGATCTAGCTATATATTATAAGTGTAAAGACAATATTTATTTGTCTAAATAATTAGGGAATAATATTATACCTTATGATTTGATCTCCAAATCAAATCAAGTAGGGTTGTCTAGTTTAGCATCTTCTTATTCCCTATGCCTTGTTTCAATGGTTGTGCTTAGCTCGTCAACCGTCGAGCCTCCTTAGGTATCCACCGAAAAATTAAAGAAACACTTGTATCTCTAAGGCTAGTAAGAGAACAACAAGTGGTACCTTAATCCTAGTTTCAAAACCTTCTTCAAAATTTTAGAAATTTTAATGGAGTTTTTGTCTCAACACATGAGAGAAAAATTGGGAGAGAGACACACAAATTTCAGCCAAGAAGTTCAATGCTGAAAATCTAACCTTTGGGTACTAAATCTGTCATAACTCTTTGTAGGTAACTCCAAACGACTTGAAACTTGAACCATTGGATTCTAGACTCAAAGGGCTTCAATTTTCATACATACGTTCAGAATGGTTGAGGTTTTCCCTTTCAAAATCCTGTTTAAAGTTACCTCAAAAAACTGTCCAAAATTTTCTCTCCTCTTTAATGGAAATTGATTAGGTTTAATGATATACTTCAATATTCTTTTAATTATATCATTACTAATCAATTCTCCCCAGAAAATTTATGCCTATATTTGGGCTTTGGACTTAAATACATTAATCATATTAATATTTAATTAAGTCCACAATCCCATATATTAAAAGGCCAACATATAAATTAATATCCAATGTTAATTTATATGCATCTCTCATGTGTCAAAAGTCATTTAAAATATGTCACACATACTTTAAATATTACTAGGATTATTTTACAATATTTTCTTTTAATCTTTCATATGGTGTGACCCTATGGGATCCCATCATTATGACAATGAAACTAAACATTTTAATTTCATAAATCAATGATACAACTAGCCATGGTATATTAATTACCCAAATGATGTAGATGAAAAAGCACAATGCAAAATCATGATCCTGTAATATTAAAATATTATTGTGTCAATTCCTTGTCTCATGATATCAAAATAATTGCAAGGTAGCAATGTGTCATCCTTGCTAATTATTCTTTCTTGATTTTCTAAAGTTTAATTATGATATGATTAACATATAATCATATTGCATGCACATAATACAAACTTTATCAAGGGGCCCAGAGATATCATCATCTATATCATGTATAGAGGACAATGGTATCTTGATGCGTATAGTTCCTCCGCACAAGTTATACACATTGCAGTAACTGTCTATATAACTCATAGTTAAAGTGAGCGTTGGACAGTACCAACGATGTATATTTCTCATGTAGGAAATATAAACATCTCAACCCTAGAATTCATGACACAAATGAAATATCAATGACACGTAACACAATCCACGTGATATTTCATTTTTGGGTCTGTCTAGTGCTATACATCTCGATGTATACACCTATGTGATTAGCATTGACAACTCTTTGTCATATGATCTGTAGAATGTGATCATCATCTAATCCGACACACTGATCTTATATTGGTCAATTAGTGTTCCTTGCTAATTACCAAGATCAAAGACTTTTAAGAGTAATTATATTTATTTCATTAGTGGAATTCTACAATCCAGGTCATCAACCCAGATAATCCACAAAATATAATAACTCAAGGAACAAAATGATATAATCATTCACTAATAAACTAAATAATCAAACATATGATTTGGATCTAGGACACCAATCACTAACAATCTCCCACTTGAACTAGAGCCAATCATATTAACTCTAAACAAGTAAAGAGTACAAATCATCGCATGAATGTAAACTCAAAACCAGCCACTCATATGCCTAATACCCATCGAAGAGGCATGTATGAAGTGTTAGCCTGGCCTAGAGGCCTTGTTAGTGGATTAGCTATGTTCGCTTCTGTGTCCACCCTACAAACCTTAATATCTCCACGATTGATAATCTCGCGGATGAGATGATATCGTCGTAGAATATTCTTTGACATTTGGTGTGATCTTGGCTCATTTGCCTGTGCAATTGCTCCATTGTTGTCACAATAGAGCTCAATCGGACATTCGGCACTGGACATCACACCAAGCTCAGAGATAAATTTCTTAATCCAACATACTTCTTTTGCTGCTTTTGAGGCAGCAATGTATTCAGCCTCAGTGGTTGAATCAGCTGTGGTTTCCTGCTTGGAACTTTTTCAGCTTACAGCACCACCATTAAGGATAAATACATATCCTGATTGTGATCGAGAATCATCAGAATCAGATTGGAAACTAGTATCAGTGTAACCCTTTACAACTAGCTCAGTTTCCCCTCCGTACACAAGGAAGCTCTCTTTTGTCCTTCTCAGATATTTAAGGATACTCTTCACTGCTCCCCAATGAGCCATGCCGAGATTTGTCTGATATCTACTTGTTATGCTTAAAGCATAAGAAATATCAGGACGAGTGCATATCATAGCATACATGATAGAACATATGGCGGAAGCATACGATATCCTACTCATGCCCTCTAGCTCACCAGGTGTTGAAGGACACTGGGTCTTGCTAAGGTGAATGCCATGTGACATAGGCAAGAACCCACGCTTGGAGTTCTTCATGCTAAACCTCTTTAGCACCTTATCAATATATGTGCTTTGGCTTAGTCCAATAAGTTTCTTGGATCTATCTCTATAGATTCTAATTCCAAGCACTTAAGCAGCGTCGCCCAAATCTTTCATTGAGAACACCTTCATCAATAAAGACTTGACAGATCTCATAAGAGAGATGTCATTCTCAATGATAAGTATGTCATCTACATACAAGACTAGAAATATAATTTAGCTCCCACTCACTTTCTTATATACACAAGGTTATTCATCGCACTTGACAAAATCAAACTCTTTGATCTCTTTGTCAAAGCGAATATTCCAACTCCTTGATGCTTGCTTCAATCCATATATGGATCGTTGAAGTTTGCATACCTTTTCAGCATTGTTTGGATCTACAAAACTCATAAGTTGTTTCATATACACAAACTCTTCTAAATCACCATTTAGAAAAGCGGTTTTGACATCCATTTGTCAAATTTCATAGTCATAAAATGTGACCAATGCTAAAAGAATTCTGATAGACTTAAACAAAGCAACAGGTGAGAAAGTCTCGTCATAATCAACTTCATGAATTTGACGATAATTTTTCGCAACCAGTCGTGCTTTGTATACAGTCAAGTTTCCATCCATGTCAGTCTTTCTCTTAAAGACCCACTTGTTCTCAATGGGTTTGACCCCTTGAGGTAGATCAACCAAGTCCCATACATGATTGTCATACATGGATTTTATCTCAGTTTTCATGGTTTCTAGCCATTCATTGGAGTCGGGCCTATCCATCGCTTCATTATAGGTCATGGGATCTTCGGTATCCAATACCGTCATCTTATGAAGACCCATGTACCTCACAGATGCATGGACTATCCTTGAGGATCTTCGTAGGACGGGCTTCGTAGCCTCTTTAACGAGGTTCTTCCACATGCTCTTGTGGAATGATCTCTTCTACAGGCTGCGCCTCTGAAGTTTGAGGTAAAGGTTGAACTTCTTCCTCAACTAATTGAGGTATGAGTCCTCCATTCTCCCACTAGCCTCTGTATCTACCACTGAAGGTTCATGGTCGCTCTCTTGAATTTCTTCAAGAGATATCTCATTCTCATTATTACTTCTTGATTCTTGAGAGAAACTCTTTCTCTAAGAATGATCGCATGCCGAGCAACAACAACTTTGTTCTCGGATGGATAATAGAAGTAATATTCTCGAGTTTCTTTAGGATAACCTATAAAGTAACACTTGTCTGATTTTGGTTCAAGCTTGTCAGATATCAACCTCTTGACATATGACTGACATCCCCAAATTTTAAGAAAAGACAAGTTTGGAATCTTTCCAACCCATATCTTATATGGTGTCTTCTCAATAGACTTTGATGGAAACCTGTTTATAATAAAAGTGGCGGTTTCAAGCGCATAGTCTCAAAGTTTTAATGGCATATTAGTTCGATTCATCATAGAATGAACCATATCTAGCAAAGTTATGCTCCTCATTTTGGATACGTCATTCCATTGTGGCATTTCTAGAGGTGTGAGTTGTGAAACAATTCCACACTCTCTTTTATAATCTTGGAACTGCAAACTCAAGTACTCGTCTCCTCGATCAGATCGAAAGACTTTAATCTTCTTACTAAGTTGGTTCTCAACTTCATTTTTGAATTCTTTGAACTTTTCAAAGGACTCAGATTTGTGCTTCATTAAGTAGACAACCCGTATCTACTTAAATCATCAGTAAATGTGATGAAGTATTTAAAATCTCCTCTAGCACAAGTGCTCATAGGACCACATACATCACTATGTATAAGACCTAATAAGTCATTTGCCCTCTCACCTTGACCGGTGAAATGTTCTTTGGTCATCTTACCAACCAAACAAGATTTGCATGTGTCTATTGAATCCAAATCAATGTCACCAAGAAGTCTTACTTCTTGTAATTTTAATGCGACTCTCGTTTATATGACCTAAGCGATGATGCCACATTTGAGTTATACTCTCATGTGTAGACTTGAGTCGTTTGTTATTGATGTTATACAGAGACTTTTCTAAATCAAGTAGGTATAAACCATTTCTCAAAATGGAAGAACCATAAAACACACCATCTCTTTAAATAGAACAACATTTGTCCTTTATTATAAAATTATAACCATCATTGTCTAAACAAGAAATAGAGATAATGTTTCTTGAAATATAATGTATAAAATAAACTACATCTAGTTTAAGTACCAGCCCATTGGGCAAAAACAACTCAATGCATCCAACGGCTATGGATGCAACACTTGCCTCATTGCCAACGCGTAGTTGTACTTCGCCCTTATTCAGTATCCTCTTCTCACTTAGTGCCGGTACATTTCCATAAATGTGAGCACACAATCTTGTATCCAATACCCAATCGATAAGAGATGTTGCTAAATTAATTTCAATAACAAATATACCTAATGTGGTTGGAACAGTTCCGACTTTCTTGTCCTCATGGAATTTGGAACATTTCCTCTTCCAATGGCCATTGCCATGACAATAAAAGCATTCCGCATCAGTGGCAACCTTTGCCTTCTTTGCCTAGGGTTGACTTTGAGTCACCACTCAAGTCTTCCCCTTGCCTTTTGCCTTATTGGCCTTGTGCTTTTTCTTGTTATTTCCTCTAGCCTTCGCCTATCCTTGAAACACCTTTAAGATTAATGAAGAACAATTCTTCATATCAGTCTCCTTTTAGAAATAAGAAGGTCCAAAACGTATTCTCTACGCTCATGCTTGAGAACGATTATCAAGTTGTGGTCCCAATCAATAAAATTTGTCCCATCATCGCAGAGACGTTCCTTTTCAAGGAGAGAACGGAGAAAAGAGTTTTGTGGATTTGAAGAAGTCATGTTCTACGATATTAAAGGTTTGATTTTAGTTTATGTATTAGTTTTATTAAACATTTTAATAAAACTCCCACTACAAAATAAATTAGTCCCTATTTGTAGTAGGACCGAAATCCATATTTTGCCAAGCCTCAAGCCAGCGTCGGCATGAACTTAAGACTTAGTTATTTTAGGTAAGCAACTTTTTGCTAATTACATCCACATGCAACTTTCGGCTCACTAGTGTATCCTCATACGTTAGTAATCCTTTCCCAAGATCCTAAACGGTTTAGGTCTCTTGTTAAGCCAACCGCACTTTATTTG
Organism: Eleocharis quinqueflora; assembly: GCA_964058865.1. Lineage (NCBI taxonomy): Eukaryota > Viridiplantae > Streptophyta > Magnoliopsida > Poales > Cyperaceae > Eleocharis > Eleocharis quinqueflora. The sequence goes on along the minus strand of CAXKVX010000042.1, from coordinate 188,132 downwards.
GTTCGACATGACGGCCATGCCCCACAATTCGTAAAGATTGAAAATGACGCTCACTTGGGTGAAGCTCGCCACTTAACGATCAATAGTTTGTTGTGGATAAAGTCGGGAGAAAATATTGCTTAATATTCTTTTGGGACTTTAATGTGACTTTTATTTGGTTGTCATGTAAGCATATACCCATACTTAACCTATGACTCAATTATCACAAATAAATATCACATAATTAAATTCACAATATTGGTTGTGAGTTTTGTATGGTCTTGCGAAAACTCCTTTCGCTTTGACTTGCTTCATCTTCCATCTCCATGGTTGATGTGCCTCCATTAAATGTAATTTAGATTACCCTGATTCCTAATTAGAACTTTTCTAAAAGAAATGAATATAAATTACATAAAATAATCCCACTATCTAATAGTTGGCATGCAAGCCACAAATGAATACATGATAGGCAAATTAACATTATTGCCTTTTAGTTATATTAATCAAATTAAATAATTATGGGGTACCAAAGGCCGCTTACAATCAATCACATTCATTCACAAATTACAACACACAAGGCATTGAATCATGACCATACAAAACCCACTTTCCTACAAAATAGAGTCAGCACAAATACATACAACTCTTGTATGCATAAAACACATGTCAATTAATTCTAAATTACTTACTCATTATCTCTAGATCTTATGCTTCTCCAAAATTAATTATGACATTTAAAATTAGATTATCACATAATTCCAACATGATTACATATAGATTCATTAATCTCATGAAAAACACAATTTACGAATGTCATTAATTAATCTAGATTTTCAAGGATCCTTTTTAAAATTATTTGACCCTCAAATATCTTCCATAAGGTCATCAACAAGAACCCTATGAAGAATATATATGAGGTATAAATATTTATCACATAAATAATTTTTCAAATAATTTTCTAAAGCATATCCAGAAATCTATTTTCCTGCTATCCCTATTTTGGATCATTAATTAAGTATATATAAAATTATCGAAAAATTACGAAATTTTATTTGTAACTTCATAATACAGTATTATAACTCCAGAAAAAATTTCGTGACAAAAATCATAACAGATTAAGAGTAATCACAAAAACATTGCATAAAGGTCACAGTTCCAGCAAACCGAAAACTGGAGACCCACGTTTTTGTTAATTTTTGTTCAACCAGATCTACTTTATTTTAACCCTTAAAATAAAATTTTCTGATTATTAGACATACTAAAGTAACATCTAAAAATATTTGTCACTATGATTTCTTCAAACGAATTCATAAAAAAAATATTTTGTCCAAAAGTTTCAGCACAGAAAATTTCAGAGAAGCATTCACAAGAGATTGTGACTTAAGTAATTAAGTAATCAACTAATTAGACAAAATTATTGTTCTAAAACACTTATAACAGAACTAGCTCTGATACCAATTGAAAGTTTTGATGCTTCGAAAGCAAGGAATAAAACAAAATTTTATTCATTTCAAAACAAATGATCTAGCTATTATAAGTGTAAAGACAATATTTATTTGTCCAAATAATTAGAGAATAATATTATACCTTATGATTTGATCTCCAAATCAAATCAAGTAGGGTTGTCTAGTTTAGCATTTCTTATTCCCTATGCCTTGTTTCAATGGTTGTGCTTAGTTCGTCAACCGTCGAGCCACCTTAGGTATCCACCGAAAGATTAAAGAAACACTTGTATCTCTAAGGCTAGTAAGAGAACAACAAGTGGTATCTTAATCCTAGTTTCAAAACCTTCTTCAAAATTTCAGAAATTTTAATGGAGTTTTTGTCTCAACACATGAGAGAAAAATTGGGAGAGAGACACACAAATTTCAGCCAAGAAGTTCAATGCTGAAAATCTGACCTTTGGGTACTAAATCTGTCATAACTCTTTGTAGGTAACTCTAAATGACTTGAAACTTGAACCATTGGATTCTAGACTCAAAGGGCTTCAATTTTCATAGTCATACGTTCAGAATGGTTGAGGTTTGCCCTTTCAAAATCCTGTTTAAAGTTACCTCAAAAAACTGTCCAAAATTTTCTCTCCTCTTTAATGGAAATTGATTAGGTTTAATGATATACTTCAATATTCTTTTAATTATATCATTACTAATCAATTCTTCCTAGAAAATTTATGGCCTCTATTTGGGCTTTGGGCTTAAATACATTAATCATATTAATATTTAATTAAGGCCACAATCCCATATATTAAAATGCCAACATATAAATTAATATCCAATGTTAATTTATATGCATCTCTCATGTACATCAAAAGTCATTTAAAATATGTCACACATACTTTAAATATTACTAGGATTATTTTACAATATTTTCTTTTAATCTTTCATATGGTGTGACCCTATGGGATCCCATCATTATGGCAATGAAACTAAACATTTTAATTTCATAAATCAATGATACAACTAGCCATGGTATATTGATTACCCAAATGATGTAGATGAAAAAGCACAATGCAAAATCATGATCCTGTAATATGAAAATATTATTGTGTCAATTCCTTGTCTCATGATATCAAAATAATTGCAAGGTAGGAATGTGTCATCCTTGCTAATTATTCTTTCTTGATTTTCTAAAGTTTAATTATGATATGATTAACATATAATCATATTGCATGCACATAATACAAACTTTATCAAGGGGCCCAGAGATATCATCATCTACATCATGTATAGAGGACAATGGTATCTTGATGCGTATAATTCCTCCTCACAAGTTATATACATTGCAGTAACTGTCTATATAACTCATAGTTAAAGTGAGCATTGGACAGTACCAACGATGTATATTTCTCATTTAGGAAATATAAACATCTCAACCCTAGAATTCATGACACAAATGAAATATCAATGACACGTAACATAATCCACGTGATATTTCATTTTTGGGTCTGTCTAATGCTATACATCCCGATGTATACACCTATGTGATTAGCATTGACAACTCTTTGTCATATGATCTGTAGAATGTGATCATCATCTAATCCGACACACTGATCTTATATTGGTCAATTAGTGTTCCTTGCTAATTACCAAGATCAAAGACTTTTAAGAGTAATTATATTTATTTCATTAGTGAAATTCTATAATCCAGGTCATCAACCCAGATAATCCACAAAATATAATAACTCAAAGAACAAAATGATATAATCATTCACTAATAAACTAAATAATCAAACATATGATTTGGATCTAGGACACCAATCACTAACAATTACAATTCAGTAGTTAATGTGTATTTTTGAGTAACGTGTTCTAATTTGCTATTGTGTGAGATATTATTTGCTACTATGTGAGATGTTATCTGTGTTTCGGTAATGAGTTCTTATTTGCTATTGTGTGAGATATTGTTTGATACTATGTGAGATGTTATCTTTTATTTTGTTATGCTAAATGTTATTTTTTCTTTAATTATGTGCTATTGGGTGTGGTTTTATTAATGAATATCAGATATTTTTGTTATTTGTGTATTGTGCTACTATGTATTAATGGTTAATTTGTTATTTTGCTTAAACGATCAAAATTTTAACCGTTGAAATCGTTTTGATCGTTCTTTAAAACAAAACGGTCTGTGCAACAAAAAATAGTTGCGTTTGCTTTAGTAAACGGAAACGACAAAATTTTAATTCAACGTTCAATATGCAGAACATAAACGAAAATTAAGTTTTTCGTTGCGTTGTCCACGTTAGAAACGCATAGATACATTCCATTAAGGACAATGTACATTTTCCTCTGTATTTTATTGTTATACACGTCGAACGTGTTATTATGCATATTATTTTTCATGTTATTTTTGTATTGAAGAATAATTATATATTTCAGATATGCATAATAATTTATCTAACATACATAACAAATTTTCCAACATGCATAACACATGTATGCATAACATACATACGGCCGATCAAGACCGTTTAAAATATTCTCCATACTAACATCAATTTGGAGACCAAAATTTTCATTTTTTTATTTTTTTTACTATTTTATCAGATGTGTGTAAAGTTGATTAAATTGGAGGTATGTAAATCGTTACATTAATGAATTTTCCACCTATCCGATAAAATAGCAAAATGTTCCAAAAAAATGAAAATTTTGGTCCCCAAATAGATGTTAGTATGGAGAATATTTTCAACGGTCTTGATCGGCTGTTTTCACTTTATATCTCGAGATACGAGTCTAAAGTATATGCCTACTAGTGCTTTATAAAGTATTTTAGCCTAACTCTCTCTCTCTCTCTATATATATATATATGAAGAGGTAGGCTATAATACTTATATAATTAAACACGGAGTTCTATCGTGCTTATGACCATGTCTCGAATTTAAAAATACAAATAAACGGTCCGAACCATTGAAAATGTTGTCCATACTAAAATCTACTTGGAAACAAAACTCCATTTTTAGATGTTTTAACTATTTATCGGATGGGTACAAAATTGATTAAATTTGGAGGTGTGTATCGTCAGATTACTCAATTTTCTATCTATCTGATAAAATAGTAAAATAGAAAATAAAAAATAGAAATTTTGGTTTTCAAGTAGATTTTAGTATGGAAATATTTTCAATGGTTCTAATCGTTCATTTGCATTTTTAAATTCGAGATATGGTCATAAGCACGGTAGAGCTTTGTACCTATATAAGTACCATAGCCTAACTCGATGTATGAAATGATTAAAGAAAGCGATGATAATTGAAGCATATACATGTTGGTGCAATTTCAATTTAGGTAGAGCCAAAAACATAAATTCTAAATTAAACAAGTAATTGTAAATAGAAATTCCGTGCAAGTAATTCTAAATGAAACAAGCCTTACTTTCCATTCCTACGGTATCCATTGTATTCTTCTCTTGATCAAAGAGTTGTTGGAGATGGTTGAACAACACAAAGGTACTCTAGCGGATCCTTCCATGCAATATTTGATGCCAACTTGTCTTCAAGGTCACAAATGAACCGAGAAGCAGTTTTTGTAATAGAGTAGAAAATAGAGGCTACACATAGCACATGTGCCCTACAATAGATATCGATAATGCTTGGAGATCCAATGTCTTTTATACTATTGAAAACGTATCTTGGAAAGATACCTTAATTAATAGCAAAATATTCTTTGGAATATTTGATATTAAATTCTCTCCAATTCTTTTCCAAATTATCATATTTATTGTCGTTAACACGTGCTCAAAATTTGATATTATTTGCACAACAAGTCAGGAAAAATCTCTCAACAGAATAATAAATATATAAAAATTTGACGGCTATACAATCTGTCAAAAAAACTTATAAACAACTTTTTTTATAAAAACTGTCAAAAGATATACTAATTTTAATATTCGATCAAACCTTTTTGATATTCTTTTATATAATCAATTTGAAAAATGACCAAATAATTTATATCTATACTATCTTATAAAGCACCTAAGAAATGGAGTTCTCCATTTGGTCATAGTCTTACTTTTTTTATGGACTAAAATAACCTTCAAACCAGATAATACTGATACACAATGCTTGATTCTATAAGACAATAATGTCATTTGTACAAATTATATATGGTAAGTATTATAAGGCTAATTATTCACATATTGAAATCTCTCGTGGCATTGCATTTTATTAGCTAGGGAAGAAAATAGAAAGTTGTGCCAAAATATTTTCAACTATTAATATTTCTTGTACAAACTAATTTTCAAGCACGCGTTTTATAGTCGCATTACTATACTAATGTATCAAATATTTTAAACTATTCATTATTTTTTAACTAAAAAAAAATTGGTTAAATGTCACATAACTTTGACTATGACAAAGTAAAAAATTATAGTATTTTAAAATACTATAGAATCATACTACTGACCAATAATTTCTGCCAACAATTTACAATTACAAGAAATAGACGAGTTAGTTAATTTCTAATATATATATATATATATAGTACACCCCATTTCGTACTATGCGATCATTTATATTTAATTTGGTCATTAAATTGATATTTAAGTTTCTCAATAAATTCTTCATATCAAAATCTTGTAGGAAATAAAATTTTGTAATTTTTAGAGATTTCTTGTTATTTTTTAAATATTTTTTAAAAGCAGCCCAGAAATGGCACTTTTGTAGTATTAAATCTGGACTGTTTTTAAAAAATATTTAAAAAATAGCAAGAAAGCTCTAAAAATAACGAAATTTGATTTTTCTATAATATTTTCATATGAAGAATTTATTGAGCAACTTAAATCTCAATTTATTAACATATATATATATATGCATAGTACAAAATGGGGTGTACTAATCATAAAATTAATGAAACGGTGCAATATTCAACCCTGCTTTGTAATTTTGTTTTATTAATTATTTTTCATGCATTTAATTTGAAGTTCAAAGATCCGCATTTACTTATATTTTTCAAAATATAATTGATATTTGAGACTGATGTATTTTCTCAAAATTATTGTCTTATAAATTTTATGGGACCTACACATGATACAAGAACTAATTTTTATGGGACCTACACATGATACAAGAACTAATTTTTATGGGACCTATATCATAGTTAGGAGAATTTAAACTAAGTTGTTTTTGTCTGTTTTTTTATAATGTACATTTTACGAAATATTACTATATGAATTGCATAAATAATATCTTTTATTTTGCTGATGATTTTTTAAATAAAGCATTGAAAATTATGCAATGTATGTATAAATCTAGATTACTATCCAATTTTTTTAATATTTGTTTGAATCTCTCGATTGAATGTGTTAATTATTCCATTCAATTTCAGGTATTTTACTCTCCTCTCTATTGTTGTCTTGAAAAAAACCCTCCACGGTGCCGTTACATCGACTCAGCAGCGGGGTAGAAGCAATAGGACAAATTCGGAAATAATCTAATGCAACTAGAAAATATATGTGTTTACCTTCTCAAATTTGGCTATGTACCCAGTATCATGTATTAGGTAGCTATGTTTGTGCGTTCACCCAGGCTAAACCGCAGTGACGCATAAGAGGTGTAAGCAATCATTAGAGAGAGCTTTAAGCGAGATCAAATTCCGAAAAATCTCCTCAAAGAAATAGGAAATAATATAATGCAAATTTAGCAACCAGAAAATATATGTGTTTACCTTCTCAAATTTGGCTAAGTACCCAGTATTAGTTATCAGGTAGCTACGTCTGTGCACTTCCCCGGGCTAAACCGTTGTGACGCATGTCGCATGACGCATGCCGCATGATGCACAACGCATGACGCATGACGCATGACGCATGACGCATGATGCATGACGCATGACGCATGACGCATGACGCATGATGCATGACGCGTGACGCTTGCCGCATGACGCATGACCCATGACGACGAATGACGCTTGACGCATGACGCATGTTTCATAACGCATGACGCATGACGCATGACGCAACACAAGACGCGTGACGAAAGACACATGATGCGTGACGCGTGACGCGTGACGCATGACGCATGCTGAATGATGCATGACGCATGATGCACTCTCGCTTCAAGATTCCTCTCCAACTGGAGAACAACTCCATGTGCAATATTAAAAAGCAAAGCAGAGTTGCAAAACTTCTTCGACGTGCCAGATTGTTGATCTAGGATGAGGCATCCATGACAAAGAGACAAGCGGCTGAGGCAATCGACCGAACAATGTGAGATATTACATATTGTAATCTACCATTCGGTGGCAAAATCATGGTGTTTGGAGGTGATTTTCGACAGGTGCTACCGGTCGTAAGGGGGGGTTACTCGAGCATAGATAGTTGATTCCAGCCTACGCATGTCGCCTCTGTGGACCTCCATGAAGAAGATGCGACTGACTCACAATATGAGAGCTCAGTCAGACCATTGGTTTTCAGCTTTTTTGTTGCGTATTGGAGATGGAAAAGCGGAAGTAATGGATCCAAATTTTATTCGGATACCTGATGAGATGGTAATCCCTTATACGGATGCTAGCGAGTCAATGGAGAAGCTCATCGATGCAATATATCCATCTCTTCATATTGTGAGTGTTTTTTTAATTATACATTTTTCAGTGACAAAAATAGATATTATGTGGCTCTGCTTTCATGATTTTTTTTAATCCATGCACGCAAGATTATCAGAATGCATGATTTCTAGGACAATATTGTCAACAAAAAATGAGTATGTTGACGATATTAATAACAAAATGATCGATAGGTTCCCCGGAGAGGAACATATATACTACAGTTTTGACTCTGCTGAGGATGACTACAATAGCAACTACCCGACATAATTCTTGAACTCTTTGATGCCGGGTGGCCTACCGCCTCATTTATTGAAGTTGAAACTAGGATGCCCGATCATACTTTTACGCAACATCGACCCTGCGAATGGACTATGCAATGGTACCATATTGGTTTGTAGAGCATTCCAAAGAAATGTGATAGACGCAGAAATAGTGGTTGGTGAACATGCTGGAAAGAGAGTGTTCTTGCCTAGGATTCCACTCTGTCCATCAGACAATGATATGTTCCCATTCAAGATGAAGAGAAAACAGTTCCTGATCCGTCTTAGCTTTGCAATGACGATAAATAAAGCTCAAGGACAAATGATTCCGCATGTTGGCGTCTATCTACATGAACCAGCATTCTAGCACGGACAACTATGCATGGCATTATCAAGAGAGACATCCCGTAGGAATAAAAAGGTTTTGATTAGACCTGTTAGTAAAGTAACACAACCAGGAGTTTACACGTCCAATGTAGTGTACCAGGAGGTTCTACAAGATGACTAACACTGGTAAAGTGTAATATGATCTCTTTCTTATGTTAAGTTTCATTTCATAGCAGATGTGCTTCTAGCATTTTTATGTTTAGTTTTTCTAATGTTAGTATCTTTGAAGCAAAATAAATAATTAAGCTCATGTGATAATTCTGATTGTGTCACTTTATTTGTTTTTTTTTTGGATTTTACTTGTGTGTTATTTTGTAAGCTGTCTAGATCAATTTCATTCTTATATTTATGTTGACAACACATCAGTGATACCTAGAGAATCATCGTCTAAATGAAATTATTGTGCAGTGCATGTATATGTTATATTGTTATGTAGTTGAAAGATAAATATACGCGAAAAATTGTAAAAGCACTTCTCCAAGCATTTATTTTTAATACAACTAATTGACAAGAACACATAATTTTGAATATGCGTCGAATAATTCACAAAAATGTGATACATGCGAAAATAGTATTTGATCAACACACAATTTAAATGATTCTTTTTCATTCATAACGTCTCTCGTTGCTTGGCACTGGTACGATTACTAGTATCCTATTACGAATGCATCATATCCTATTAAGATGAAGTGTTTCAGAATGAATTACTTCGTTTATGGGTAGTAGCGTTTGTAGAATACCCACAATGCATCATAGCCTACTACGAGAAGTGTTTGTTTTTCTAATACTTCTGCTAAGGGTGGTACCATTAACTAAAACACCACGAAGGAGCATTAGTTACCACTATAGGGTCCAATTATTTACTTAATGGTGGTAACCATTAAAGAAAACATCACCAAACATCTTATCCTACTACGATAAGTGTTTCAGATCGGATTACTTCATTTATGGGTGGTAACATTTCAAGAAAACTCCACAAAGTCTCATAGCCTACTACGAGAAGTGTTTCTTTACTACGAGAAATGTTTCTTCTTCGAGTACTTCATTTAATGGTGGTAACCATTCACTAATACACAATGAAGAAGCATAGAATACCACTCTCTGTGCTTCATGATCAAGTACTTAATTTATGGGTGATTCTAATTAGAGTTAATTTATGGGTGGTAACCATTAAAGAAAATACGACAAAGCATCTTATCATACTACGAGATGTGCTTCAGATCTGATTACTTCATTTATTAATGGTAACCATTCCATAAAATACAACAAAGTATCTTATCCTTCTGTGAGAAGTGTTTTTTATTAGAGTACTTCAATTATGGATGGTAACCATTAGAGAAGACACCAGAAAGTATCTTATCCTACTACGAGAAGTGTTTCAGAATGAATTACTTCATTTATGGGTGGTAATGTTTCATGAAAAACCCCACAAAGCATCATATCCAACTAGTTAAGTGTTTGTTCTTTCAATACTTCTGTTAAGGTTGATAACCTATCACTAAAGCATCCAATGCTTCTATGAGAAGTATTTCTGATGAGATTACATCATTTATGGGTGGTAACCACAAAGCATCTTATGTTTCTATGAGAAGTGTTTCTAATCATAGTACTTCATCTATGAGAAGTGTTTCTGATCATTAGTTACCACTCTAGGTGTTTCATGTCCGATTATTTACTTAAGGGTGGTAACCATTAAAGAAAACATCACAAAGCATCTTATCCTTTTACGAGAAGTGTTTTAGATCGGATTACATCATTTATGGGGGTTAACATTTCAAGAAAACTCCACAAAGCCTAAGAGCCTACTACGAGAAGTGTTTCTTCTTCGAGTACTTCATTTAATGGTGGTAACCATTCGCTAAAATACTATGTTGCACGGGTGCGAGTGCGGGTATCATATCTGATACGATGCGAGTGCGGGAATATGTCATTTTTAAAAAAACTAAGATACGGGAGTATATATAGAATAATAAAAAAATAACATTATATAATAAAATGTTTGGTTTTGTTTAACATTCAACTACCACTATAGATGCATGTTATCCAGTATTTTGTTCTAAAATAATAATATATATTGCTATGTAGGTTAGAAGTAATTAAGATTAAATTAAGTTTGTTCTGTAAGAATTCAAGATACTGCTATAATTTAGTATATTTTACTATAGAAATCAAGAGATAGAATATCCTAGATGATAAGCCAAGATTATAAAGTTCTTTCTTAGCTCTCCAACGCATTTGAATCAGCTTAATCGGAGTTCGGATGAAGGACTTATGACCAAAATACTGACTGTTGCGTACTGAAAATAATCGGAGTTCTTTCTTAGCTTTCCAACGCACTTTGAGGCACCTATTTGCAAGGATAAAGTAGTTCATATTCCCTTTATCGTCCTTAGTCATATGAGAATTGCCTTAACAAAGAAGATCATGAGCCTTACATATCCACATCTCTTGTTTCCGATTCTTAGGCACAAGAAGATTGCTTGCCCTCCAAACCCAAGTGAGAAAAGCTCGATTATCTACATACCCGCTAATCTCATCAAATTTATTGGAAAGAATGGTTGGGTCAAGAATGGTACATACTAGAAACAAAAACCAAAGCGGAAGGTTAATGAATGAATTAGGCGAGAAGGAGCCAAACAAATCAATATATCGATCCTGATGCATCGAATGAGATGGAGGAGGAACCGATACCTACTATACCGCAAGCACAAACTTCTAATCAAGCACCTCCTCTCGTGACCTCATTTACACTCAAGGGTTTCTACATCCCTATGATGCATCTTATTATGTCTCTCTTCTTCTTATGATCCAGTGCTATCATATATCTTGTCTAATTTTCAAGATGGGATGCACTACATATCACAACAAGTGTATCATATGTCGATGTATGATAAGCACAACTCAAGGCAGGTCCACGAGAGGATGGATGGCTATGAATAGTTTAATGCCCAAGTCCAAGCTTCTTGTAATCAACAATTTGGATTTTGAAATGATTATTTCAAGCCAATCGGGAACATGGATGATGGAATGGCTACTCAACTCAAAACGAAAGATCACGGAGATAGTAGTGAGGAAGAGTGAAGAGTTTTGGTTTTTTAAATTTTTAGGGTAGTTTCAACCTAGTTTAGTGTTATGCTCCTCAAATTGAAAATTGTGTATTTCAAAACTTTCTTTAATTAAATTTTTGCTCTTTTGATGATATGCTTGTGCTTTGTTATATTTGTCTATCTTATATGATGCATATCTTTTTTCTTGCTTAATATTTGATATTGTCCGTTATAATTGTCAAAATTTAATTGTTCTTTGAATTAAGGGAGAGCAAAAATGAATTGCTTATATTGATATGCTCAAATTAAGGGGAGCAAAATTCTTGACTTGTTTGTTTACTACATGCATATATGACTTGTTGGAGCATCTCAATCACAAGGCTTGTTTGTTTACATTTCATTGAATTAAGGAAAGCCCTATCTCAATCACAAGGCTTTGCAGCGTGTTGGGCTTAGCTCAACTTGTTTAACAATTTGCAAAACAAAATTAGACTAACATTTGCAGAAGTTTTTGTTTTGAGTGTGCATGTGCAAACTAACCATTGATGAGGTCAGAAATATGTTATAGAAGTCAAGACAAGCACATGAGTGCAAGAAGTAAGCAAAATAGATCAAAATAGAGGAAAACTGAGGAATGTGTTATGGTGACACATGGAGAAGGTGTTATTACAAGACAACAATCCATTAAAACGAGTGCCTGAAGAGGTTGACCCAGAAGTCATATGCTTGTAGCTCAAGAAAGTACTGGATTTCTCGAGAGGTGTGTTATGGTAACGTTTGATAGAGACGTTACAACGATTTGGAAGGCGTTATAACGAGTCATCAAGAAATAAGCCCAGAAGTCAGTTGTAGAGGCACTAGAGGGCATTTTTGGAAACCTGGCAATGCGTTATAACGAGGACTTTGAGACGTTTTATTGCATGAAGTTATTTTTGGCACTTGATGGAGCTGTTGAAACCCAATGCCAATATAAACTGACCTGATACTTCAAGGAAGATCAAGAAAGCATTCCCCAAATTTACAAGTGATCAAGAGCACTTACAGAGCAAAAAAACCTTCTCCTACAAGCATCTAAACCTCTGACATTATTAGAGCTAGAAAGAGTTTAGGATAGCCAGTCTAATCATCTCTTATGATTGCTTATAAGTTGTGCTGTCAATTTCAAGTGTTTGTTTGATTCAAGGATTGGGTCCTTTGTTTCGTGAAGGAACATTTGATTGTTAGTTTCGAGGAGGACCTTTTTTTGGTATACCTTGCAAGTTGTATTGTCAATTACAAGAGTCTTAAGGCTTTTTGGATAAGCCTTGTTGTAAATACTTTGGTATAGTGTTTTTTTGTTTTGGCTCTATGTGGAATCGAAAGTCTTGTGGGAGTAGGCAAAGATTGTTGAACCATATTATATCGTGTGTCAACTTGTCTCGATTCCTAACTCTCTCTCTCTCTCCTTCTTGAGCTTGCTTCTTACATCTTTAATTTGCAATGAATTGTGAATTGCTAAGTGGCTTAAGATCTTGTAGAATTGTACACGCGGTCACATTAAAATCTTAGTTATACTCAAGCTCCCATTAGTTTCTAATAGTTTGTTCTTGCTATCTTGCTTGATCGCTCCATCTTCCTGTTGATTGTTGTTTTTTAGTTTATTATGAGACATTATGGGCTGATAGGAACTGTTAGAAACAGATTATGGTACTGTGTTGCTTTTTGTGTATTGGTTTATTACACTTCCTACTCTGAAACTTGATGATTTTCTATTAAAGTATGCAGGGGCAGAGTTAAAAATTTGATATAGAGGGGGCTAAAAAGACATTATTGTATAATTTTACTTTTATAAAAAAAGCTAATGAGTATTGTTAGTTAAACAAATCTTGTGGTTTAAAGGGAAAAGGTGCAAACTTCTTACTCATGGGGGTGGCTTAGCCACCTTTGGCTAAGTTTTGCCTCCACCTCTGAAAGTATGGTCACGGGTTAAATGGTTTGTATGTGCTCTGAAATTGGTTATGGTACTGTGTTGATTTTGTGTTGCCTCTTTGTGACATTGGTATGTTTAAGAGTTTGTATTTCTATATTTTTTTTCGATGTATCACCTCGCGAGAGCTATTGGATGACATATTTCTTAAGGTTTCAAAGAAGGGCATAGCTGAGAAGATACAATTGATGTCTTAGCTAACAAAGAACAACGAGTCAAATAAGGTCAGCTCTCATGTTAGATTTTTACTAGGAAATTGAAACCCTCCAATTGTGAGGTTTGATGTGCCTTGAGTGGATGACCTTGGATGCACATGGTACCTCTCCATCAAAGACATCGAACAGCTTAGTGTGTCATGTCAGTTAATCATTTCTGACAGACAAGTTCCTCGATGCCTTTGATGGACAGATAACTCATGCATCTAATGTCATTTCACCCAAAACATTCAAGGTATCAAGCCTCACCAATAGAGCGGTTCAATTTCCTGATAAAAAATCAAACAAGAGATCATGCGTTTGTATTGTTGTCCTTTTGCTGCTAAGATGGAAATTGCATATTTTGAGCTATGTTCTTCTTTGAAACCTTGAGAAATATGCTATCTAACCACACCAGCTTTATCGCGAGCAGATCTCCTTAAAAGTTGTCCACCCGAAAGTTCCTGAAACAACTATAAGTAGATTTGGTTGCAACAAAACTGACACTTATGGAGAAAAGAAAGGACACAAGAAATCCGGTATCTATTTTGTGCTAGTTGTAGCTCTTTTGGTCTTTTTTTAGTTAGGTATTTTATTTTCAGTTTTTTCTTTTTCATTTTTTTTATTCTAGTTGACATTGAAAATATTGTAATGAGACATTGTGTTTCTCTATATATCATGTTACATGTTTAATTTAGAATATGTCTATAATGATATGCTAATCAGTTTAATGATATATAATTGGCTAGAAAATATGGTGGGCTAGCCACTCTTTATAAAACGTTGAAAAAAGTATATGCTAAAGGTTATTTAATAAATATTTGTTGCCTTACCACGGATATTATATTACTCTTTTCTACAGTAACACCTACATGACAATGATCTTTTATATGATTTATCAATATTTATGCTAAGTGATTTTTAACAGTTGACAGTTCTCTTTTATGTGGTAGTGATTATTTTATAATACATCAAATTCTTACATTACATATTTTAAAAAATATATTATTCAAGTATAAAAATAAAATTTTCGATGTATTTCAAAGTATTTAGATAAAATATGTATTAAGTTTGAGTCAATTTATAATTTAATTAATTAGTTAGTTAGACTACAGTGCTTGCACAAGCACCGATCTATCATGTTTGTGATAATATATCTCGAATTTTAAAGTAGAAACGGCCGATTCGAATCATTGAACATACTAAAATCTACTTCTAGATCAAAATTATAATTTAAAATTTTCTTTTACTATTTTATCTGATGAGTTAAACCTTCATTCAGTTGGATGGTTTGTAATCCTTAGATCAATGCATTTTTTTAACCATCTGATAAAATAGCAATAATTTTTTTAGATTTTAGAACGCCTTGAAAATCAAGAAAAATAGCTAAGTTTGGGCTAGAATAAGTATTAGTTGAAGATGCCGGACTAGCATAGGGACTAGCAATAGAGATAGGAAATCGGGTTAGTAAAGTAGGCAAAGAGGAATTGTTATGGGCAGTCTAACAAAACTTGCTCGATTTTGTGCTTTGCTTTGACAGTTGGGAGGAAATTGGTAGCTGGGGAAGAATTTTTTTTTTTCCACAGGAAGAAGGGATCTTGGCATCACAACGTTTTCAATGGTTCCGATCAACGGTTGCAATTTGATATTCAAGATATATTGTCGTAAGCATGTTAAAGACCGTGCTCGTTCAAGCACCATATTTTACTCTTAATTAGTTCTTATAACGTTTAGAACTTTATCATTTATTGAATGATGAGAGATTAAACATTTTTTCAAATTGATTCGAGTTTGATATTCCAACAACTGTGTGTATATGTTCAATTTATATTAGTTCATTAAACAATATTTAAAAATGCTAATCAACTTTAAAAAATCCTACGACAAAAGTTGAATGTACGACTAATAATAAATGGATATTATTGATGCTCGGAAGTTAGGCCGATGTAAATAAATCACGTAGTAAACTAATTTATGCAAAGACATGTCTAAGGAGGTGATAGGTGTATTTCATAAATAAAAATAAAATTGAAAAAGGAGTGTTGTTAAAACTGAAAATATATATCAGTAAAGAGCCTCTGGGCTGAGTTTTGAAGAGTGGGCCAAGTTGAACCAAGCGGGCTTAAAGGAAACGAGTTCAAGGACTGGAGGAAAACGGGAGGTGATACTCGAAGTAATTAACATGCCACAACAAGTGAAGGAAAACTTTTATAAAGGTTTTTTTAAGTGGGTCGGAGTTAGGGATTTGACAAAATCCGATCGGGTCCGATCCGGCTCGAGAAATTCGAGGCCGCGATTCGGTTCGTGAAATTCGAGATCCAACCCGTGCGGAGCCGTTCAAAAAAAAATCGGAGGTCAAAGATGGGTTGCGTCAAACTTTTATGGAAAAACCCGACTCAAATCCGACCAGGGATTGGACCGACCCGACCTGTCAATCCGTTCAAAAAAAATCGGGGGTCAAAGACAGGTTGCGTCAAACTTTATGAAAAAACCCGATTCAAATCTGGCTAGGGATTGGACCGACCTGACCCGTCAACCTGTGCAAAATCAGGGGTCAAAGACGGGTTGCGTCAAACTTTAATGGAAAAACCCGACTCAAATCTGGCTAGGGATTGGACCGACCCGACCCGTCAACCCGTGCAAAACCCGTCGAAACCCACCGAAACCCATCGAAACCCGCCCAAACCCACCCAAACCCATGCAAAATCTGTCCCAACCCGTGTATAACCCGATAATTACCCATTAAATTTTAAAAAAATAAAACATTCAAAAAAACTCGTCCAACCCGTCAACCCAACCAGGACCGGCTCGCCCCGAATCCGACTCAAACCTGACGGCCCACCGACCCATGGGCCTAAGACGGGTTACGGGCGGCCGACAAAATTTGAACTCATCCAAACCCGACCCCACCAACCTATTGGACCGGCCAACCCGTTGGACCGGACGGGTTTAGACCGACCCGACCCGACTTGGCCCATTGTCAAATCACTAGTCGGAGTACATTGTACATGTAATGATTTAGCTATCATTAAAGGTCGTGTTTCTAACTTCCAATATATTATTTTATTGTAGTTTTAGTTTTTCTTTTTGTCTGAGCT
The DNA here is from genome assembly GCA_964058865.1 of Eleocharis quinqueflora. Classification (NCBI taxonomy): domain Eukaryota; kingdom Viridiplantae; phylum Streptophyta; class Magnoliopsida; order Poales; family Cyperaceae; genus Eleocharis; species Eleocharis quinqueflora. Next base: position 171,171 of record CAXKVX010000042.1, on the reverse strand, counting down.
CCACTTCACTTTCGAAATGTATTTCATTACAAACGTTACTACTAATAGCGCCATAAGGAGATTACATTTTTTCATTTCCATTACAATAGTAAAAGTAATGAATAAAATAATAATAATAATAATTAAAATAATAATAATATTGAAAGTAATAATCACAATAATATTGAAAATAATAATAATAATATTAATACTAATAATAATAATTGTGCTACTATGCTTTGCAAAGCACGGTTAAACGCACACTGTGCGATTTTGGACCATTGAATCGCGCCTTGTGATTTTTGCCAACATGATGATCAAAGAACCAATGGTTCTACAATCGGCAAACGTGCTTTTTGTCGCGCTTTACACACATAGTAGCAAAACTCTAATAATAATAATATAATGAAAATAATAAAAATAAAAATTATTATAATAATTACAATAATAACAATAATAACAATAATAATAATAATAATAATAATAATAATAATAATAATAATAATAATAACAACAACAACAATAACAATAACAATAATAATAACAACAACAACAACAACAACAACAATAATAATAATAATTACAATAATAATAATAGTCTAGTGGCTTGGGTGCAATGACTTTGAGTGTTTGGTTTGGAATGAGTGGGTTCGAATCTCACTAAACCATTTATTTTCTCAAATTATTAGGACGTCATTGTTACTCATACCTCTAGATGGATGAAATTATTTATGAAATAATTTGACAACTCCCAATTTTAATTCAACTAGAGGCGCTACTATTAATAGCACCCCTACTTCATGTTTTCTTATTTTTTGGCTCAGCATTAATTACCTACCTGACTTCCTTACTTAAAGACTCGAGCTCACATTTCAGTAAAATAAATTACTTAGGGGCGCTATTAATAGTCGTTCTCAAAATTTATGTAAGAATTTAATGCATGCAACTGCATTTATTGGCTACCAAACTAAATGGCTCGGACTCACACTTCAGTGACACAAAGTATTTAGGAGAGCAATTAACAGTAGCGCCCGGAACATTTCGAATGATTTAATGATTCGTGCCAACCAATTTCTTTCTCTTCTCTCTTTCCACTTTTTTTCCTTCTCCTCTTATCTCTCATTTATGCGGCATTCTCACCCCTTACTACACAAAACCTAAACCATAAATTCATTTTTTCTCAAAGAACTTCCAAAAAAATGTTCTTACTTAGTTTCTTCACCAGAGGTACTATCCAACATGCTATGTGCGGTGTTCAATACTCTAGAAAGACTATGAGTAAGTTCTTGGTGCATGAAGACATAACTCATGATGAATTGAAGACGGAGCTCTATCGATTCTTGGGTATTTCGAGCGCAACACATGATTTAGAGATATCAGCAAGGTTCAATGCAGGACTACACCTCCCCCGGTAATGTTCTATTTCAAGTTACAAATTTTCACTAATTAGACATAGGGGTTAGTGGTTAACCATTTGGTGTTATTGAGAAGCTTGTCTATGATTGAATTGTTTGTTGATTTGGTAGCATTTCCAAAGTACAAAATTAAGGGTTTGCGAGTAGTAGCTGAAAAAACCTAAGGGGCGATTAAGGCTTAATTTAAATACTAGGATAATTTTTTATATTTTCCAACAATTGAATTTCTAATAGAAATTTCTAGATTAAACAATACAAGCAATTCAAATAATTCAATTGATACACTTCTCGAATAAGTATTTGAAGAAGTGTAAATACCAATTTGGCTTAATTAATTTCTAGTTAGGGAAGCGTAACCAAAACTGCCTTCAGAACACATGATGGTAATAATCAATAAATCAATTCTTCTCAAGTAATTAAATTAAATTAAATTAAATAGATAAGATGTTAGAAAGATTGAACAAATGGAGGTGTGCAATATGTTGACGGAGTTCAACTATGCCTGCGACCTAGTCTATGTCTTCAGGTCTACGATTCTCCAACTTTGTGGTAACAAAATCGACCCGCTCCAATAACTCAAAGAGTTCAATTACAACTTCGGAATTCGATATCCTTTAGACACATCGGTGGAAGAACGAATCCTAACACAAGATGAAATCTAGCTCTTGCAACACAACAGTTTGAGAATACACCCAAGAATCAATTGCTAACCAGTAAAGAGAATATAGAATAATCGCTCAAACACTCTCACAAATGATTTTGATTAAACTAAACAAGTGAGTTGAGCTTAGCAAGAGATTTAGCAAGGTTTGGAGCTCTAAAAAATGGCGGCTGCTCAAGAAATCTATTTTCAGGGTTTGGAATGATTGGTAAAGAAAAAGGAAGAGCAACCCCCTTTTATAACGACTCAAAACAAGATTTTCAGGTTTTCCGCAGCTTCACCGTTGCATGATTGTGACTCATCGTTACACGATGGTGGAGTTAAAATCTGGCCGTTATATTTATCTTTTTTTTACTATTTTGATTGACTGCCCACCATTACATAACTGTGGCCACTGTTACATGACGGTGCATTGATTTTTCTGCATAGTTATACAACTGTGGCCACAGTTACACAATTGTGCATTGGTTTCTTCTCATTGTTATATAACTATGGCCACCTTTACATGACTGTGACCAAAAAACTGTGTTTCTTGCTATTTTTAAGCTCAAATTCATTTATTTAAACTAATTCAAATATATAGAATTTTAACCTAAGCATAGATATGTCTTCCATCATGCTTCTTACTTGCTCCAAAGCTTTCACCTTGTTGGTCCATACTTCTATATTAATTTAAACATTTTTTTCTCGCTTCTTGTATGCTAGCATTCACTTTATTTAAATCTCTAAATCAAATTCAAACAAGTAAATGATTAAGTTCAAGTTGTTTTGCAAATCGTCAAATCAAAGAAATTATTTAGTGCAATAATAACCGCACACATGAATTTGATCCAATACTCGATGACCCAACTATGCACTACTCTTAGGAACCAATTCTGATCTCAAATGGAAATCTTTCGACCCAAGAGGAACAAGATATTGAAAATTTTGAAATTGTGTTGGATGGTATTAATCTGAAGGAACATGTCATGGTTTTAGTAATTGAAGATCCAATCCCAATTGATAACACATGTGGTGATGATGCCTTCATGGATATGGATTTCACACGGTACAAAGACCTAAATTATAATGAGGATAGCGAGCTTCATTTAAGCATGACAACATGACTGTTGAGGCATAGATCGGATTCACATCCGGTTGGTTCATGGAACTATATAAATGCTACCTTGAAAATTATTGGTGATGAAAATTACTTTGACGAGTAAGGTTATATCACGGAAGATAGCATGGAAGTGGGATAGCATTTTTGTAGCGAAGATTATCTCAAATGGATTGTGCATGATTTTCATATCAACACGAATCACACTTCTCGTGTGAAAAAATAAAATACGAATGTGTATACGGTTGAGTACACCGATCAAGAATGTCATTGGAGATTATATGCCATGAAAAGGCTAAGTGATGATGCCTTCATAATCAACACAAGGCATGATTCTCATGAGTCTGTTATGCCAGAAGATATATTGGAGCATCCACACTTAACTTCTGCATTTATGGCTTCTATAATCCAATGAAATGTAAAAGGCAACATGCGATTCACAATAAAAAAAATCAAGGTTGCAATCAAACAAAGATATAGTTTCAAGGAACCTTACCAAAAATGTTAGCGGGCAAAGTAGATAGTAATCGCACAATTATTTGGATAATGGAGACAAGATTATGATTTAATTCATCCACTGCTAGCTCCCATACAAGCATCAAATATGGGTACGAAGATTGAGTTGTTTACAACAATGAATAAACCGAGTGTTCTCTTGTTCCAAGCAGTATTTGGGTTTCGGTTCGGCCATAAAGGCCTTCAACCAATGCATACCCATCATAGGAATTGATGGTACACATTTATCTAGAAGATATAGCTGTAAAGGTTATGTGCATGTGGGTACGATGTGGAAGATCAATTAGTGACACTTGCATTTTCTTTGGTTAACAACAAAAACAACAAATCATTGGAGGATTTCATGAAATTGTATGAAGAAAAGTGATTGGATCACAAGTTGTGAGGTACTCTCTGATCGTGACAAAAGCATTATGCAGGTTTTTAGTGAGCCAGATCTTGGATGGAGTATCCAAGATAAACAAGCCTTCTATCATTATTATTCAAGGCACATATGTCAAAATTTCACAAAAGAATTTGGGAACAAGAAAATGAGTTTAATTTTGAGGGCTGAAATGAGACAAAATCAAAATAAGAAGTTATTGAACCGACTTGGCCGTATTCGGAAAAATGTCCCCAAGTATTAAAAATGGCTAAAGTATTGGTACATACCCTTAAGATGTCGATAGGGAAATCAACCATGATATGATTTGTGAGTTCTTTCATTCGAAGAGAGAGGTCGTAGGTTTGGGATGATGACAACAAATAGATCTGAATCGCTAAATAATATTTTCAAAGAAGCCTGTGAGTTACCTTTAACTTCCATTATTGAGGTAACTTTTTACAGGTATGTAAAATATTTTGCTGAGAGAATGGCGAAGGAGAAAGTTATTCAAGACAGTCTCGTATTTTCCCTCAAATAGAGAAACTATTAGAGCCAAGAAGATTAAAGCGAAATACCGACAATGTTACACCTTATCAAAATGAGCACAAATATAAGGTGAAAACAAGTGATAGATATGAGAAAAACAAGATCAAATGAGACCGAGTACATGCCGTTCGGATAGAGGTGCCAGGGGGTACATGCACTTGTCAAAAGCCGCAACTAACAGTTATTCCTTGTTCTTATTTATTAGCATGTTGTGCGACATCAGGAATAAGTAGTAACCAACATGTGGGGTTCTTTTATCGTGCCCATAAGTTGATGGCAACATGGAAGACCAAATTTAACCCATTTAAGAATTCCTACACTTGGCATCAATACTTGCGACCTACACTATTGTCGGATCATACGATGTATGTTGTAAAAAAGGGTCGACATCACTATATGAGGATTAAAAATGAGATGGATGAAATTAATACGCAACGACACACATATACATGTAGTCTATGTAAGAAGTCAGGGCACAACAAGCATACATGCACTGCTCCCCCGAGCAATGAAGGTAAAACTACAAAATTTCTTGTCAAATAAACAATTGAATCTTTCAACACATATTAACGGTTACTGGACTTGTCACGAAGAGACAAAGTTTGATTCATTAGAAAATGCATGTCTTATGTATATTATATGTATCGAACAATTCTAATTATTTGTGTTATGTGTTTGTGTTTTGTGTTCGAACTATGACATGTTTTGTGTTTGTGTGAATAAATGTACTTGATGATTTCAATTAAATATATTTCCAATTTGTGTAAATATAAGGGAAAATAATAAGAACTAAGGGAATAAATAAGAGATAGAATATTTTCCTTTTCATATCAATTAGGGAACAAATAATATCAATAAGGATGCATATTTTAAACAGGGCGCCAAGCTAGTGGTGTGACTATTAACGGTGCCCTCAGTGGGTCTAGATGACATAAATGTTGGGACGTGACTAACAATAACGCTCCTAAATGATTCAAACTGGTTGCTCTCAGGTTCTTTGAGAATCAATTCACCAGTTTAGGGGCGCGACTATTAGTAGCATCCATAATATTCTGGGTAAAAAAAATGACCTAGTGAGATTCGAACCCAAGCCATTTCATACCAAACACCTCAAGAAATTGCAGGCCACCAGTAGACCATTTGTATTTCTCGTTAACTCTACATCAATAATTGTACTTAACACACTTTCAATTCTTTTTTGAACAACACTTTTGGTATTTATTATTATTATTATTATTATTATTATTGTGATCAACATTATTGTTATTATTATTATTGTAATAACTATTATTATTCTTATTATTATTATTATTATTATTGTAATAACTATTATTATTTTATTGTTGTTATTATTATTTTCATTATTATAATTATTACTATTATTATTTTTACTAAAGTACAATATTATTAACAGGAATTAAAAAAATGTAACCTCCTTATAGACGCTACTAATAATCCTTAATGGAATATATTTCTGTAGTGAATGTGAAACAAACAAGGAGAAAAACTAAGGAAAAGAATAAATAATGGATTGAAGTTATGAGCGCGATTAATAATGGCGCCTTCGGCTATTTGTAATTTTTTTCAGGATGACTTGTACCCCGACCCATTAAAAGATCCTTTATAAAAAATTTCTCAAGTGAAGGAAAAATTTATATTTAAACAACCAAAAATACTGAAGTTTACCAAATTGGGTCATTCACCCTCTAAAAATCTCACCAACCACAAAAAACGTAAGTAATACTTGTGCCCTAAGGTTTTTCACTTTTTTCTCATACTCTCGCGCACTTTTTTCCTGCTTTTGTAGGTATAAGACCGAGTTGTCTATTATGTTGAACCCTAGAATAGAATTGTTTATAAAACTTCTAGGTTTTTTTTTTTTGCAATTTTAGTGCACAATTCAATATCTATTATTCCTAAGTCTCAACAATGTATATCAATTTAGTTTGCACAAACACCGATTTGGCTTAATGTTATTCTAAGTTGCGTAAGCGTAAATAATTGTAAGCAATTCAATTCTAGCAATACAATTTATAAATAATTCAAGACAAATATAACTTGATGGTAAATTAGTTATTACATTTCAAGCAATTCAATAACAATCTTCTTAACTAACCAGAGATAAATAAATTTAAAAAGATGAGTTAAGAGAAACGGATATGTTAATGAAGTTCGGCTATTGACGAGCCTACGTCTCCGAGACTCTCGGCCCCCTGACACAGTAATAAGGTTGAGCCGTATGCACTAAACACCAAGGCTTGTACAAAGTTGAACATTTCCCTCTTACACGCAAAGGATGAGAGACAAGGCCAAAACACAATAACACAAGGGCTAAATAAACAAAAGAGAAGATAGAATATCTCTCAAATCTCATACAATTAAATTGATCTAGTTTGAATATATAAATTTGTGAAGTAGAGCAAAGCTTTTAGCAGTATGAATTAAGGCTCAAAGGTTTATCAATGAAGGTTTTAGCTGCTACTAACAAAGAGAAATAAGGCTATTTAAAATCGTAGAAAAGAAGACAGCAATACCATATAATTATAGTTTCCAAATCATGCACAATTAGGGAAAAATTAATTCTAGCGCTATAATGTCATCTATGTACAAATTTTATCATTATAGCACTATCTTAAAATATCGACAGATTATTTCCTATTTTATTTTCAAATTTTCATAAGGGACAGCATAGCGTTATAACGCTATCGTGGCATTACATAACGGATATCTCCGCAGTTTAGTACTTAGCCAATTATGGTATGTTTCAAGGTTATTGTTATAACATTATCTTACCGTTACCTAACGAATGTTGCTGGCAATTTGGTACTTAGTCAATTTTCTGCTTTGTCTGGTCTTGTGTTATAACGCTAGTTTGGCATTATGTAACAGATATCACGGGTTTTTGTTGTGTGCCTGATCGATGAGTTGAGATGGTATAGAGTTAGATAGCGTTATAATGCCAGAGGCTGATTTTTATTTATTTTCTATTTTGCATCTTAAATTTAAATATTCCAAGTTACAGATAACCTTATTAATTCTTCAACTTAATCTTGAGACAACTTTTCCTTCAATTGACCATATCTTTTGACTCTTAACTTCGATTTTGGTGTTCTTCGTGGCGTTGGAAAGCTCATGACGAGATCTACAATGGGTATTAGGCTTGCCCATATTGGAACACTTTCCGGCCCATCGGAGGTTGTTTGAAGTCTCAAAACTCCACTCGAAAGATTCTTGGAGCTTGCACTCAATTTCTTTAGTTTGTTTTTTGCCATTTTGCTTCTTCATTATTGCATCTGTAATAATTTTAACAACATACAAACTTGTAAAATTCAAGTTTGTTTTAAAAATTGACAAATATAATGAAATTGTTTGATACAACAATCTTCTCCTTTTGTCTATTTGTAAAACTATAGTATATGTGCACGTTTAAAATTTTTCTTTAATAATTTTTAGCAATATTATTTCTTCCTCTTTTTGTAAATCATGCAAAAGGTTGTAGATTGAAAATTGCTTTAGCTTTTTTGAAAAATTAAGCACAAAGTTTTGTATGAAAAATTTGGATAAGCTCACTATCGTTATGTGCATAACCAATGAGGTTATTTTGTAAAAATCAAAGGCTCCCCCTCAAATAGACAACTCTCCCTCAATTAATTTTTTATTTTGAATTCACGCACATATAAGCATAAAGAAAGAAGATAGTAAACATAATCAAAATAAGCAACATGACAAGTAGGCATATCAATAAGTAGTCATATATGAATTTTAACAAGGCAAGATCATGAGACTCTATTTGAGGCTTAACAGTTTAATTTGGTTCTAATATGCCCAATTCACATAATGTTGTTGAGTGTTAATGACACATAATAGATTGCAAGATAAAGAACAAGACCAATGACAATTAATTATCATTACATGGAATATCTAATTAAAGCACAAATAATTTTCATCAAAAGCCAATTATTAAATTATAACAATAGATTTTTTTAAGAATTAAATTATCAATTTGTCAATTATAGCATTTTATTAATTATTTTAGAATTAAAGTTTTATTTTCTTCTTCTAGAGTTTATTCCTCTTTTAATAACTCAATTTCTTCTATGCGTGTTTGAGTTATAGTTTATCTTGAGCAAATTTATAATGATCTTAGGTATTGCAAAAATAGACTTGAAACAATTAGTCTGAGCACATGTTTTATTTAGTCAGAACATCTATTTTATTTTATCTGAACACCTATTTTATTTAGTCTGCACTCATGCATTATATGCAAAATATATTCTTAATAGTGTGCAGGACGAAAACATTCATAATAATGTGTCAAATCCAACTTTTAATTTTTTTTATCCGCATTTAACTATTTAACTTTTATGTTTTAAAAAACATTTGACTATTTGATTTTTTTTTCTTTTTAGTCAATTAGTTGAGCTACTTCTAAAAAATATAACAGTTGAAATACAATTAATTAGTCAATAACTTATACAAATATACAAGAATTTGACATGCTCATCTCCCGGTCTCTGTAACTAGTACACTGTACATGAATACTTTCTACATTTGACCGACTACATCTTATTCTAACTTAATACACGTTTAGAAAGGACTTATTGACCAACCAACCAACGCACCCAACTCAACCCAAAAAAAAAATGATTAACTGGCCGCACAGTGGATAGTCAAAATATCTATCTTTATAGCTTTGATTATTTCTGTGGCCGCCGCCAGTGGGTGTCTGGCCAGTTGGAGCTTTTTTTAGAAAAATATTCGTAGATATTAATATTGATATTCACTATGATATGATACTGATATTGTTATACACATTTAATTGAGTTATTATATACGTTATTTCAGTTATTAAATATTTTATTTCATGTTATTTTCGTCTTTAAAAAATTATTATACATGTTAACAAATTAATGTGCATAATAATTCAAATAGCATGCATAATTATTTCAGTACAAAAAAAATAACATGCGTAACTATTTCAGTGCAAAAAATAACATGCATAATAACTCAAATAATGTGAATAATAACTCAACTAAATGTGCATAATAACATCATATCTATAGTCGGTATCAATATTGATATCTAAGAAACTTGCATACACATTAAAGTATTCAGCGTACTCAATTTCATCCGGCAAATCAAAATAGTTTATAATAATCTTACAACAACAACAACAACAAAGCATTTGTTCCCAAATAAATTGAGGTAGGCTAGAAATGAAACCCAATCAAAAATGAAAATCAATATAATAAATAGTAAAATAAAAATAAAAATAACAGTAAAAAATGATAATAATAATAATATTAATAATAATAATAATAATACACTATTGTACTAATCATAAATTTTAACTAGTATTCTACGTCGTTAATCCTAGACTAAAGTCGTACAATAATAACATTGCTTCTAAAATTTAGTTCGTCTCGGTTCTGGTACGTGAATTACTAACTTTCGTGCACTCATTTCTGACGCTAACTCTTTGGAAACATTCCATACCATTAAGTTTTTTTTTACAGCTTCATATCATGTTAATTTCGGTATACCCCTGCCTCTTCTCGTGTTTTCAACGCGGTCTAAAACTCCACTATGTACCGATACATCAGAAGGCCTCCGGTGGATATGCCCATACCATCTCTAACGATGTTGAACAAGTTTCTCTTCAATCGGTGCAACTCCGACCTTGTCACGTATATTGTCATTTCTATTGCCATCCTTCTTGTATGCTTATATATCCACCGTAACATACGCATCTCTGTCACGCTCATCTTTTGTATGTGTTGCACTTTAGTAGCCCAACATTCCGCTTCATACAACATTGCAGGTCTGATCGCCGTCCTATAGAACTTGCCTTTCAACTTTTGTTGAACCTTCTTGTCGCATAGGATGCCAGATGTTTGTCGCTATTTTATCCAACCCGCTTTTATTCTATGACTAACGTCTTCATCAATTTCACCATCACTCCGTAGCATCGATCCCAAATACCGAAATTAAGGTGTTTTTTCTAGGCACTACTTGTCCATCTAAACTAACATCTTCATCTTCTGATCGAACGCCACTGAACTCGCACTTCATATACTCGGTCTTAGTCCTACTAAGTCTAAAACTTTTGGATTCTATCATTTTAAAGTCTTCCTCCACATTCCACAACTCTAATTTTCTACCCACTCCTACCTTACTTTCGTCAATTAGAACAACATTATCTGCAAAGAGCATGCACCAAGGAATATCACCTTGTATATCTTTCGTGATCTCATCGATCACTAAGGCAAAAATGTAAGGGCTCAAGGCTGACCTTTGATGTAATCCTATTTGATGGGAAAGTCTTCAGTCGCGTTGTCACATGTTCTGACGCTAGTCACAACATTATCATACATATCCTTGATAAGGTTAACGTACTTTGTTGGGACTTATCTTCTTTTCAAGTGCTCCACCACAAGACCTTCCTCGGTACTTTGTCATATGCTTTCTCTAAGTCGATAAATATCATATGTAAATCCTTCTTCTGCTATCTATATCTCTCCATCAATTGTCTTGTCAAGAAAATCGACTCCATAGTCGATCGTCCGGGCATAAAACCAAATTGGTTTTCCGTAATGCTTATCATCTTTCTTAAACAATGCTTAATCACTCTCTCGCAAAGCTTCATTTTATGGCTCATAAGCTTGATTCCTCTGTAATTAGTACAACTTTGAATATCTCCTTTATTCTTGAAGATAGGTACTAATATACTTCTTCTCCACTCGTCCGGCATTTTGTTTGATCGGAAGATATTGTTGAACAACTTAGTCAACCATACTACACCTATGTCTCCAAGGAATCTCCATACATCGATCGGGATTTTATTAGGACCTAAAGCCTTACCTACTTTCATTCTTTTCAAAGCCTCATTCACCTCCGTCTCTTGAATTCTTCAAACGAATCTCCTATTGGTGTCGTCAAAAGAGTCATCTAGCTCAACCATAGTGCTTTCGTTCTCTCCATTGAACAACTTGTCGAAATATTCTTTCCATCGGTTCTTGATCTCGTCGTCTTTCACCAAAAATCTATTTATCTCATCCTTGATGCATTTGACTTGGCTGAAATCTCTCGTCTTTCTCTCGTGGAGTTTGCTAATCTTATATACATCATTTTCGCCTTCATTCGTACCTAGCTTATGATATAGATTCTCATAAGCTTGATCTCTTGCTTCACTCACAGCTTTCCTTGCATTCTTTTTGGTCGTTTTATACTTCTGTACGTTGTCTTCACTCTTATCATGATGCAAACACTTGTAGCAATTCTTCTTCTCCTTAATAGCTTTTTGCACGTTCTCGTTCCACCACCAAGTGTCTTTATGTTCACGTCTATTTCACTTAGTCACTCTGAATACCTCTGTAGCTGCCTTTCGAATGCGAGTTGCCATCTTCTTCCACATGTTATTAGCGTCGTAATGATCTTCGTTAAAGGTTCCTTCTTCGATCATCTTGTCCTTAAAGACTTGTTGGGCATCTCATTTGAGTTTTCACCATCTCGTCCTCGATATTTTGACGCCTTTGTCCCGTCGAGCGCGTATTCAAGTGAAAATTCGATACCACAAGCTCGTGTTGTTGGACGACGCACTCTCTAGGTATAACCTTACAATCTACGCATGCTCGTTTATCCTCTCTCTTAGTAAGAACAAAATCGATCTGGCTCGAGTATTAACCACTATTGATGGTAACTAAATGGGATTGTCTCTTTCTAAAGAAGGTATTAGCTATCATGAGGTCATATGCTACATCGAAATTCAAGATGTTTTCTTCTTCTTGATTTCTATCATCATATCCAAATCTTCCTGTGCACTCCTTCAAAACCCCCACTAATTGTGCCAACATGACCGTTGAAGTCTCCTCCTATAAAAAGCTTCTCGTCGCTAGACACATCTCTAAGCATCTCCTCTAGATCTCTCTAGAATTGCTTCTTGACGTTCTCGCACAAACCTATTTGTGAAGCATACGTACTAACAATGTTTAAAACTAATTCGCCAACGACCAACTTAACTAGAATAAGTCGATCCCCTTGTCTCCTAACTTCGACAATTCTGCTCTTGAATCTCTGATCAATTACATTCATTATAATAATCTTACTCAGTTAATGAGTATGCAAGTTGTTCCCTAATATCTATAATAATAAAATATATAAGAAATGGATCGGATCTATAACCCCAGATAATAAACCCGATTCCATCATCACCAACTCCATAACTTTCCTTGTCATATAAATTTACTTTCTCATCCCCCACCATTTTCCTTCCGGGAAGCAAGCATAGCCTAGGTACATTTCTCTCTTTTTGACTTCTTCCCAATAGCACAACACACCATCTCTATCCTTACAATAGACATAAACACACTAAACCCACCACACACCACAATGGAAGACTCCACCATCTACCGGTCGGTACTGCCTGATATCGAAATACCGAACCACCTTCCGCTCCACTCCTACTGTTTTGAGCACCTGGTGGAATATGCCGACAGGCCGTGCCTGATCGACGGCTTGAGCGGGACCATCTATTCATACTCGGATGTCGACCGGATCTCACGGTGCGTTGCTGCCAGCCTACGCCGCCTCGGTATCAGAAAAGGCGACGTGATCATGAACCTGTTGAGAAACTCGGTTGAGTTTGCCTTCTCCTTTCTTGCTGCATCTCGGCTTGGTGCCGCCACCACTACTGCAAACCCTTTTTACATGCCAGCTGAGATCCACAAACAGGCCTCGGCTGCTGGGGCAAAAATTATAATAACCGAGATGTGTGCGATAGAGAAAGTAAAAGATTTTTCTGCCGACCGCGACATTCAGGTTGTCATAACCGACGGTCATTTCGAAGGGTATATGCACTTCTCTGATCTGATTAAAGAAGATAATTGTCAGTTTGAAGATTTTGATTCTGAGATTGAGCCCGACGATGTCGTTGCATTGCCTTATTCATCTGGTACCACCGGATTACCAAAGGGTGTCATGCTCACTCACCGCAGTCTTGTGACCAGTGTTGCGCAACAGGTCGATGGCGATAACCCGAATTGGTACATGCACAAGAATGATGTCATCCTATGTGTGCTGCCATTATTCCACATCTACTCTTTGAACTCAATTTTGCTTTGCGGGCTCAGAGTCGGCGCTGCAGTAGTGATCCTGAAGAAGTTTGACTTGGTGGGTTTGATGGAGCTGGTGGAGAAGTACCGCGTCACCATCGCTCCGTTCGTGCCGCCGATAGTGGTGGAGATTGCAAAGAGCCCGGTTGTTGACGGCTACGATCTGTCGAGCATACGTTTCGTGCAGTCTGGTGCTGCGCCCATGGGTAAAGAGATCCAGGATGCTTTGAAAGCAAAGTTACCTAACGCAATTCTTGGCCAGGTGAGCTGAAAAAAGATTTTAAAAAAGTTAAACGAATTTGGTTTATCTGACATGATAATTGTTTGGATAATGACATATACAATATTGTACAAATTTTAAATGCTGATACAAAAATAGAAACATATAACTTTTTACCAAACTTAACTATTTCGGCGTGAGATAATGACGAGTACGTAATACATAGCTGTCATGTGTAACTTATTATTTTCTAATTCTGATGATTTTCTGTCTCAGCTCCGTAATTAATTCTCCGGTAGAGGAAACACAAAAAAGACCCAAAATTGATTACATGAAATTGAATAATTTTTATATACTGGTCCCACATAGTGTATATATAGGTCGTAAGACTGAGAATCCATATTTTTACTAGTATATATATACATCTATAAAAATTGTCTATCTTGATTGAAAGTTTACATGTATATGCCAATGTAATAAATGAGTTCTGAATAGGTGAAATGGTACATCCAAATCTTAATCATGCCTATGAAATATAAAATATAGATTGCAGCACATATCACTTATCTATAGACAGGTTTCATGCTCTAGCTAATCATATGCATGATAAATTCCAATTTACTAATCAAATATCAAATAAGTTTTAAGTAATAATTAATTAACTAATTTCTAACTTAATTTAACAAAAAAATGTGAACAATGCAGGGGTACGGAATGACAGAGGCAGGGCCAGTGTTAGCATTGTGCTTGGCATTTGCAAAGGAGCCATACCCAGTGAAGTCGGGTTCGTGCGGTACGGTGGTGAGGAACGCCGAGCTGAAGATTGTAGACTCAGAAACAGGAGCGTCGCTGGCACGAAACAAGCCTGGAGAAATCTGTATCAGGGGTGAACAAATCATGAAAGGTGATAATTTTTCTCATATTGTTGAATATTCAACTGTTATTTAAGTCTGATTGTAGGTTTTACATGTGCTGGTTGTTGGTTCTCTGATTGTTGATAGAATATCACACCTTCCATTTTCAATTTAATTGTAAGAATAATGTTCTGGTACTATATTGTCATCAAGTGATAAAATCAAATCAGGAATAGACTTTCAAATCACTGTTTGAAAGTATATTACATTATAGTTTAATAATGTCATCAAATGATTGGCTTTCTTGAATGCAATGCCTTACCAACTGTCAACTGACATATGAACCGTGTGCTTATGGCAATTTTAGATTTCTGATACTTGATAAGGATGTTGCATGTCTCTAGTTACATGGATGTCGTTAAATTTCAAGTAGAACCTCAAATTAATATTAGTTATTCAAACGTAATCAATTGACCTATCTGTCTTTTCCATTCCTTTTATATTGTCTCTGTCCTTATTTATTTATAATAATAATAATAATAATAAAGAAAAAATAGTGTTTTGCCACTACAAAATTTGCAAATTAACAAAATACTACTGCAAAACAGAAAATTGATAAATTATCATTAAAATTAAAATTGAATTTTTTTACCACTATCATCATATAACCTCAATAAAAAATACAAAATTTTACTTTTTGATAAACAAAAAAGCAAAATTTTCTAAATCCCAAAATTACCCCGCTCCTTCCCTATGAAGCTCTCTGCTGATCCCACCTCCCACCGATTTCGTTGAGATTCCAAAGCGTAATTCCTCCGCAATATGAGCCTTTTTGTCCTTTCATATTCTATTCTTCATTTGTGTGGTCTACACACAAATCAAATCAGTCCAACATTAAACTAAATTATATAAATCACGTTAAAAATTAGATAAGTTAAATAAGTTGCATACTTTTTAATCAAATTTAACCATTGATTTGATTTGAGTACTATTGAAGTTTCAAGTGAATTTGTCCATTTCTTGTGTCTGAGTTCAATTGCGGAGGAACGCCCGATCGATCTTCGTTCAAAAATTCAAATTCAAGAAGCCATCAATGGTGAATGCTTCTTCACCAAATTCTATTTACAAATAGATCCCTGTATCTTTCCTCCAATCCTACCGCTTCCCTTTTACCACCCCAACCCTCCAAAATACAAATATTATAAAAACCAAAAACAAATTGTTGTTTCTGTTCTTCACACGATTCACCACCGACGCCTTCTCGCCACTCAAATCCTGAGAAGACAATTTCTATATCGATTTAATGTTTTAATTTTATACCCTTTTTACCAATTTTATCAGATCTGTTGCTATAGTCCTTTATTTTTTGTATTGATAGCGGGATCTGCCGCACAGGCAAATTTTATTGAGGGCAGCGTTTCTGCTGAGAGGGCTGGCACTTAATCCCTTGTATTAATACAAGGAATCCGGATTACAAATATATAGATGAGAGAAAGAGAGATGATGTGGGAGAGGAGAAAAAAGAGAGGGAAAATTTTGGATTTAAATTTTTTTGTTTTTTATTGAGGTTATAATGCTGATTTTAATGGAAATTTACTTATTTTTTGTTTTGTAGTGACAAAAAACTAATAATAATAATAATAATTATTATTATTATTATTATTATTATTATTGTTATTATTATTATTATTATTTGGTTCAAAGAAGCACTGTTTTCTTTTTTTTTGACTGCTGAAGCACTGTTTTCTTGACAGGGTAGCTTACTGCCTAACTAGCCATAGTTCATACAATGCATAAGATCCTGTTTACTAACTTTTAAGTCTTTGCTGTAGTTGGTTATGCATCACATGGCAATATACAATTGTGCTAATTAAGTAGGATCTTCACTTATTTAATTATTTTTTCATTTATTCCTACCAAAACATGATTTGCTCATACATGTCAGCCTCTTTCTTAACAAACAACACAGATGTTATCGATTTAGTCAGAAATATCTTATAAACCTCAATATTGATTATGCAAAAGGTTTAGTACTGTGTAACTGTAAGAATTATTACCCCCAAATAAATTGTTAAATATACAGGAAAATACTTCAAATTAATTCAGCATTAGCAGAGAACTTACTTTTAAATCTACAAATCCAGGATATCTGAATGACCTAACAGCTACTAAGAACACAATAGACAAAGAGGGATGGTTGCACACCGGAGACGTTGGTTTTGTCGATGACGATGATGAGATCTTCATCGTGGATCGGCTCAAGGAGATCATAAAATATAAGGGCTTCCAAGTGGCACCGGCTGAGCTTGAAGCCCTTCTCTTAGCTCATCCTGCCATCGCTGATGCAGCTGTAGTCGCGTAAGTTTGAAGAACTTCAATTATTATGCTAAACTACCACAAGATCATGATACCAGTCCCTAATTTACTAGTACAGAACATTTTCACATGATTCTCATACCTAATTTGACAAGAACATGGTATAACTGTTGTAAATTGTTGATTTGTGTAGAATGAAAGACGAACTTGCTGGCGAAGTTCCAGTTGCATTTGTCATCCCATCCAATGGTTCTCAAGTCACTGAAGAAGATATCAAGCAATTTATCTCAAAACAGGTAAAAACCTGTTCTTTCTTTTCTGTTATTTATTTATTATTGAGCTTTATTTTCTTCTATTGTATGTCTTGTTAAATCATACTTATAGATGCAAGGCTCATTTGTTCTTTATATTTTCTGTTCTTTAGGTGATATTTTACAAGAGGATAGCAAAAGTATTTTTCACTGAAACTATACCCAAAAACCCATCCGGTAAGATCCTGAGAAAGGATCTAAGAGCAAAGTTGGCAGCTTCCACTAGTTAAAAAACAAAGAGATGGTAAAAAAGAGAGAAAAATATTGTTGGATCAAGTCCAATAATTAATGTTGTCATTTATCCTTGTGTGAAAAATTATGAATGTTATATATGAATAATCAAATGTCAATATAGGAGATGCCCGGCCGGGTGAGCATTTTCTGGCATTCGAGTGATTTTTTCATTTATATATAGAAGATGTCATGGTGGACTGCAATTCATGTTAGTATCTTTTGTATGCCAAACTAAACAATTTCTAGATAACAAAGTATGATTTAAGCATGAAGCGTTATGTTATGTCAAGCGTCAAGCGTCAAGCGTTATGCACTATAAGGCTCATTTGTTCTTTATATTTTCTGTTCTTTCGTCAAGCGTCAAGCGTTATGTTAGTATCTTTCGAGTGATTTAACTATTGTATGTCTTGTTAAATCATATTTATCTCAAAATTGTTATTTATTTATTATTGTGCTATATTTTCTTCTATTGCATGATGCATCTTGTTAAATCATACTTATAATCTACATTACCCGGATACATCAGTCCTCTAGCCGAATTTGTATCCGATATGTTCGGATATGAAATTCGCGTCTGACGCGTTACGGTGCGAATTCAAGCCAAATTCCCATTATGTGCAGCTGTTGTCTCTAAAATCCCATTATTATATTATTTTTTTCTTTCTCTTTCATTTGACAAATTACTCTAGTTATCCTCCACGCGCCTCATAATCTCTCATGACTCCTTAATAAATAAATATGTTAAATAAATATGGCCACTTTACTTTGGAGAGACATGTGTCTCCTAGATAAATGAAACATACGCGTCAATTCATTCACCTTAGATGTTATATTTTATACAAAGTAAATAACTAGTCATATATACATGCCATATCACATATAACCAGAATTAACACGAGATCAGCATAATTTAGTCATATATACACGAAATCTTAGTAACATCTTATTTAATATATTATATATAATGTCATCTTCATCATTATATTTTAGTAATATTAAATAAATTCCAAGCATTTAAATATATAATGTTATTTTTTTATTACATATATATCCGCACCCGTATCCGTGATGTTTTAAAATTTTCGTATCCCCGCACCCACACTCATGCAACACAGCTTATAATGCATGAAGCGTCAAGCGTCAAGCGTCATGCTTCAAGCATGAAGCGTCAAGCGTCAACCGTCATGCATGATGCATGAAGCGTCAACCGTCATGCATGATGCATGAAGCGTCAAGCGTCATGCATGATGCATGAAGCATGATGCGTCATGCATGATGCATGAAGCGTCAAGCGTCATGCATGATGCATGAAGCGTCAAGCGTCATGCATGATGCTTGATGCATGAAGCGTCAAGCGTCATGCATGATGCATGAGCGTCATACGTCATGCGTCATGCGTCATGCATGAAGCGTCAAGCGTCATGCTTGATGCATGAAGCGTCAAGCGTCATGCTTGATGCATGAAGCGTCAAGCGTCATGCTTGATGCATGAAGCGTCAAGCGTCAAGCGTCATGCATCATGCATGAAGCGTCAAGCATCATGCATGAGGCATGATGCATGATGCGTCATGCGTCATGCATAAAGCATGAAGCATGAAGCATAATGCATGAAGCGTCAAGCGTCATGCATGATGCATGAAGCATAATGCATGATGCATAAGGCATCAAGCGTCAAGCATCAAGCGTCATGCATGATGCATGAAGCGTCAAGCGTCAGGCATGATGCATGAAGCGTCAAGCGTCAAGCATGATGCATGAGGCATGAAGCGTCATGCATCATGCATGATGCATGAAGCGTCAAGCGTCATGCTTGATGCATGATGCGTGAAGCGTCATGCGTCAGGCATGATGCGTGAAGCGTCATGCGTCAGGCATGATGCGTGAAGCGTCATGCGTCAGGCATGATGCGTGAGGCGTCAGGCGTCAGGCATGATGCGTGAGGCGTCAGGCGTCAGGCATGATGCGTGAGGCGTCAGGCGTCAAGCATGATGCGTGAGGCGTCATGCGTCAGGCATGATGCGTGAAGCGTCATGCGTCAGGCATGATGCGTGAAGCGTCATGCGTCACGCATGATGCATGATGCATGAAGCGTCAAGCGTCATGCATGATGCATGTCAAGCGTTATGTTATGTCAAGCGTTATGTCATGTGTTGTGTTAAGTTATGTTATGTCAAATGTTAAGTTAGGTCAAGCATCATGATGCATGTGTTTATCTTCTCAAATTTTTATGTGAAAATTAACAAAGCACAAGGTCAAACAGTGCATATGGAACACATAACTTGATATCAGCGAGCATGGAGACTTGTAATTCGTGTTGATGTTGATGGACTTGCTTGTTTTCATATAATTTTAACCTGTATAAACGTCGGAGCACATAACTTGTAATAATTACTTGTAAATCAAATGCAGTATGTAATTGGAGTAATTGTGGGAGGCAAAGGGCACATACCTTTAAGTGAAATCAAATCGACAGCGTCATTTCTTGGTGGCGGGCGAGTGGTTTTGACAAACAAATGAACAACTCCCATTTTATTCACGAACATTTGAGATGCCATTTTCCAAGAACTTTCATCAATGAGTCCCATCAAATTGAAATGCAATTTACTCCCTTCTCCATCCTCCACGCGACACAGGATTTCACCAACGCAATACTCGTGAAATTCTAAAACACGATGTATGCTACTTTTAATCCCTTCATAAGTACTAGATTGTTTACCCTGGAGTGCCAATTTTTTACCTCCAGAGTACTCCGCACCAAATTGAGTTTCAATTATTTCACCTCCATAAAAGACCAAAATCTGAAATGTCGACATTTCACTACAAATATAATTTAAATAAATTGAAAGTTAGACGAGTTAATAGGTAAAGCCATACATATGAAATAACCACAAATAAGTACCACATACATCTCTAGAAATATAATAGGTAAATATTGAATAAACACATATAATAAATTACATGCTAGTGATTCGCCCGAAATAAGTTTCGAATTCTTCCTGTAATTGATGTTCGCATTGATTGATTGAGCTGACTTGTTGAAGGATTTGATGCACTTGTTGAAGCATTGACATCTCTAGGTGGAACACTTATTAAGTTACGAGCGGATTGCATTTGGGTAGGGTTTGGATTTGGTTGGACATCTACGGAGTGTCGATTGGGCAGGTTTCCACTATGTAAGCCCAATTGTGTTAATACCTCATGGCGATTATGAGGTTGACTCCCTTGATGACTACATTCAGCACTTCCTGTAATATTAAAATGTAAGTAGGTGAAGCATGTAATATTATAAACATATAAAACTATTTGAATACCTTCTGGTTGTCTTCCAAGGGGTCGTCCTCTACACTTGCCTTTTCGTCCTTCCATTTCATCCATTACCATCGGAATACGAATGTGCCTTCTACGACCAAGACAAAGCAATTTTCTATTGGGAATGATGGTCGGTCCTGTATACTCGAGCCATTCAGATTGATTTGGAAAAGGATGGAATCTTCCGGACCAAGTATTATGCAGATTCTCAGCAGTGTAATAAGGTGAAACAAATTGAGATAAGTTTAAATGTCTGACCCTTATCACCGCTAATAAATGCGAACATGGTATGCCGGTCAGATTTGGTTTCAAACAGGTGCAACGCGTAAAAACTCCCTCTTCGAGTAATACGTGATACTTGAAATTTTCAAACTCACCATTCGGTAAGGTCTCGCCTTGATGCAAAACTTCAAAATCTCCTTGCTCTGACCGATAGGGGTCTACTCGATGTGGTCGTGACTTGTCACCTCTCTTAATTAGTTTCTCTGTAACACTATGAGTCCATACAAAACCCTCACTTACAGTTGCACTTGATGCGATTCTACGATCATCAAACCAACTCACGCACTTGTACCAAGTACCTTCCACGATAGCCAAGACCGGCAACATACGAACAGCTTTGAACACTCGATTCAAAGATTCAGATCCGTTACTTGTCATTATGCCCCAACGATATCCGTTGTCGTACCATTGTGCCCACTTTGATGGATTCACAGACTCTTTTGGATCATTCTCTAGTCTTTTTCCAACCGTCTTTAAATACTCATATGCGCCTGGATATTGTGCTTTTATAGATTGCATGTACTCTTTAAAGCGACGAGGTTTCTTCTTCGATGCAGCATGCTTAAATATTTTCTTTAGATTATCGTCTGGAAATTTTGAGTACAAGTTCTCGGCAACGTGCTGCATACAATATCGATGCACTGCTTCGTTGTTTGCCTCGGACCATCCATATTGGGGATATTAAAAAATAGCCTTAATTCCCTTGTGGCGGTCTGATAGTACACACATCTTACCAGGTCCGATAACTTCTCGACACAACCAATTCATGAACCAACCCCAATTTTCTAGGTCTTCCTTCTCCACCAATGCAAATGCCAATGGTATCAATTGATTCTCTGCATCGTACCCGCAAGCCATCAGTAATCTTCCCTCATAACGACCGGATAAGAAACCTGCGTCAATACTTATCACCGGACGAATGTACTTTACTGCCTCAATGCACGGTCCCCATGCCTAAGCCGCAACATGGAAATAACGTACTTCAGGTTGATTGGTAGGAGTCGTCAGGATAGCATACTTCATTGATAGATTCGTCAATTGGATGGCATTAAAATAACGAGGAAGCAAGGCATATGATCCCTCCCAATTTCCAAATATTTTCGCAATTGCTAACTCCCTGCCTCGCCATAACTTGGCGTATGATGGATCGGCACAGGGAAATTTTGCTTTAACTAAATGTCTGACATTTTTAATTGTCATGGTTGTATCTTCGTTCATTTCCTTTTTAATACCACCAGCAATTATCTTAGCCGTAAGCTGTGCATGATCTACTCGTGTAATCGATTGGATACAAGTGTGCGGGTATGGATTGGTTCTTATTGTCCAAAAATTATTACCTTTAGGAGATACAGCATACAACCTCCAAAAACATCTATGATCTTTGCAAACCATAACTAGCCTCGTCGCGCTACTCCTTTCTGTTTTAATCTCTATATTCCCTTTGATGTGATACTCACTAATGGTCCATTGTAACTGATTTTTTGAATTAAATACACGATTTTCTGCCAAGGGATCGTCTGACGAATTTTGTACTTCATTGTAAATTTCATTGAAACCAGAGATATCACTAAGCTTCTGTACTGGGTGATATTTTTCTGATCTTCCTTGTACAATTATCCGATGATTCGGATGATCGTTAGGATTATAATCCGAATCGTCTTCGTCAGAGGTGTATCCATAATCTTCTCCTGTTTCCCATTCTCCCGCTTCGGGTAATATATTCTCATCGTCATCGCCTTTGTGTTCTTCAGGAATATTAGATATGGGCTCATTAAGATCTATAATTGGTGAATGTCTTGCGGGAGAGATATGAAGAGTATGGCCAGGGCTATAAGGTAATGTCTCATGGCTAAATCTTAGAGGCTCTTCATCCGTGTTAACAACATTTTCACTTGTGCGAGCTAATTATCGAGATTCCCATTTGTCCGATTTGGCACCATATCAACATATAATTCAACAAATCTTCAATGCATTTCTGATTGTGCCATTTGCAATATCATTCGCCACTCTACCTCATCGCGAATGGGAATTAAACAAAAATGATAAGCAGGTGGGATCGCAGTGTTATATCGAGCGACAACATTGAGCGAATATTGACTCTCAAATATTTCCAACCATTTGTATATTGTATTTTCACATCTTCATACCGGGTGTCTTCATTTCCCGAAAAAGTAAATTTAGAATCACAACTATATTCCATACCATACGGGCCATTTCGAGTCTCACCATCCATATATATGGAAATTGGAATCATCTTTCTTCACTCCAACTGTATAAATTTCGCAATTAATAATATACTAATACTTCAGAAATAAAATAATTCTAAATTAATTTACACTAATTCAAATTTTCACTTCATAAATTAATACAATTTAATTTAAAATAAAATAATACCTGAAATGACTTAGCAACTCTTAATCTTTTAGAATTTGCAAAATCTTCACTTCACTTCTCTATCTAAATTCCTAAAGAAATTCTCTAACTCTTATAATTATTATAATTACTAAATAATAATATACTAATAGTTCAAAAATTACGAAATTCATACATAAATCAACTACAATTATAATAATTATAAATTTATTTACACTAATTCAAATTTTAACTTTAAAAATTATTACCATGTAATTAAAAATAAAATAATACCTTAATATTTAAAATGTGCAAAATCTTCACTTCACTTCTCTATCTAAATTTCTACAAAATTTCTCTAACTCTTTAATTATTATAATTACTAAATTAATAATATACTAATAGTTCAAAAATTATGAAATACGTATATAAATCAACTACAATTATAATAATTATAAATTAATTTACAAATATGATAATACTTGTAATCAACTAAATTTGAAGAATTTTAACAATTATAACAATTCACTTTGAAGAATGTTAGTAAATTTGAAGAATGAAAGTAAATTATACCAATTCAACTACAATTATAATAATTATAAATTAATTTCCAATTATAACAATAATTGAAATCAACTAAGTTTGAAGAATTATAACAATTATAACAATTCACTTTGAAGAATGTAAGTAAATTTGAAGAATGAAAGTAAATTATAACAATTCAACTACAATTATAATTCTCATAAATTAAAAAAACAATTATAATAATACTTGAAATCAACTATCAATTATAACAATTATAATAATTATAAATTAAATCAACTAAATTTGAAGAATTTAAGTAAAATTAAAATAATACCTCAAATTACTTCTTTATCTTCAATCTGTTTCAAGTGTATACCAATATCTCTCTCTCGGCTGGTGTATAAATCATATCAATAACACCGGGTTCATTGTGCTCTCCCTAACTCCGGGATCACAACACCCTTCATAACTCTGGCAACTGTGATTCCGGAGTTAAGGAGTGCACAGTGAACCCGAAGTTACGTAGGGTGCTGTGATCCCGGGAAGGCTAAATTAGTGAAATATGTTCTAATTTTGCCATTTGGGTATTTTATTTATTTATTTTGATTAATTAAAAAAATTTCGGTTATATTTTGCTCCACATTTTACCAACGCAGCTTGGGGTAGGGGGCAGATTCTGAATTTTAACTTGAGGTGTCAAGATTCGAAAGTTCTAAAAAAAAAATAACGATAACAATAGTGGCGGAACCAGAACACTGAGTTAGGGGAGACCGATTTACAAGTATAGTTTAACTTTAATATTATAAATATGCCAAAATTTCATTTTGATCAAATTATAATTTTTTTTAATAAATTCTTCAATTTTAATAAAAATTTTAACTAAAATCTTACCATTTAATTAAATTTAATTAGAAAATTAAACAAGAGTTCAAACTTTTTTGGGCCAAAGAAAGGGTCAGGGCCCACACTGTCCCCTCCACTAATTCCGCCCCTGGATAACAAGTAATATGTTGAAGTAATTATATAACAACTTTTTAATATAAAAAAAAACTACATGCTAATCAAGTTTCTATTACATTTGAATATTTCGGTAAAATTACATCTCTATTAATTTTTTAATTTACATTTAGCTCTCGACTATCCGAAAAGTCATACAAATTTCTTATCTCATTAGAAGTAAATCTCTCAACAAAATTCATTTTCAATATAGACAATCATGTAATCTCGAAGAAATTCATCCCTTTTTGTTGATATAGAGCTCAAATGTTCAATTTTATCTATCCGATTTTTTAAACATTAATTATTATAATATATTTAAGATGTAAAATATGAAAGATTTATATTATTCTAAATCATGAGTGCATCCAACATGCATGAAAAAATTTGTAATATTTTTAGAGTTAAAAGAGTTTGAATCTTTCAGAATGGACTGCAACATTATCTTCTTCATCTGCTTATTTTAATCAGTTCATTATCTTTCAATATCTGATTTAATGCATTCAGTTGAGTTATTTCTTATTGTAGAATGCCAATACAATAATAAAATGCGTTCAAGAAACTGAATATCAGTGTGATAAAACGGTCCACATTTCTAGCGCTTCCAAAGCCGAGCACTAGTCAGTAAAAGATCTCTATTTGTGATAACGGATAAAATAAATAAAAATGATAAAGACATTGCGACACACCTTGTATAACAACAGTTATGTGCAATTTATACTTGCACAACAACGTAGGCAAGTAAAAATCTAATCAAAATACCACATTTTATTCGACAAACTCATCTGTTAATTTGATTTAACAAACAAGCGGGGTCGGATTCAGATCGCAAGTGAGCATATCTTAGCATGTACAAAATGGACCGCTAAAGAACATGCTCCACAATAGTATGAATATTTCTTAATGAAAATTCACTGAGAATTTAATCTAGTTATAATGCTATTCTATGACTACAAGATCCACCCTCCTTTAACCTCTACCAAAAACACAGGCAATTATTCCCTCACCGACTAACTCTAACAACATTTCATCATAAAGAATGGAAATCTACAACCTAATTAGTTCCAAAAGGAAAAAAAAAAAAAACAAAAGATTTTAACCTTTCAAAAGGTACAAAGTGCACTATTTAAACCCCTCGATAACAGGGAAATTACTATCAACACCATTCTGCCTCAGCGCTCTCCCAAATCTCTGGTACCGTCTCAACCGGTTTACCTTCAGTCTAATTGTTGGCACCTTCCTAGCCAATGCCTGCCATATCATTTGCACTGCATCATCCTTCTCACTCGGATACCGATACTCAAAGTACCTATCAACCTCCTGCAACCTTTGCCACATAGCAGTCCACATCTCCTTCCCGATCCCCTTGAGCAACCTCATCAAATAACCCTCCTTGATCGCATCAGCTGCTCTGACAAATATGCAAAATTCAGAGTAGTCCATAACGTCCTCGAAGGGGAGCTCGATGTCGTCAGAGATGATGACTGGGACACAGTGGGACACTATGGCATCAAAGAGGCGGTTAGAGGAAGGGGTGTCACCAGCTATGTTAAGGCAGAACTTGGAGCCATGCATGCCTTGGCTAGCTTTTCTTATGCCATTCGCTTGGATGCTGCCGAACCCAAATTCCACATCTTTTTCATTTCTAAGAAGGTAGTACAGTTCTTGTCTAATGTTACCACCCTGCAAATTGAATATTATTCAATGTTAGGATGCCATATAATTTTTGGAGCAGAACCTAGGGTGACAGTAATTTTTATTACCAACATTATGTTCTCTTATATTGTTTTGACAGTAAAGGTCCAACTGAATTCCAGAACAAGTGCTGTCTTTAAGATTTTGCAAAAATATTCGTCTTTTAGAAGGTTACAGATTCGTTGGATTGTTCAATGTTCGGTTGGCAGTAAGGGCAGTGCATTATATGGTACATGGCTCAAATAAACATTTTAGTTCTTAATTGATGAGAAAAAATTTCCTTATTTAACCAAAGTTAAAAAAAACTGTGGAAAAAGAACATGGAACTGTCTTAAGGAAGAGATAATTAACATTAGCTGGACATTTGCTTATGTGAAGTAACAAGTACATAATGTCATAAAATGTCCAGCTACCAACATAGTGATATAAACATGTTGTTTGCTTTTATTCCAAGTATTACTTCCTTCCAATCTAAGCTAACAATAGTACACCAACACTGAATAATAATATTTATTATTTCTATGTCAGATTTTGTCAAAGATAGTGTTGAAATGGTAAGGATACCAAGAAATGTACCAAATGAAATTTCAGTCACTCAGTATGTCTCAGCAAACATTTACATTAGTAGAGCATGTATGTATCCCAACCATGATCAAAATAGTGCCTACTGCCTAATATAAATTACAATATAGAATAAAAGGATTACCTCTTTTCTATAAATTGCACCTCTGAAGTACAGCAGTGTCAGCCGTTCATCAAAGCCAGCTGAATCATTTACATAAGTCTTCGCCAAGTGTTTATAAGGCGCAATGATATCCTTCTCCAAGTTGGCCACATTTGGATTATACCTCCCAAAATCCGACAGAATAAAAACACATGGAAACAACACTGACCTCGCATCTAACATGCTATTTGGGTGGTGTGCCAATATGACATGATCCCTCCCATTTGACCTCTTATATTCCTCATGACTTGCCAGGTACTTAACCAAATTTTGTTGCAACTTTTTGTTTTGGCTAATTTTCTCCGGTGGAATAACTTTCGAGTAGCGATTATAACTAAGGGAAGAGAAGAATGGCACGAAAATTAGGTCCGCCTGGCTTGGGTCAGTGACTCTGACAGCTGTGCATGGACTGCGTCGGGATGGGTCAGATGAGGACAAAAGATCCAATGTTAGCCAGTATTCTATGCTATGCTGCAAATTTAACCCACCAGGATAACTGGGAATTTTCCTACGTAAATCAGGCCAAATCGAATCTCCATCGGGCTTCCAATCAAGGAGCCCAAAGTGAAATTCTGGTGGCAAATCATACATATAGAGCTTCAAAATTGCATTTTCCAGGTTGCAGTTGTTCAAGCTCTGCAATTCGGTAGTATTTTTTAAATGAGAATCCTCAATTTCATAAACAGAGAGCGTCTTCTCATTAGGTAGGAGGTTCCGGTCAATGAATCGGGGGCGACCAGTGGATCCTAGGTATAACATTGAAGCAACAACCAGGATTATTGCCATGGCAAACCAGATAAAGAGGGTTTTGCGAATTGCAAACACCGATTGAGGGTTTCTTTCAGCCATGGTGATAGAAATGGATGCTGGAAATGCGCAATTATTGGCATGAACGACCTGTTAGCTGAGGTCGGAAAAGAGAGAAAGGCATCAGATCATCACTGAAGTCTCTATCAGGAAATAGAAATCAGAAAAATTGGAGATTCTGAGACATAAACGGCCAGATTTGAGAGTTCCTTCAGTGTGAAACACTAAATTTGGTAAAATTAATACTTTCTTTAGTAAAAATCGCTGGCTTACTGTGTAACTAGAACCGATTAAATCTCACTATTTCTTCTTCGTCAAAATCGGTAGAAGAAAAGAGAGATATAACTTGTACCTCGATCGAATTCGCTGAATTTAGTCGATTAACAATCGACTGGAAGACGATTTACAATGGCGAAGGAGACAAAAAAGAAAGGAGATCACACCTCCATTTAGAGTAGTGATCAAGCCAATAACCCGACAAATTGTAAAGCAGAAGCCTGAAAGAGAGAAAACAAAGGAGAAAAAAGAGAAAGAAACAAATGGGAATAAAGCGAGAAAAATACAGTCTCTCGGTCGAGTGTGCAGATCTGATCTCGCCTTTTAGATATCACGAAGTTCTCTCATGATTTCTGTACCAAGTTACTGAAATATCGGTCCCACCAACTAAAAGAATACTTCGTTTCTATAGACAAATTATTTAGCGACTTGGTACATAGAATGCTACAAAATTTCTTGTACAGAATTCCTATTCTTTGTCACGGTCTAGTGGGTACCGAGTGACTGTGACTGGTAGCAGAGGGAAAGAAACGCGGACAAACGGGTTGCATAATTGCTTCGCCGCTCCGAATCCTTGCGCCAGAAATTACGGCGCTCATTTATTACTATCATTTAAATAAACTGAATTATATTAAATAAAGATGAATATTATTTGACTCGGTCAAAGTTGAGTCAAGATCCTTCCACTATTAAATGTCTGATTTTTTTTCTCTTTTTTTGTATTCATTATTACTTGATCAAAGTGGCTCTATGTTTCTACTTCTCTCTCTTCATTTAAGGAGGAATTAACCTCTCATATTGGATATAACTATTTTACTCATTCTAGTAATCATATTTTTTTTTATATTGAGTAGAATTTTTGTTTTTAAATTTTTTCTTCTTTTATGCTAAAATTAATGAAATGCAATGTTTGACAGAAATTCTCTCTTTTCAATTTAGTGTTTCCATAGTCTTTATAAAGTTTTAACGTTTCAAAATATATTTTAGGAGAAAATCTCAGAAAACAATTGAAATTGTACTAGTTTTCAATATTACTGTCTAAAAAAATTGTATCCTGGAAATCAAAAGAAACCAAATCGATCATTTTCATGTGGTTACATAATTCATGTTTGGAAAAGAATTTGGGTACATAAAAAATAGATATCCTGAGTTACTTGGAATCGTATCCGCTGCTCTTATTTAGCAAGAGCAGGACCCTGCTCTTCTGATCTGGACCGTTAAATTTTCAGATCTAAAACTTATAAAATATACAGCCCCCTGATTTCCATCTGTGGGCGGTCCGATCAAAATTGGGCGGTCGAGATGGAAGAGAGCAGGATCCTGCTCTTATCAAAAAGAGCAGCAGATACGGATCCGAAGTAGGGCGGTCGAGATGGAAGAGAGCAGGATCCTGCTCTTATCAAAAAGAGCAGCAGATACGGATCCGAGTTACTTCGGGTCATTTGTATCTTGATGTATCTAACGATTCGGAATGATTCAAAGTATCTAGTGTATTTATCTTTAATGCATTTAAACTTTTCTCTTCATATTTTTTGCAAAAACTTACGTAGTCCAAAAAATGAGTATATCATATACTCTAGCCCATACTTCTTCAAAATTGATGAAAATGATTTTTTGAGCAACTTCATAAAAATTAAAATGAATCAATTTTTATCGATTTCAAAAAAATTAACAGTCCCAATGAACTAATTATCCATTGTACTCATATTTGGAGTTCACAAAGATTTTGCCTCTTCTTTTTAATGAATAGCGCTATGTTCGAAACTCGTTTCTAAAACTTAATGTATTTAAACAATTTGCATTCATTTGTTCTTTAACTTACGAGACTTCGTTGAATATAATACTGACACTTAATCATTAATACCATTTACTCATTTAACCACCTTAATCCCCTGACCTATGGCTGCAAGAAAAATTCGTTCGAGTTCGATTCGACAAAAGTTCGATATTAGTTCGTTCGATTTCAATTCGAAAATAGTTTCAAATCAAATCAAACTAGTTCGAAATTGTTTTGAATCAAACTCAAACTAGAGTCAGTTCATTAGAAACTGTCAGTGAACTAAAATAGTTCGAATTTTGAGAGATCTGAACCGTCAGATGATATCGAGACTATTGATATATATGTAGTATGTGCTACAAGTTCGTTCGAATTAGTATCAAATCAAACTCAAACTTGACATAGTTCGTTCGAATATTGTTCGCAGACTATATAATTCGAATGTTGTTGATATTTTTCTCCCCCTTTCTCAACTACATTATCTACTCCATCTTCATTTTTATTAGAGATGGTTAATTCATGTATCTTTAATGTTAGCATATTCATCTTCATTCAGATACTCTCTAGTTACTTCACATGCACTATCTCCATTGCTAACATCCTACTATTTATCCTCTTCAATTAGATAATATTTCTCATTTTCATCATCTGCTTTTACTACTTTTCGGTTGAGCAACAAAAAATCTGTAGTTCGTAATTAGTTCGAGTTCGATTCGAATCAGTAACAAATCAAACTCAAACTTCACACAGTTCGTTTGAAACTTGTTCTATTTCAAATCAAACTAGTTCGAAATTGATTTCAAATCAAACTCAAACACAAGCCAGTTCGTTCGAGTTCGATTCGTTTGCAGCCCTACCCTGTCCGTTTCAGAAATCCATTGAATTTATAAATATTCTTTGATCTGCTCAATATGAGCCGTAAGCACATTATTATTCGATGGCAGAAATGCTCTGAATTGATAGATTTGTATACTCTATCCTATAAATAAGTAAAGGTTATAAGTACAAAAATACAACTTGTTCTCATTCTGTTATATTTGACAAAATAGCCCCATGCATTCATCGAATCAAATATGATTTTCGGCACAAAAATTTTTCATGTAAAATTATATGTTTACTATTATGGAAAATATTTCGCGAATCCCAACTTCGATACCGTCAGCGATACCAACTGGACACGTCCAGTTGAGTTCCGACGAAAATTTGTTTTACTTATGATGCATATTGTTTTCGTTATTATGCATGTTGTTTTCGTTATTGTGCATCTAATAACATGCATAACAGTTAAATACCTATGATTTATATGCTAAGTTCAATATGTTTTTTTGTTCTATTTATGATTTATTATGAAAATTTGTTTTACTTATGATGCATATTGTTTTCGTTATTATGCATTTTGTTTTTGTTTTTGTTATTGTGCATCTAAAAACATGAATAACAGTCAAATACTTATGATTTATATGCTAAGTTCATTATGTTTTTTGTTATACTTATGATTTATTATGTTTTCGTTATTATGCATGATGTTTTTGTTATTATGCATGCTATTTGTATTCTTTTTGCATGTTATTTATTTGCATAATAACAAAAAATAACATGCACAATAACAAAAACAACATGCATAATAACTAGAAAAACTTTTCAAAATAAATGCAACTGGATTCGTCCAGTCCGCATCTATGAGCGTAGCGATCCGCGTCAGTGAGCGTAGCGACATTCGTTTTCAGTGGAGCGTCCGATCAATTATATGCATAATAACAAAAACAATATGCATAATACAAAAAACAACATGCATCATAAAAAAACAACATGCAAACTGAATTCAACTGAATCTGTTCTGTTGATATCGATGGTGGTATCACTGAAGCTATCGATATATCAGCTCCCTACTATCATTATTGAAAGGAGTTGCATCAAGCTCTATCAGAAACACACATAGAAAAGTGGGTCCTAGTGTAACTTGCATCAAGCTCTATTGAAATAGGTTGCATCAAGTTCAGAACATGAGTGTTTAGTAAAGAATGATAGATATAAAGAAGTCAACAAATGATCTAATAGTTCAAGGTGATAGTTAATTAAAATACTTTAATTAAGTCATAAGTTATGGAGATTATTGTGTGATGATGAGAAAATGTTTTGACGAATTTTATAGAGAATGGATATGGTCTATCTATACAAGCGCCTCCTAACGGTTATATAACGGTGGAAAACTTAAAAAGAGAATAGTGCCTGGAAGTTTCGTTCTTCGGCCCTTTTCCTTATTCTGGGTTAGTGATGAATATAACCCATCGGTTGTAGCGCAGTACCGCGCTACAGTAAATGAACGGTCTGAATCGACCGTCAACTTTGCGATCGACCGTCAGCGATTAAAATCAGGGAGGCATTTATTATTTGGCACGAATTTTGATGCAATTAGTGAAAATCGAACGGTACAAGTGCTGCGCTACACCGTCCCGCGCAGCACAAGATCTGGTTCCCCGGCTCTGAGGCTCAAATCCCCATCGCTCTTTATTCCTCTTCCGCACTCGATGGAGCCACCACTTTTTGTTTCTTGCTCTTCCATGTGGCTAAGTTTCCGCCTACAAATATGCAATAATCAGTGGCAAATGGAATTGCATGTTAATTTGATGTTTCTTATGCTTATAAATGCTTATGATGTCCCAAAGAATTGAATTGGGCACTTGAATTCCAAATTCAAATCAAAACTTTGTTGTTTTGACCCCAAATGTCGTTGACAGTGAAGCAAATTCAATCAGACTCAAATTCAAATTGTGTCAATCCAAATAAACACTTGTTTGATGTTGCCTGATGATCTAAGGACCTCTCTGGATCAAGGAAAATTAAACTGAACTCCCAAAACTCAAATTGAAACTTTCATTATTTTTATCCCAAATGCACTTGACAGTGAAATAAATCAAATTAAACTAAATCATATGTGAAAAATTAAATTAAATGTTGTTGGATGTTTGTAAATAATGTTTGGACAAAAGAACTTGAACTGAGTCCTTCGAAATCAAAATCAAACTGAAGTTGTGAATGTTTGGTATCAAATCAACTCAAACCAGACCAAAACTAACTAATTCAACTATGCAAATGAAATTGAAATATAAAAGTACTTCATACATGTTCTGGAAGCTCAAAATAATCAAATACAAGTTTTAAAATCAATTAAATAACTTTAAAAATTAAAAATAAGAACAAAATTCGATCTCGGGACAGGTGGCAGAGCTCCACCATCTCTAGTGATCTCCGGCCACCGACGATGGGCCCATTCGACTCCTAACATTCACATGATGTCAAAGGTGCAATCCCATCAAGCTGTCATGGCCTGTGGTTCACTCGACGTTGAAGTCAAGTTTTGGTCAAAGCTGTCGAGAAGAAGAAGAAGGGAAGAGAGAGAGAAAGCTGTCTGTTGAGATCGAACGACCTAAATTCAAAAGCCTTGATCAAATCAGACAGCTCAAATTAAATCTCGCTTTATTTTATGTTGTATAATTATGTAAATATAGCAAATAAAGTTCAAAAAAATTGAAATAAGTATGTAAATTCTTCTAAATTCATGCTCTACATTTCTATAATATATTTTGATATGTTTTGAGCATTTTATCTTACTGTCAAAATTAAAAATCAAATAAACATCATTTTCTTTTATTATAAATGGGTAAAATTGATAAAAGTCCAAAAAATGTGCAAAAGTGTATTTTCATGAAATTAAATACAAGAAAATTCCTTTTTTCGTAAAAATGTCAAAAGAAAATATACAAAACTATACTTTCAAATAAATAAATTTCATATTAGAAGTTTTGAACAAAAAATAAAATATATATATATAATATTTTTCTTTTACAATAGGCAAAATGATATTTTCGAAGTATATTTTTTGCACATAAATAAAACAAAATCTCCTTTCTTTAAAATATTAAGGGAAGTAAAACTTTCACAAAAATATTATATTAAATAAAATCTCTTTTCAAATGCATAAATCAATTTTATAGATCAAATTTCTCAAATAAAAATATTAAAAGTAAAATTGTTCAATACCTTATTTTATACAAAATTGCTTTGACCAAAAAAACATATAAACATAAAGGGAATATAAAATTGCACAAGTTCATGAATTCATTTTATGTATGAGAAAAATAACATGAATGTCTTGGAATGAAATATGTCTTCCAAAGGTCTTTATCATACATGATATGGCAAGAAAATATCAAAACATAAAATATAAATAAAACAAGTCTTGTGAAAAAATCAATAAATTAAAAAATCCCCTGTAAACAAAAGAAAACACTCAAAAACATTAAAAGAGCAAGAAAAGCATTAAAGTGTAAACAAGAAGCTAAAAATCTTATAAGACCAAATTCAAATTCAAATAAAATAATTCTTTCTTTTATATACAAAGTCTTGTATATATCTTCTTATATATGAAGGATGTGAAGTTATGTTATGATTCATGACTCATAGATCATTAAAACATAACATTCAAACTTTTTCCCTTTCTTCATGAAACAAAACACATTTTTCATGAAAGCACAAAAGAAAGATAAAAGAGAAATGGAGATCTCCTTAAGGAAACACATGTCCTTTGTCAAAATTAAACATGTATCCAAATATACAAAATGAAGGAAATCCAAACACATGCCCAAATAAAATAAACACATGTTCAAACAAGTATAAAAGAATAAAAGTAATATAAATATTGGAGTGAGGTGATACAAGAACTTTAGCTCGTAATATTCGTCAAAATGGTCATTATAAAGGGTTTCAAAAAACAACTTGGCACTTTTAAATTAAATCAAATCGCTTTAGAAAATTGCCTTGTGTTATTCAGTATATTTTCTTCATCACTTGAAAATCATGGGTATTAAGGACTGAAATAATATCTCATTTAAATAATGATAGGGGCTTGTGCCTGATCAGGACATAGGAACTCAGGACATCATTGGTCAAAATAAACAAAGCTCTGAAAGATTGCGAACACCCAAGTCACAAAAGAAATCATGTGCATTTGAGGTGATCTGTCCACTTTTTCCAAAATGATATGCCTCCTCAGGTCGAAGTGATGGAGGAAGGGGTGAGGCGTAGAAGGGCGACCGACAGCAGTATTTTGCGGAACCACTTGATGAAACTAACTTGGATCATGACATTGATATTTTGTCATGGTGGAAACTCAAATGTCCAAAGTACCATATTATGGCTAGGTTAACAAGGGACATTTTGACAGTCTTAATTTCTTCAGTGGCATCAAATCCACCTTTAGTATGTTGGCAGAACACTAAGCCTTATTATAAGCTTTCTAAATGATGACAACATTGAAGCTCTGATTTATACCCAAGATTGGTTGTATACTTTAGTTGCTGGTATGTTTTTTTGTTTCATTTCTTACTGCATTTCCTTTATACCATGTAATTTTGTTCTAAATAGCCAATTTTTTAAATAGCATTTTTGTTGTAAATAGCCAAATATGAAGTTTGGAGAAGACGAAGGATTTAAATAACATCTCAGAACCCTTCTGTTACAGAAACTCGTTATAACGAGTTCTCCATCCGTTACAACGGGTTGTAACTGGTCTCTCTTCTTTCTGTAACACAAGCAATATTTAAATCTCCAACGGCTAGTTTTCAAACTTCAGACCCGTTATAACAGGTTCCAAGCCGTTACAACGTGTTTCACACTCGTTGTAACGAGTTTCATAACGCAAGCAAAATTTTTGTTTTGACTTGTGAATTAATTTGCTGCTATGCTTCCAAATTGGTCTTTGATATTATTATGGCTCATCTCAACTGTCAAAATGTGTTTTGTAATCATGCAAATGTTGGAATTGAGACGTCAATTCCAATAAATTAAGTTGGACTACGTGTTATATGATTACATACATGTCATGTACTGTCACTAATGTTACGAGAAGTAACAGTTGGAAATGCCGCTAAATGTGATTAATTAATATACAAGGCATATTACGTATTTCACCAAGATTTTGGGCACGAATGCATATAGAACTTAACCAAATTGATTATAATTATTGATGGACTAATTATGATCAATTAATGTATATATGGGTCCTAGTGTAAAGTCAGAAATATTATTTGGGCCAAACCCAACTTGATTTGGATCAAAACCCAAGCAAAACAGCACAAAACGAGATCTATTGTGGCCATAATAAGATTCATTATGGCCGCAATCTCTTTAGCTTGAGCCAATCTCTTGCTCTTTGGCATATGCATCGTCTTTAGCTTGAACCAATCTCTTTATGATGCAAATTTTCTTCTGAATCCGTCATGCCTTTCTCCTTGATGACTTCAAGAGCTATCTCCATACAAGTCCTTTGTTTCTTTGCAACAAGGACTAGTTTATTCTCTACTTCACCTCCCCCAAGGTTAATTTATTCTTCGTCATCTTCGCTCTCTTCGGATTCACTTAACCAAGTAACTTACATTGCTTTCCTGTTAGTTCTCTTGAAACGTCTTTCTTTTGATTTCTTCTTTGGAGGAAAGATGGCATAACAATTTTAAATATTACGAACTTCTTTGTTACATGTTAGGCAAACCACCTTTTTTTCTTGAGTTATCATCTCCTCATTCACTTTTCTTTCAAAGCCTATGCTTCTCTTGATAAGCTTGGCTAGAAGATCATTATCCTTAGAGAACACTTTATAGAGGTTTTGGTAGATGTCTTCACTCGACTCAAATTTATACGCTATGTTATATGAAGATTATGCGAGTAAGGCCAAGATCTTGATAGAGGTTGTGCATTTTTCTTTTTTGTGATTATCTTCATGTGAGCATAATTGAGCATACACCTCCTCAGTTGGTATGTAATGCATTTGAGTATTGGAGGTCTATGGACTCTTTGGTTAAGATAATACCATCAGTTTCATACTTAAGTATGCAACCATCCTTAACAACTTTCCAAAGCTTAAGTAGAGTAAGGTATTTACCATACATCTCTTTCAAAAAGAGAAATTCTTACATCCTACATAAAAAAATGGTGATTCTTTCACAAACTTCAAATGTGTCATTTTTCACAAGACAAGATCAAGAACAATCTTGATTTGGTATAATTAACTAGGTATGAACCTTCGTGGTATGATAATAATTGTTATATCGGGGTCCTAAGGTCAAACACAATATGCGAAAGCATTTTAATAATTTCAGTTCAAACTTCTGGACCTTAATCACCTAATTAAAATCACAATCAAGTAAGTACTAATAATAATTGAGCAATTCAAGCAATAAAGTGCAAAGATAATAAAGAGATAGTAAAGGGCAAGAGAGCAAGAGAACACACTATGTAACGTGGTTCGGCCTACAAATAAACTGGGCTTACATCTATGGGACCCCCGGATCCAAAAATACCTTTTGAGATCGATGCCACTAAATCACAAGTATTCTTACAATTACGGAACCTATCTTAGATTTCTTATCAACAAGACAACTTATCTTAAATTCCTAAACCTTTGCAAGGGGCTACACTGCTCTACAAAGTCAAACATGTCTGATTGACAACACAATCAAGGACGGTGATGCTCTACATAACATAGTTCACCAAACTAAAACAATAACAAAGTGTTATCTTGGATTGACAATTATCGAATTAGCTATCCTAAATAATCTCAAGGTATGGATGCTGAAGGAGAAGACACATGTGCTCTTTCTGATGCTCAATTAGATGCTTGTAAACTTGGAGATGGCTTTCCTGATGCTTCTGGTTCGAATCTCGAAGGTATATATAGGTTGTGAACATCCTGAAGTCTTGAATTCTTGATTGGAAGCCTTGTGTTACATCAAATGCCTAACCCGTTATAGAACTTGCTGTAACAGGTTGGCTCCTCTTCCAAATTGCCCTTCAATGCATCTCTGGCTGACTTCTGGACCCTCCTGAGCAGAAATCCGTTATGACGGGTATGGAACCAGTTATGATGGGTTTGCCACCCGTTGTGACGGGTGTGGGATACATTACCATAACACATGCCTCTGCCAACTGCGCATCTGACTTGTCTTCTGGCTCTTCTCTTCTTCAATTCGTTACAACAGATTGATAACCCGTTGTGACGGGTAGGCAACCCATTGTGACGGGTAGGCAACCTGTTATGACGGGTTCTCCTTGCGTTACCATAATGCAAGGCTCTACCAAACCTTTGTTCTTGTCCAATTTGCTTGATCTTGATATCTATGTGATTGTTTTGACTTGTACATGCATGTTTGAGCATTTGCATCATCATTATGTCCATGTATAAACCTGCAACTCACTAAAACTCAATTGTGCAAGATTAGTACTAATTTATTTTGCAAATTATCAAACCAAAGAAGAGCTAATCTAACAAATTTAACTTGGATCATTGGTTCTTTCTTGTGAATGTGAATGCAAAGAATGGTGGCAATTTTGGAGATGTATGGTCCACCGATGAAGTAACACCAGATGATACTATCTGTGGAAATTGAAGTCGTGTTCGATGTCAGTAATTGTATCAGTTATCATTTTATGCCAGATTAGCGTGTTGTCTTATTGCTTTCTTGTTAGTTGGTTGTTTAATTGGGTTTAGTTTAAAATTATGGAGACTGTCACTTACTCTCTTTGGCTCCTCGAATTTCTAGCGATGATTTTCAATGATGATTGATGTATTTAATTTTTTTAGTCATTGGCTGAGTTTGGTAATATCTGAGAAATAATTGAGGTCTGGATTGAAGGGTTATATATCTTGAATGTAACTGTGATTTAGGGTAAGAAGTATATTTTGGATTTAACTGGCTAGGGACATGTAGTGAATTTCAGACATTTCAAACTTTTGAAGGATTATATATGTGATTTTCAGGCTTTTTTGTTGTAAGTGAACATCATATGTAATTAATGTTATAATCAGATGTAATCAATGTTATATAATTTTTTTCAGTCAATTTGAGTTTCAAAATCAAACAGTTAAAACAATTTGAACGTTTATTTAAACAAAACGTTTATTTAAATGAAACGTTTAACAGAATAAAATTTTATTCGTTAAATAAAAACCAAAACACGAAAAAGCATTTCGTCTGTTGAACGAAACGTTAAACGAATTATAAGACTTCCGTTAACATTCTGAACGTTTTACAAGCCTAACAAGCATTTCCAAAACAAAACAGAAAACAGGCCCAACTAACTAAATAGATGATATTAAGAAACATACAAACATAAATAAGACAGGCCCAACCCGTGACCTTAGCTATATTGCTCTCTTCAATCCCTGCGAGCGGGTCCCCTTTGTCAGTACCTTCTCCCTCCCCCAAACCCTTGTTTCTTTTAATTTGGAGGCGTGAAGCCCCTCCTATTCACTTCCACCTCAACATCGTCTGATACGAAGCCGAAGCAGAAAACTATGGCCTCTTTCAAAGTCTCTCTCTCTCTCTCTCTCTCTCTCTCTCTCTCTCTCTCTCTCTCTCTCATACACTGAATATAATTTTGTATTTTAGTCGATAGCCATTTTTCTTTTCCTTTTTTATTTATTTTGTGACTAACTATCATAATTCCGCCCTAAATTGCAGATAATACTTGGGTCTTC
This sequence comes from Eleocharis quinqueflora, assembly GCA_964058865.1. Lineage (NCBI taxonomy): Eukaryota > Viridiplantae > Streptophyta > Magnoliopsida > Poales > Cyperaceae > Eleocharis > Eleocharis quinqueflora. Next base: position 131,271 of record CAXKVX010000042.1, on the reverse strand, counting down.
TTCAGCATCCCGCAAACAGATCCTCTCTGAGATGGGATATAATTTCAGTGTCATGGTACTTTTTCCATTTCACCCCTCCACATTTCTCTTGCTTTATGCTGTCTCAAAATATAGCATTTTTGCTATTCCCGTGCACAAGCTTGTCCTGCCCTCAAGCAATGTAAAATAATCATAGAGAAAAATGTACCTATATTGTTTATTTTTATATTTAAATTTTGAAATTTGTTGGTAGGGTGCAGACATAAATGAAAAGCAGATTAGGAGAGAGAAGCCTGAGGATTTGGTTATGGCTCTAGCTGAAGCTAAGGTTACTCTAAATCTCAAAAGTATTTCACACAAAATTGCTTTGCTGCCTTCCATTATAGTTTTTGGTGGTTAGTGTGTGTGTGTCTTTGGGGGTGGGGGTGCTAGGTGGAATTAATTGGGCAGCACTGGTAACAGATAACAGTACTTCTCAGTTTGGTTATACATAGTATGTAAACTCTGAAATTGCTGTATTTTTGAGCTTTTATGAATGAAAACTGACAGCTTGAAACATTGCTTGATTAAAGAAAAAATTAATAGAAGGGACATTTGGTCAACTAGTTACTTTCATGAGGCTGAGTATATGGTTCTGTTTCAGTTTGTTCTAAACTTCCTGATAGTAACAAAGGAAATAAATTTGACCCACACAATAAAGGTTGTAAGAATTGCAAAAGTAAAGGAACTTTTTTAATATTTAAATAAATTATTCAGACAGATGCGATAATAGCCAAGCTCAAAGAAAATGGTTTTGAAGAAGGCACCTCTGAGCCGACCCTTTTGATTACAGCTGATCAGGTACAGTTTGGTGTAGTTGTTTGTATATTAAAAATGGAAGTAACCAATGCCCAGTTCTCATAATGTTGTAGTTTTGCAAGTGGAGTCTTTGCTTCTCTGTATATTAATTATTCTTCTTTTTAATTTTTTTTTCTTTTACTTTCAAGTTTCACCAAGTCTGGAAGAATTGCTGAATGACAGCAACTAATATTGTAGTTATGCACATGATATTTGGATATTGAAATTGGTTGAAGGAAAAGTTGAATTTGGAGCCTACATTGACACAGGACATAAATTTGGTTTTTGGAAATTTAAGTCCTACAGAAAACGAGAACATTGGATTCCCAAATTTACAAGGAATGCATGTTGAGGGTACTTCACCGTGTACTGAAAGTTACTGCTGGTTGGCATTGAAGGACAAAATGCTGGGGTTAGATTAATGAGCTTTTGTTATATTTGGTCACAAATGTGGGGGTTGAGGCTTATCACTCCTAAAGTACAGTAAGACAAAGGAAAGAAAATAGTGTTAATCCTGCATTGGAGTACATGCGTTTGTGTGTGTGATATTTCAGGTTGTGCTTCATGGAGGGGAAATAAGAGAAAAGCCAAGAGATGCTGATGAGGCACGCCAATTTATTAAAGGTTGTTGTCATCTCTACAGTGAATTTTCTTTTACGGCACACTGAGCTAGATGGAAATCATGGAACTTCTCTTATTTTGCTTTCAGGTTACTCAAAAGGCCATGCATCAACAGTTGGATCTGTCATGGTGACAAATTTAAAGACTGGGGTTAGAAAGGTTGACTGGGACAAAGCTGAGGTAATTTATAATTAAAATTACCAGCTTCTGATACCTGTATATCAAAGTACAAGAAAGGATGAGTTTTAACTTTTCCCAACAACAAAATAATAATAATAAAAATAACAGACATGCTATGCGGGTAAATCTATCATCTAATGTTCATAGAAGTGTTCAGAAAGAAATTGGCATTGTCACAAAAGAGCCCTAGCATAAGAGATTAATTTCATCCCTAAAGTTGAGAAGAATTGCAGAGTATAGGGCCAATTTATGTTCAAGTTGATTTCAATTGTGGCTTAATGCAACAATTGAACCTAACTGGTTCTTAATGTTGAACTAGTTTCTCAAAGAAAATTAAGTTATTCCAAGCTTAATAACGACTATATTTTAAGTAATAAAATTGTTCGATGTTATGCAGATATACTTTCACGAGATACCAGAAGAGGTTATTGACAGCCTGGTAATTTTCTTGGTCATCATTTTATCCACTAGAAGGTTATGCTTTCTATAGATTTAGTTGAATTAATAGATAAGCTTTGGATTTTTTTTTCCTGTTCATGTTTTCTAGATTAAGGAAGGAGATGTTCTCTATGTAGCCGGTGGGCTTATGGTAGAACACCCTTTGACCTCCCCTTTTGTAGAAGCGATGGTTAGTTCTCTCTGTCTCTCCCCCTTTGTCCAAACCATGGTTAGCTTTTCCTGCCACCCTCCCTCCTCTTCTCCCCCTCCCTCTCCATCCTAACATTCTATCAAAAGTTTAAAATATCATACTTTGTCTGTCCGGTATAACAAGCTAAATGAAATATTCAGTGTATTGACCTTGCTGAACTAAACCAGTTTATTTAGATGCCAGTTTGTAATAGTCACCTAGGCCACATAGCACTCATCATGCAACTTGAAGTTCTAGATGCCTTAATGAAGCCTTGTTTTGTGGTTGTAACTTGTAAGCATTCAAGGTTTGGAACTTGAATCATGTATTTTAATTAAGTTCGGAGTAACCAGTAGATTGAATGAATGAAACAAAATAGGAAGTCTTAAAAAATGGTTAAACTAGTAGCAAACTGCCTGGACCGTGTCTATTCTTATAGAGATCTTTCAAAGTTCAGTATATGGGATTTCTTTTTTTATTGTAAAATTTATGATGGAAAACTTTTATCAGGTGGGAACCATTGATAGTGTGATGGGACTACCGAAGGCACTTACAGAGAGACTCATAAAGGAGGTTATTCAGGAGATATGAAATTTATTGCCTTTTGTTAATTTTCCATGCCATAGGACAACAATAGATTTGAAATTAGGGGAATACAATTTTCTGGATTTTGGCATGTAATGCCTCAATTCAATGTCATATTTACATGTCATTCCTAGTTATGTAATATTTGGTATTTTAGTTTGATGGTTAACTCAAAATTAATCAAACATTGGCATGGCCACTAAAATTGTGATTTTGAGCTTTGTATAGTAATTGAATTGAATTCTTCGTCTAGAGGAGAAAACAGGAGAGAATAGAGCTTTGTATAATGGTCATAGATCTGGAAATAGCACCATCTGTGCAGCACATTTCTGGACAAAGAAGAATGAAGTGAGAACTGTTTGTAAATCACATTTATGAGCATAGTGTGCACGGGTGTGAATGCGGGTGTCGTATATGACACGATGTTGGTGTGATGATACGTCATTTTTAAAACAAAATTTAGAATACGACAGACTATATATAAAATAATAAAAATTATATTATTATTAAAATATTTTAATAAAATATTTTAATAATATAACAACTTTATAATAAATAATATAAATTGAGCAAGGATATGGTAATATGCATAGTACATCTCATTCCATACTATGCGGCTACGCATGTTTAATTTACTGAATAAATTGAGATTTAAGTTGTTCAATAAATTCTTTGTATCAAAATTTTGTAGGAAATCAAATTTCGTAATTTTTAGAGCTTTTTTGCTATTCTTTAAATATTTTTTAAAAACAGTAAAAAATAACACTTTTGTAATGTTAAATCTGGGTTGTTTTTAAAAAATAGAAAGAAAGCTTTAAAAATCACGAAATTTGATTTTATACAAGATTTCGATATGAATAATTTATTGCGCAACTTAAATCTCAATTTACATATTAATAGTCATATAGTATGAAAGGGGTGTTCTATGCATATTACCATATCATTGCTCAAATAAATTATAAAACAATATAGAATTAAAATTTTCCAAATATATTCTAGCCGTATTCTATTGTATTTCAGTCATATCATGTCCTATCTTAGCCGTATCATGTCGAATCTGACCAGTCAACAATATTAAAATAGTACGATACGCCACCTGAAATATTGAATGCATATCGCACGTGAATCTGTATCGAATACGTATCTGATATGGAGTGCGACAGAATCTGAGAGTATCCGAGAAACTAATTTTCGCCAATAATTATTTGGTGCTTTGAATGTTCACCGACAACCCTTCGAATTTGACCAATCAACAATATTAAAATAGTACGATACACCACTTGAAATATCGGATGAATATAGCACGTGAATCTATATCGAATACGTATCTGATACGGAGTGCGATAGAATTTGAGAGTATCGAGACAACTAATTTTCGCCAATAATTATTTGGTGCTTCGAATGTTCACCAATAGTTTTCGCTTTTGCGTTTTTTTCACGGGCAATTAATTTTCGAAAGAAACTAGAAAAAGAAATTAAACTCATCATCTCAAATTGAGAGAAATAAGAGGTCAATTGCAGGGAAGCATTTCTAGAGAAGGCATTTAAAGGGCTTCGATCAACCACCTCGCATCTAGGACTATCAACAAATTAAGTTTTAAACGTTTTGCATTTTGTTTTGTCATGACGCAACGTTAAACACAAGAAATTTTTTTGGTATTTATTAAACGCAATGTAAGACGCAAATTAAAATATTTTGGTCGAGTTAAATGCAAAGAAAAGACAAGAGATTCGTTACGTTTCGTTTAATCATTTCTTACGTCTATATGAAGTATATAAAATCGTTCTTATATAAGTTAATAAATCATCGCCCTTTCGTATTCCTTAAGCGTTAAGCGTTCTGAAAATTGTAAATAAAAAAAATTAAAATATCGATCTTCTCGAAGAGTAAAGTGCATTTTTTACTTCTTTATAGTCATAGACTTATACTAAATTTTCAGTTCATTAAAGCACATTTTCGTTTCGTCTCCTTCTAGAATACTTTGCGTCTTCACCTCTTCTTCTCGAGGACTTCCTGCATCATTTCTCTCTCTTCTCTTAAGGTAATTTCATCTTCCATTTCTTTTAAGCTTTCTCTTAAGCTTGCTTCCCGTGCATTTCAATGTTTGTATGTATGCAATACCCACCAAACCCTAAACACAACATTCAATGTTCATTATTACTTATTAGTCCAAAATTGTGATCGCTTTGCAATTAGTCCAAAATTAGTTCACTGATCAATATTGAATGATTGCACTCTCAATTTATTAACTGGTCGCTTTCATGATTCAATTAAATTAAATTTTTGTGTGTTAAGCTTTAGGGTATAATCACTTATGAGTTGGTTTAGGATTCAGAGTTTAGGACTTTAGTAGTTTAAAAATATATTAAAACTGTTCATTGTTTTTAGAAATGTTCATTGTTATATAATAATAGATGGACCAATTATAGTAATAAAAATGTTCACTGCTAAATAGTAATAGATTGACCAATTATAGTATTGTTCAAATTTTAGGAAGTTTTAAATTACTATATATATTAGTGGTATAATCTTTCTTTGAAACAAATAGATCTAGAGAAGGCTAGGCAGGTAGTTCGTGGTCAAGAACCTAGATTGGTTGACTTTAGCAAGACCACAAGAAAAGGAAAAAAAAAGTAGCACAGTCATCCAAGGAAAAGGGAGCAACACAGAGCAACAAGAAGAGAAAAAGGAAGCCAAACAACATCAAGGGCAATGACAAGGACAAGGGGAGCAACAACAAGAGCAAGGACAAAAAGAAGAGGAGAGAGTGAGACTCTGTTTAAAATACAATTTTTGAAAACACAATATATAGTAAGAACATTCTATTTATTTCAGATTCAGTAAATTGGACTCTGTTGGAGCAATTGGATGATCGAGATGTGGATGAGGATGAGGATGAGCATGCGTTTGAATGGGGAAAGTCGTGTGAGTGTGATCGAAGTCCTAATTGAGGAATGACTTGTATAAGTTTGTATAAAAGTTTCTAACTCTTGTTTTTTTATTGTGTTTGTATAGAATTTACAGGAGGTTTTTGCTTGTCTAAGCTCTGACTTGTTGTGGTGGAAAACAATTTTTTCAGAGAAAGATGAGGGTTGTGGTGGAAAACAGTTAATGTTTAATGTGATGAAAATAATTAATTTATTTGTTATACCTATGTTTTAATTTGTTGACAATGTGATTTTAGTGTTGATGTGGGATTTCAGGATTTTATTTTCAAATTGTTTTGGTTTTGTTGTTCATCATTAGTAGTTTTAAACGTTCAAATAATTGCACGTATTGAACGTTTCTTACGTTTAACTAAAAGCAACGTTTCAACACAAGGAGAAACTCTTACATTGATTATACACAACATAAGACGCAAGAGAAAATTTCTTACGCTCTTAAAACACAACATAACCAAGAAGGTATTAGCGTGATCGTTTCGTGTATTTGACACTGCTCCTCACATCTGTGATATGTCTCACGGAAAGGGAAAGGGAAAAGGAAGCACTTCGAGTTTGGGTTCAAATCCAAAGCAACTGTTTGCGTCTTTGCGAGGTGAGGGCAAACCATAAACATAGACACATATTTATTCGACCAGTATCCTCTGGTGCATTTTTTGCACCAGAGAGGTGTGCTATCAGGATCGTTGGATTAAGATCATACGCTCGACCGCCAACGATATGATTAAGGAAGATTTTTGTATTGTTAAATCAGGAACATTTAAAGTAGATCAGAAGTTCCGAAAAAGTTTGCACCGCTCTGGTGCACCAGATGATATGGTTCACATATTGATTAGCGGGCAGGGGTGTAAACGGATCGGATAATATCCTATTTTTTATCGGATACGAATATGGATACTATTTTACCAGATACGGATGCTGATACAGATAATTTTTTACCAGATACGAATATGGATACTATTTTGATTTTTGAACCGGATATGGATACGGATTCGGATAATTATCCGAATCCGTATCTTACAGATTTTCGAATATCCGCCAAATATTGAGGCCCAAGTCCATTTTATTTATGTTTGTTTCTTTATAGATAAGTAAATTAATTATATAATTGTTTCATTTATTGATAATATTAGAAAAATAAATCATAAAGACAATACTTATTGCAACATTTTAATTATCGCACTAAATTTATTTTATAATATTATTAATTTTATTGTTGAAAAATGACATATTAATGATTTTTTTTCGTAATGTACTTATTACATTTAATTATTCGAATTATATTCGTATTTGCATCTGTATCTGTATTCAAAACTATTCGAATTCGTATTCGTATCTGAAAATAATAACAGATACGGATAAAGTAATGCTATTATTCGTCCGTATCTGATCCATTTGCACTCCTGTCTGGAAGAAACAAGCAAGTCGGGTAAGGCACGTGCCCAACACCAACTATAATCTCTTTCAGTGTGACGAGGGTCTAGGTGGTCAGAAATTGAATCAAGACTCAAGATCTAAGGGAAGCGCAAAATTGATGGACTCGGTCACCGACATGTGGATTCAATGATAGACGCATTTTGTACGCGTCAGAACGCGTAGTCCGGTAAGATATTTTGACCAGTATTCACGTATTTTAGTATTACTCAGTGCAAAAGCATGTAAGTACAAGAAATTGGAGAAGAAACGAACGTCGAATTAAAACCCTAGACGTTAAGATGCTCAAAATAGATCAAAGAAGACTTCTCTTTCAGACGTAAGGATTTACTTGCATTCGCCAGACTTCCCTGTAGCAATCCAGAAAACTCAGAGAGAAATCTTTGTGAACGCAAGGGATTCTTTGCGGATGCAAAGATGACCCTCTCCAGACCAAGAGAGCTCAAGGCCAAAAGCCATCCTGTGGTCAAACATTTTTCACTTCACCTACGGTACAACACAATCCATCCTGCTCTTTCAGAACGCTATCATCTAATTCAGACCTAGATCTTTCTCGTCTCTCTTCTTCCACCGATCTGTTACTGTTTTGATCACCGCAGCTGCTCTCTCATTTCACATTTGAGATCTACTCAACTATCTGTTGTTCTTCCTTCCTTCGTAACCGACCGAGCATCTTTCTCTTCAGATCTGGTAAGTTGAACTAATATTTCAACAATTTGTGAGTTTAATTAATACGAGTCGAGCAACTGACCTAGCTAATCAGCGTTTGCTGAATAATATTCCAGCAATTAGTTAGCAGACAAAAAAAGCTGAAAGAAGAGTTGCTCCCAGTTTTTTTTTGGGAAATTTAGCAATATGCACAATAAAAAAGTCAACTCCTCAAAGTGGCATCACAACACACCAAATTATCTAAATACTATTTAAACCATGAGTTAATTGTAGTTATGTAATTATTTCCCTCATAAAGTGAATTAAAAAATAACAATTTATCTTAATATTCAAACTGCCCTTCTGTCTATCCTCCCTCCCTCCTCCACCTCCTCCTCCTATGATCAAGTCTCATTTCTCACCATCCCACTCTCCCTCCTCCTCCCGCTCGTTGAAAGTGGTAATCTCGAATTCTCGAGCTTGAAGCCGAGGCATGAGATGTCGAAGGCAGACGACTCGAAGGCCAAGAGCTCGACTTTCGTCACAAACTTACACATATATTTTTTGTCAAACTTCTTAATTTTATTTTTTAGTACGAACTGACGCCAATGTGTTATTTAAATTATTTTCAATTGTTACTTTTACTTTTGTATCATTCAAAAAATTATGTGAAATATTGAAGTTTGTGAAACCCACGAAACCAGCAAAATCCGACCGCCTAAATAAAATATGTATTCGATGGTTTTTATTTTTAGTTAGTTGGTTACGGGTTGAAAACACTACAGTCCGAATGACATCTAACGAGTTGAAAAACTATACGAAACCCGACCAACCCGACACATTTACACTCCTACCGCCCGTGGTCCGACCCGTGACCGACCTAAACCGAGGTGCAAACCCGCCTTGACCCGTGGACGTGAGTCCCATTTTCCCCGAAACCCGTCCCAATCCGTGATCCGACCCGACCCGTCTCATGGCAAACCCGCCGGGAACCCGCCCGACCAGTGCAAAACCCGTGGTAACCCGTGCCATACCCGTGTGAACCCGCCCGACCCGTGATAAACCCGTGACAACTCGTGATAAACCCGTGACAACCCGTGATAACCCCGTGATAAACCTGCTCGAACTCGTGACAAATCTGCGGAATACCCGGGAATAACACACCTTTGTGTCATTTCACCGGAAATAAAACACCTCGGTGTCTATTCCAAGTCAATTTGTGTCATTTCCAACTCAAAAAAAATTCAAAAATATTAAAAATAAAAAAAAACTGGCGGGAACCCGACCCGTCCAAACCCGTGCCCGTCCAACCCGTCCGGGTTTACCACGGGTCGGATTGCCCCCTTACCCTACCGGACCCGTGATAACCTGCCCCGCCGTATCCGTGGATCCGCCCGGGTTGGACCACGGGTACCCGACCCGCCCCGTTGTAAATACTCTAGGGAGGACCGATATGACCACTCCTTAGTACAAATTAAAAAAACTTAATCTGCTTCTTAAACCTTGTTACCAAATAAGCATTGTAAGATTAAAAATATGTTTATACACATTCTGCTCTTATCAATATTGTAAAATTAACCATAGTCAAGTGATCTCTCTTATTTAAATGTATAGAACTTATAAATATTTAATTCTAGGAAGTGTTGGATTTTATAATCGTACGTGCCATATGGGACGCCATATGAAACGACAAGTTTATGGACTTACGTGTTATACAATTATATATTAATTATATGTCATTAATATCCATAATCAAGTGATCAATAAAGTATATTTACATATGGATATAAAGTGTTATAGGAAAGGACCCTTTAATGTGCAGAAATCATAGTTGTAATTAGCAATTTATTGATGGACTGAATTGCAAAATTACCATGCACCTTTTCTAAAAGGCACCTGGTCCTCAAAGACAAGTCATCCTCTCTCTCTCAACAAAAAATTTACAGAAAAATTACTCTAAGTAATTAGAGAAAAGATTAAGGAAGAGCAGAGATCGTTGTAGAGCCTCTCCATCGGATTTTACAAGGAGTTGCCGCGTAAGGGAAAAAGGGAACCGGCGATCGTGACTTGCTCTTTTGGAAGACCCCGCTGCCACACCGAAGAGTGGAGAAGAGAACACAAGAGGAACAAGAAGAGAAGGGCCGCACCGCTGTCCGGATACAGAAAAGCGTCAATTCCGAGAATTTCAAGGCATGGAACAAGGTTAGGCTTCCGCTCAAGTTTCCGGTTCTCTCTAGTGGTCCTAGGATTAATACTAGAAGTATTATCAGGAAGTGGTTTATTTTTCCTTAAATTTACTCTTTTTGCCGAAGGCAGTATTTGATTAGATATAATATCTAATTTATCATTCTTTACTTTGCACAGAAACATCACCCTTAGGAACTAATTTTGTAATTTCAGCTCCCATTGAGAATGGATGGTAGTATTGTGGCATCTGCACTTGTAAAGATCGTTTGTGAAAAGATTAGCTCATCACTTCTAAATGAGTTCAGTTTGTTATGGGGTATCAAGAAAGATCTCAAGGCACTCGAAAGCACCATATCAACTGTGAAAGATGTACTAGAAGATGCCGAGGAGTGTTGTATAACGGATAAGCAAATATACAATTGGTTAAGGAAGCTCAAAGAAAATGTATATGATGCTGATGATATTTTAGGCAAGTTATATTTGGAAGCCCAGAGACGAAAGGACGAGTCACATGGTAAAAAAAGTAGAGTTATGGACAAATTGTCTAAATTGAACCCATTAAAACAGTTAAAGTTGGCCCACAGTATCAGGTCGATAAATAAAAAGCTCGATGCCATAGCCGCAGAAAGAGAAAAGTTCCATCTAAAAAGTAAGATAGTTAAGTACAGAGAAATTGATGTTAATTATCAGGACACATGGTCCATGATTGATGAAGGTGCAATATGTGGAAGGGACTGTGAAAAGGAGGAGATCATAAGTTTGTTAATGCAGAGTGATGGTCAAGAGAATATTTCGGTGATTTCAATTGTTGGGTTGGGTGGACTTGGCAAGACCACCCTAGCTCAATTAGCCTATAATAATGAGAATGATTTGAATGGATATTTTGATTTTAGAATATGGGTTTATGTATCTCAGAACTTTGAAGTTAAAAGAATTGTGAGAGCAATGATTGAATCGGTGACTCAAATCAAATGTGAGATTGATAATTTGAATTCACTTGGTGAAAGGCTTAGAATTGAGTTAAGCAGAAAAAAGTTCTTACTTGTTTTGGATGATGTTTGGAATGAGAACCAACAAGAATGGGAGAAACTTAAATGTGCCTTGAATGCTGGTGCATCGGGAAGTAAAGTCATTGTGACAACACGGTCTATGAGAGTTTCAAAAATAATGAAAGCCACGTCCATTGCCTTGAAAGAATTGTCAGAAGAGATGTCCTGGACTTTGTTCAAACAACGAGCTTTTTGTGGAATTGAGAGAGAATTGCACTCTAGGATCCTAGAAATCGCCAAAGAAATAATGAGAAAATGTGGGGGAGTACCACTAGCTTTGAATGCTTTGGGGAGTAGCATGCAATTCAAAGATAACATTGAGGAGTGGATAGCTGTAAGAGATGGTGATATTTGGGCACTGGGAGATGATGGAAATCAAGTTATGAGATCTCTAAAATTGAGCTACATGCATTTGCCACCATCCCTTAAAGAGTGCTTTACTTTTTGCTCCATCTTTCCCAAAGGAGAACAAATTAACAAATTAGAGCTTATTAATCAGTGGATAGCACATGGTTTAATTGCTTTATCCTACAATATGAATGCTATAGAGGACGAAGGAAATGAATACTATAAACACCTGGTACAAATGTCTTTCTTAGAAAATGTTGAATATACCAATGGACAAGCATGCACCATGCATGACTTGGTTCATGACCTAGCACGATCTATCGTTGGTGATGAATTTTCTGACATGAAGGGTGCGAAGCTGACGACAAATAATGGTATTAGTTATAGGTACCTATCTGTAGTAAATTATTCAGAGAATATAAAATCCAACACTGTTGAAAAGGTGCGTGCACTTCACATTCAGAGTAGTTATTTTGATGTTGCTGATATGGTTGCCAAAGCAAAGAGTCGCGTTCTCTTATTTTAGAACGACTAAAATTTGATACATTACCTATATGTTCAAGTTTGATTCATTTAAGATGCATTTGCATTATAGGATGTGAGTTAACAGTAATTCCATGTGAGATTGGCACCTTGTGGAGTTTGCAGGCATTACATCTAAAAGGAGTTAATGAAATTACAAATTTACCAGAATCTATTGGTAAACTTGTTGGCCTAAGAACCCTTGAACTTCAATATTATAAGCTCAAAAGTTTACCGGAATCAATCGGTCAATGTCGAAGCCTTCAAAACTTGATTCTATTGTCCCATAAAATTGAGAGCATTCCTAGTACCATCGACCAATTAGTAAATATTCGGTTGTTAAACTTTTCAGGTTGCCATAAACTTCAATTGTTATCAAATGTAGCCTTTGAAAAGTTCAATTTCATAAGGAACATCAATTTAAGTAATTGCAGAAATCTAATGGAACTTCCCATTTCAATTGGAAATCTAGAAAGCCTTGAGAGCCTTGATCTATCGCTGTGTAGTAAACTCGAATCTTTACCAGAATCAATAGGCAATTTACATAATTTGCATGTTTTGAATTTAGAATGGTCAAGTATGGAGACACTTCCTTCAAGCATCTGCAAGCTTGTCAATCTAGTTACTCTAAATCTTAATTTAATCAACCTAGATGTGCTTCCCAGACAATTGGGAGAACTGAAGAAACTAAGGTACCTATATTTTGATGAGATCGGAATATTTGGAGGCATGCCAATTGGTATTGGTAAGTTAATTGGCCTTAGAATGTTGAGTCATTCTATCATAAGCAGCGAATCCAGAGATTATGCTAGTATCTCAGAGCTCAAAGATCTTAAGTTTCTCAGTGGAAGTCTTTATATCTCAGGATTAAATAATGTGCATAACCCATTAGAAGCGCAACATGCAGCCTTGAAGCAGAAGCAATATCTTGATAGCCTAACATTGACTTGGTATGGTGCTCAGTCACATGGTCATGTCAATAGCGAGTTAGCAGTGCTGGAGGCCCTTCAACCACCTTCAAGCATTAAGAGCTTGACTCTATTGGGTTATCCAGTATCAGAATACCCAGAATGGATGATGCTAGCATTCCCATGCCTCACCTCTCTCACCTTTGGAGATCTTAAATGGGTTTCTAGTCTTCCTCCTCTTGTGGAGTTGCCACACATAAGATCTCTACATCTGTCGAGAATACACAATCTGACAATTATCAGAGGTTATTTTCCTTCGATGGTCGAATTATGCCTTTGGGAAATGTTTAATCTAGAGGAGCTGACAACAATGAATTTTGTCAATTCTGACGAATTGGGTACTGTTGATGTTTATGACCCGGCTTTTCCTCGTTTATCCAAACTGAAAATAAGCCATTGCCAAAAACTGAGAATGAATCCTCACCTTCCCCCATCTGTTTTGGAGCTAGAGTTAGGCCAGACTGAGGAGCTGCTGACAGGGTATGAGAATGAAACCTCACCTCCTCCCATCTCTTTTGGAGAGACGTCCTCTCATGTTTCTCCAACATCTCTTAGCATCAGACAGCTGAAAATAAGCAATATGAAGCTAACAACAGGACCTGTATTATTGGGCAACTTAACACCCTCACAACACTGACATTTTGGTGGTGTGAGCTCGGTTGCTTACCTGAAAGCATGCGGCATGCAAGCTCTCTTCTTGTATTAGAGATTGGTGCATGCAAACAGCTGCATGCCTTACCAGAGTGGCTGGGGGAACTCAAGTCTCTACAAGAGCTATGTTTGTGGGACACCCCTGTGTCATTTCTTCCACAGTCAATGAAAAACCTCACACAACTGCAATACTTGTCTATTGAGGGTTGCTCTGAACTTGAGAGGAGATGTCAATGTGAAAATGGCGAGGATTGGCACCTTATCTCCCATATACCACATGTGGCTTTGATTGAATTACCAACAGTATCTCCAAGGTAACTGGATATAATAGACTGTCTTTATTCTTTCAAAGGTCTTATTTGTGCCAATTCTAAAGTGATTGTCATTTTGTAATTGGTTCAGGTAGGCTCGAGATAACTTCCCATCTCACATTCAAAATTTCCTGTTAATGTAATGTTCTCAATAGCTGGATTAGTTTCTTCTGTTGTGCTTATTGTCTCTGCACTTTTTCCCCACATTTCAGTTCTTTGTTTTTGGTTTTTTGTGTAATCTAATTAGCCGATTGAGAAGATCCATGATTTGGGCTTTATTATTTATGTAATATATGCAAAATTTGTCGGCCGACTTTCACCAACAACCAGAATGTAATCACCTTTATTTTTCAATATTAATTTACCTGATGTATAATATTCAAGATTACTCAAATAACAACTTTGTACTCTTTGCTAAATTTATCATGCTAAAATATGAACTACATTTCTTACCATTCTTACTGAAGTTGTAGTTATAGTTTTTAGTGTAACAAGCCCCTAAAATTAATTGTCATGAGAAACCTTCTGAGCTAAATCCTTGTTGACCTTATTCTAGCTTCAAAAGAGGTAATTTATATTATAAAAAACGATTTTTGATGAAAATTTTGCTCATATCGGAGATTTGTACTTCATTTAACAACAAGATTAAATAAATCTGAAACTAGAATAACCAGAAAACTATTCTGTCAGTTTCAGTCCATGACAGGAATCCAGTTCAAACACCCCTTGAAAGCCCAGTTTTCGGATATATTTTAGTTCAGCCCCAGGAATTTCACAGAAACGGCCTTGGAAAGTCCAATTTTCAGAAATATTTGTAGTTCAGTCTCTGAAACTTCACATAAAAGCCACTGAACCCTGAATTACCCTGAAAACTTGCTGATAGACCCCAAAAATTACCAGAATTTCTGAGGACTGGAAATAGGAACTGAAGACTGCAGAACTAATTCTATTGGTACAATATTTCATACCAGAATCTGAAAAATAACAGTCAAAGCTTCTCCAATTCGACTTTCAATCACAATTCTAATTGTTTATTAAAATGACTTCCGATCAATGTTGCACGAGTGCGGGTGCGGAAAAGAATGACGCACAATCTTATTTTTTGTATGTGAAACGGTAGTAATTAAATTGAACTGTCAAGTCCTACCTAGTGTACCAATTAAATACAAGACTTTCATGGAGAATGTCTGGAGTTCAAGTCCCGCTAGAGACTACTTTTAGGAGAAATTTTCAAATTTATTTTCTGATTTGTTTGTGAACGTGTGGTGTAAGTTTACGAACAATAAATAAAAAAAATAACCAAATTGAACTAATCAAATTTAAGAGAGAGAAAATCGAACTCCATCGTGATCATAATTCACTTTATGGCGGACCATACGTGATCTAGACTGGATCAAACAGTTAAAGGACGAGGAAGAGAAAGAGATATAAAAATGTTAATGCATATGATATAATACGGATGGAGTCTTTTTTTTTTTATTCATTATCCGCAAACTTAATACGAATATTTTCATACTCTGGTAAATATTTCAAGTGCACGCGGTTTCTGCCAACTGAAATCTCTTCCAATGTGAGTGCGGCCCAGGTTACTATAATTTATTTAATCGTGAGCTGACCAAGACCCAAAATGGAATAAGGACTCGCTCACCGACAAGTGGGACCAAAGTGCAACAATATGAAGATTAGCGGTCGATGAGAGCAAATACAAATTATTATTGTACACCCCAACATCAGAAGTCGACAATTTCCGAAGGAAATAATTCGAGAGAAAAGAGAGAAGAGACAGATAGTTGAATAGTTTGTGACTCTGTTAAGAAATAAGCAAAATAAGGGAGAATAATGTTTTGGGCCTTAGATCATTCATTATAGGCTCAATGCGAGAAAATAAGAGCTCAGAATGTGTTAAGACAAACGAGCAATGTTTCTTTTCAAAATATAGCCATTATAACTCTCTGTATAAATATAAGACCCATTGTAACAATGAGAAATACAATAAAAAGATCACGTTTCCATAACAGCTCAAAATCTTCATGATATCAGAGCAGGTTTAACTGCTCATTACACAACATCCATCCACACTCAAAAATTATATTCAGATCTTAACAAGAAATCAACATCAAAATTTCATCATAATACTCGACCAATATCAATAACCCTTCTTTCTACCAGAACTTACTAGTACATATCAGAATCAAAATTTTATGCCTCACTAGAAAACTGATCCAAACCAGTTCTTACTCGAATACTCGAGTAGACACCAACTCTTCCTCTGAGATATCACATAACCAAGAAATTCCCATTCTAACCACAAATCAGCTGATTGGGAGTGGAAACTATGTCCCATGGGTCCGATCGATCACTTTATCACTCAGTGCAAACATAAATTAGGATTCCTGACAGGAACCAAAGAAAACCACAACCAGCAAATCCAACCAAGCCCACAAAAGAAGAACTTGAAAAATTAGAAGAATGACAATCTCAAGATCACCAGATAATGTCCTAGCTTCTGAGCTCGATAGAAAAACTAATTGCAAATATGCTCATGTATACAAAGTCATCAAAAGATATGTGGGACAAAGCCAAGCTCAGGTACGGGAGCCAACATAATTACGCCCACATTTATACCCTAAAATAGGAACTGGCGAGGAGCATAATAGCTAGTAGCTGAGATTATGACCCAATGGGAGGAGCATAATAGCTACCTGCCATCGGTTGAAGATCCCGTAGAAATCGAGAAAAGAAATGAACTCGAATTGATTTTTACCTACCTGAGAGCCCTGTTGTTTGGTCCCAACTGCTACTATCTACCAAAACCCTAACATTTGATAGGGTAGTGTCTCAAATCCAACAAGAGGAACCCAGGCGAGCCCTCATGAACCCCAGTCCAGCTGTCGAAGAGCCAGAAAACAAAGCGTTTGTGGCAAGAACTAGAAACCCTAATCCTAGATGAGGCGAGAGCTCAAGGTGGAATTCCAGGACCAAAAAGTGTGATCACTACCGCAAGGAGTGTCACGTTAGAAGTGAATGCTGGTTTCTCCATCCCCACTTAAAACTCAAGCACTAGATCGATAAGGGAGATGAAGAAGAACAGAGAAAGGGGGAGCGCTCGAACTGGGGAAGAAGTAAAGGGGTGAAAACTCACGGGTTCGGGGCTGTGACGAATGAGGGGTTGGATAGGCATCGTGTACAAACACCGACAGAGCAAAAAGATTCGGATTCACTCCAAACTATGATGCAGCAACTCTCCCTCCTCATGGCTAAAAAAAGGGATGAAAAATCTTATGGTATAGCTTTAAATTCAGTCTTTATTTTCAATTCCTCACAACTAATTCTTGATACAAGAGCAACTGATCATATGATTTGCAACAAAAAAATGTTTTGTAATTTGGAATTTTTAATAACGGTCAGTCCATCATGGTTGCCAACGATACAAAAGTCCAAGTAAATGGTATTAGAACCATCAATCTCTTCTCAAAAAGTTTACATAATGTATTATACATAGAGGCACTTACTACAAACCTAATATTTATTGGTAAATTAACGAACGAATTAAAATGCGATGCTATTTTTACAAAAACAATGTTGTATTTCAGGACCAAACAACCAAGAGGACGATTGATGAAGGAATATGCAAAAATGGCCTATATTTTCTTAGTTGTGAAAAACCTATTTTTTGTACAATGAAGGAGACTAATTTTGGAAAGCTTTGGCACAATGGACTTGGCCACCCCTCCGACAAAGCTTTAAACATTTTGTTTAAGATTCAAAATTTAGATTGTGGTAATTGTGATATTTGCAAATTTGCAAAACAAACAAGAAATCCTTTCGGTATGTCAAAAAGTAGAAGTGAATATTCATTTGAGTTAGTTCACTCTGGTATTTGGGAATCGGCCCCAATTACCTTTTATAATGGCTATAATTATTTTTTTTACATTTATTGATGACTTTTCTAGAGCTACTTGGGTCTATTTACTAAAAAATAAGAGAGAAGTTTTTTCATGTTTTCTTGAATTTAACAATTTCATAGAAAATCATTTTAATACACATATTATGTTTTTTAGATCGGATAACGGAAAAAAATATGTAAATAGTTATTTTTCAAATTTTTTGAGTGACAAGGGCATCATACATCAAACTACTTGCATAAACACCCGACAACAAAACAGAGTAAGTGAAAGAAAAAACCGACACTTACTTGAAAAAACTCGTGCACTAATGTTTCACAATCATGTTCCTAAAAGATTTTGGTCGGATGTCATACTTACTTCTACATATTTAATTAATAGACTTTCAAGTTTTAAGTTGAACAACGAGAGTCCGCTAGAAGTTTTATATCAAAGAAAATTTAATTTGGACCATTTGAGAACGTTTGGGTGTATATATTATATTCATAAAAAAGAAAAGATAAACTTGATATAATTCCATTAAAACTATTTTTCTAGCATATCCCTCTACAAAAAAAGAAATATGATCCAATTTCTAATAAATATTATGTGTCAAGGGATGTTATTTTTACAGAAGATACACCATATTTTAGTGAAAACAAAAACAAACAGATTGATGAGACCTTTACCTATACCAATGACAATAGTGTATTACCAAACATTACCTTTATGGAAGAACCATACAGACCAAGTGTAGAAATAATATAGAAAATGAAAATCAAGAAGATAATGAGGATGAAGAAAACATACAACCAAGAAGAACATCTAGGACCATACAACCATCAACTAGATTGAGAGACTTTGTCACATACAAGGTATTGTATCCAATTCATTTTTTTATATCTTATAATCATATATCTCCAAACTACTATAGCTTTCTTACTTCAATTGATAAAGAGGCCGAACCTAAAAAAATTGATGAAGCAAAGTACCAATCGAACTGGTGTCAAGCAATGAATGAAAAATTAAATGCATTAAAAAAAATGACACTTGGACCTTAGTCGAGCTACCTGAAAATAAGAAAACGGTAGGGTGCAAATGGGTGTACAAAATTAAGTATCATAGTGATGGGACAATTGAACGGTACAAGGCTAGGTTAGTGGCCAAAGGGTACAATCAAACCTATGGTACATATTACGAAGAAATATTTGCACTCATAGCAAAAATAAATACGGTAACCATAAGTGATACCTATATCAAATGAATGTGAAGAATGCTTTCTTCCAAGAATCACTTGAGGAAGAAATATACATGGATCTACCACTCGGGCACAAAGAAGAGAAGGAAACTAGAGGTGGCAAATCGGGCGGGTCGGGCGGGTTCGAGTTCGGGTCGGACGAGTCGGGTCAGTTTGACTTCAAAAGATTATCGGGTCACGGGTCTGATCAGGTCGAGTCGGGTCGGGTCTCGGGTCATCATGCGTTGATATTTGTCGGGTTTCGGGTCTTTCGGGTTCGAGTCGGGTCGGGTTTCAATTATCTAGTTTCGGGTATTTTTCGGGTTTCGGGTCTTTCGGGTTCGAATCGGGTCGGGTTTCAATTATCTCGTTTCGGGTATTTTCGGGTTTCGGGTCGGGTGAGTCGGGTCAGTTTGTCTTCAAAAGATTATCGGGTCACGGGTCTGATCAGGTCGGGCCGGTTGGGTCTCGGGTAATCATGCGTTGATATTTGTCATGCGTCATGCGGCTTGCGTCATGCGTCATTGGCGCAACGGCGGAGAGACGTCATGCAGCATGCAGTGTAGTAGTGGTGTCATGCAAATTGTAGGAGCGGTGCAGTGTCACACGACTTGCAGCGGCGGAGTTCATTTTAGTCAAGACATGTACAAGTACAATATTAATTGATAGGTTGATATCAGTTTGATAAAGCCAAATATTCAAACCAGAGTTTATTCAAATATTCGGATCGACGGGTAATGTGATCTCGGGTCATTTCGGGTTTCGGGTCATGTCGGTCCGGGTCGGGTCTGGTACCGGGTCATCTGATCTCGGGTCTTTTCGGGTTTTGGGTCATATCAAATCAGGTCGGGTCGGGTATCGGGTCATCTGCTGCCGGGTCTTTTCGGGTTTCGGGTCATATCAAATCAGGTCGAGTCGGGTATCGGGTCATCCGCTGTCGGGTCTTTTCGGGTTTCGGGTCATATCAAATCAGGTCGGATCGGGTATCGGGTTATCTATTGTCGGGTCATTTTCGAGTTTCGGGTCATATCGGGCTACTCCGGGTCGGACGGGTTTGTCGGGTCGGGTCGGGTTCTGCCACCTCTAAAGGAAACTAACTTGGTGTGTAAGTTGAATATGTCAATTTATGGGCTACAACAATCTCCACGGACATGGTATGAAAAACTAAGCTCTCATCTTCTATCTTGTAAATTTAAGATAAGTAGTGACGGTCACTCTTTGTTTATCAACTTGGATGGTGACTCAATTACGGTAATCTTAGTTTATGTTGACGATCTCATAGTCACCAGAAACAATCTTGGAAAAATTAAAGAGGTAAAAAACCAATTAATGACCAAATTTGATATTAAAGATTTAGGTTCCCTAAAATATTTTTTAGGAATAGAGGTGGCACACTCTATGGGGTAGTTGTTTATTTGAAGGAAATATGTGCTTGATCTCTTGCAAGAAACCAACAAACTTTGGGTACAAACCGACCACTATACCAAGTGATTACATTTTACAAGTGTAAGTTAAATACCGAGGATGGTGAGCCTTTACAAGATGTAAGTCATTTTCAAAGATTAATGAGAAAGTTAATCTATTTGGCCGCAACTAGATCGGATATATCTTATTCCGTTAGTCAAATTAGTAGGTTTATGCATAGTCCTAGAAGTACACATATAGAAGTCATTAATAGAATACTTCGATATCTAAAAGGGACACCCGGATTGGGTGTCTAGATAAGAAATAATAACTCTAACAAGATATCTAAAAGGAACATCCGGATTGCATGTTGACTCGGACGAATTTGATCCGACCCAATCTGTTTTAATTTCCTAAGTGGCAGAACTTGGTACAACTCTAAATTAAATATAAAACTAAAGATAAGCTGAACAGAGAAAATTAAAGGGTTAAAACTATAAAATTACAGATGTATCATTTACCTTGGACAATCAACTCTTTTATACTTCGGCTTCGAAAAGAAAATGAAAACAAAAAGAAGACAGAGGCCATTGTCAATGGGACTATTTCCGTGTGGTGGGAAGTCTTCTAATCTTCACTAATTAATTGTATTATAGTTTTCATCCCTTCACTCCGCCTGCCACACAATCAATGAAACATCATCCTGACCTCTCATCTCCACTCTGTTTTGATCACCGGCAGGCGACGGCTGCTCTAAAATCAGATGTCTCTTCTCCACTATCTGTGATTGTTTTCTGACTTGATGATTGTGAACCTATGTAGAAGTTCATGAGAGAAGCACAAGAGTCAACCTGCTTCAAATATAAACATGAATTATGGCAATTCAATGGAGTAGATTGTAATAAAGGGCAATGATATTTGTCATATACATACAATAATTTGACTATTAATAGGATAGGAAAAAATCCCGCAAATAAAAAAATAATGAAAAATAATCCCAGTTAAGTTTATTCTTAAGTTGCTAGGATACTTTAAAAAATCGCCGCATCCCGTATCGAATGCGTATCTGATACATATACACATGCGATATACATTCAATACTTCAGATGGTGTATCATATTTTTTAATATTGTGACTGGTCAGATACGACTGGATACGACTGTGATATGGCTGAAATACGACTGGATACGACTGTGATATGGCTGAAATACGACTGGAATATGGCTGAAATATGCCAAGATACGGTTGGGATATTTTTCGGAGTGTGCACCATTCAGTATTTTGACCACAAGTTCTTTATTCTAACTATGATTAAGGTGATTCAAAGTGTCTTGAAAAGCTAAGAAAGAGCTTTACAATTTTAGCTTATCATTTAAGATATTCTTAATTCCAACAATAAAATGTACTAAAGTAGATCAGCTCATTGAACTCTTACAAAACAAAAAAAAGACAAAACCTAATTTAACCTTAATTACTTCTAAAACCTACAAAACTTGGTCTATTTAACACAATTAATCTTAGGTTTAAAGATATAATTTTGATTTATCAAAGGTACAAACCACTGAAACAACATGTGTTAGTGATTAAATTTGTTACATATTACATATATTTTTAATACATAATAAATTTGTTTACATTATTTTATATATACTTCGTCGTATTTTAGTATTTTGAAAAATGACTTATCGTCGCATCCGCACCGTATCGGATACGATACCCGCATCCGCACCCGTACAACATAGGTTTCTTCCATTAGATTAATATTTAGACACCTACAGGGCCTATTAAAACTTTCATAAATTGATATTCAAAATAAGATTCTAATTACTCATTATTTGGCAATTTTGACAATGAAAATACAAATTAATTCATAAAAATGTTGCAAATTAGGAAAATAGTATATACATGTATTTGTTAGCTTACATATTAGTTGTATTTTAATCTGATGCGATTTGAATATCATTTCATATTTGATAATGAATCATCAAATATTAACTATTAAAAAGTTACATTAAATTTGATGAATTTGAACATTGAGTGCAATGGAACGTCCATATATATAATGTTTAATATTCGAAGTCGTACAATACAAGCTTAGAAACATCAAAAGAAATAGTGACGATATTTGAAAATAATTTTGATTGATTGAATTTTTAATAGAAAGTTTAAGTTGATAAAGTTTACTATTTGAACCTTCATTATTTTTTTAAATTATATTTGTATTCTCTCTGGAATTGAAACTTATCATAGCTACAAAAAGACCAATCAAAACAAAGTATCTAAGAGCACACATCCACGAATCCGAATTAGATACTGCACAGTCTTGTAGCGCAGTACTAGAGTCGTCCGATCTTCTTCATTCGCTTGAAGATTCTTGTCAAAATTTAAAGATGCTTCTTTTAATTTTCACGCTGACGGTCGATTCAAAATAGACGATGAATCTAAACCGTCCGCTACAGCACTATGCAGTACCAAATTTGAATCCCACATCCACGAAGCAACTCTCAACAAATTGAGGCACAGGGACTGCATATATAATTGTTGTTTCTTATGGACATGCACATATCAATACCTTTCTTTTACATATTATTTTCTTGGAAGTTGGAAACAGCTGATGAGCATAACATGTCACATATCAACTATCAAGTTGTGGACTATAGAGTCGACATTTTGCCCGTACAATGTTCTTATCTTTTTAGTTCCCATTGTATTAATTCTTTCTTTGTTTCCAGAAGCTTCCAGTTTGCTACATAATTCCTGTATTACAAATGGATCACGATTCCCATTTCTCACCCGATTCGCTTGCTCGAACCCTAACCCATCATACCATTTCTCTGATCTCTCTGATGCCACTGCCATTTTGGTGTGAAATCTATTTAAATTTTGTGCTTTTGTAAGAAAAAAAATTGTAAAAGAAGTATCTCGGTTATATTTTATATTGCCAGAAATGACTTTTCAATATTGAGAGTCGAATTCAATGATATATTTTATATTGCATGCTCAAAGCTTGTTGTACCTAAAATAAAAATTCAACAAATCTGCAAGTAGTGCCTCTCTTCTACCACCTACTGGTTTTACTTGTTTCTTCTCTTTTTTATATATGATTTTTTGAAGCAACTCTGTTTATTCTGTACCGGTAAGCTTATTAATTATTCCTTGTTTATAAAGCTTGCATTACATATTGATGGTCAATTGAAATTTTCTTTCTTTATAGTTCTGTTTTTTATGAATTTATAATACACATTTGTTTCACTATTTATATATATAATGGATTAAAGATTTGTTTTGTATTAGTTTTGATCCATTTTACTTGATCTGTTATTTATTGTACCCGTTAGATTCGGTGTGTCATTACTTATGGATGTGCTAGAATTAAATCAATTAATCACATATTATTATGTCTCAAGTTAGCTTGTTTAAGAAAATAGGACAGATAATTTTTTGTATGATAGGTTAAAACTTAAAGAGTTTTCGCAATGACAATGTCTCTGCATTCCTTTTGTTCTTTAGAATCACATCTGGCAATTATCTAGAGTTTCTTTTGTAGTATATATACGCATATTTTTTTAATGCAGCTTAAAGAGACAGTTTTGGAGAAAAAAAGGGCAAACATATTTTTTTATTTAAATAATCTGATTTTAAATAATTTATTTTGTTTCAAATTCATATTATGAGAAGTTACCGAAATAAATCCTTAATTAATTTATGGATAAATATATAATTTATCAAATTTGAATGGTAAATATCTAAAAGGAAGAAATTTGATGGGTATGTCCACAATTTCGTCTAATTTATATTTTTATATTTTTCTATATAATTTATGTTTGTTCTTGATCAAAATCTTGCATTCACCACTGAGTGGTTTTGATGTTCCAGTGTTGATAGAGAGAGAGCAATGATATATATATATATAAGAGAAAGAGAGAGAGAACATGTGAGAGGTGAGAGAGACAAACTGATTTCTTACATTGCGCACATGATGTTTTAGCTAGTAAGGTTGTGCAAGGGCGAGAGCATGGCAAAGTGTGACGCTGAAATTTGAGCAAGAGCTAGAAGATATGGCGAAACACTACAACATATTTTGGCTTTTATATCGGTTAAAACAATGATTTAATAGCGGTTGTGCTTGGGGTGTTAAAGGGGGTTGTTAAATGTATATAACAATCGCTATTAAAGGAGGATGTTTTAACACTGGTTGTTACTAACAACCTGGTATAAAATGGATTCATCTATAGCGATTCATGCTCAACAATCGGTATAAAAGATCCTCTTTTATATCGGGTCTTATCAACTAACCACTATTAAAGATACCTTTTATAGCGATTTTTATCAAACAATCGGTATTAAAAGATAGGAAAAAAATGTGACCAACTGCAAGCTAACTGGCACGACATTAAATATGACAACAAGCTCTAGATGGCACGACATTTAAATATGATAGGTAGCTAGCGGGTGGCCCGACTTTTAATCCTTTGAGATTTTAATGGTCTCTGGAGCTCCTTTAATTCATTTGAGGTTTTAATGCTCTCTAGCTGGCATTACTTTTAAATAAACATGTTACATAATTAATTTTTAAAAAGCTCATTTTTCATCCATGACAGCAAAAATAACTTAACATGACATTCCTCGACAAAAAGAGCTAATAAAAGTTCCAAACAAAAAAGTACAAAAGAATGCAAAGATATACATGACAGCAGTTCATCAACTTCTTTCTTTGGAACAACACCGACTCCTTGAAACAACACTAATTTTGTTTCCATGTTCAGAATTTTTATAGAAATGTGAGTGTTGTGAAGGAATAATATTTTTTCCATTAAATAATACATCAATTCAATTGAGAATGTTTCCTTGCTGAAAATCAAAATATATACAAAAAAGTACCTGCATACCTGAAAATCAAAATATATTCTTGCTACTTGCCGCAAATCTCACTTTCGAAGAAAGGCAATGTGGTGGCGAAGGGTGGTCTCTGCATTGGCCTTGATAGGGTGCAACGAAGGAGAAAACCACCTCCTTTCCCTTATCGGAGAGGCAATGAGAGAGATGGTGCAACAAAGAGAGAAGAGATAGAAGAGAGACGAGGAAATTTGGTGCAGCAGAGAAAACCACCTCCTTTCTTTGATCGGAGAAGGCAATGAGAGAGATGGTGCAACAGAGAGTGGAGAGATAGGAGGGAGATGAGGAAATTAAGAGAGATGGTGCAACAGAGAAAACCACCTCCCTTCTCTTGGCTCGAGTGTTTTTGGCACCGAATAAAGGAGAGATAGGAGAGATCAGAGGAGGTAATTAGGATTGAAAGGAAGAGAGATAGGAGAGAGAGGAGGGAATTAAGACTTCAAAAGAAGAGACATGACAGAGAGGGAATTACATTCGCAGAGAGAGAGGAGGAAAGTAAATTTGCAAAGAGAGATTTATATCGGTTGTTCAATAAAATCAGGTATAAATTATTGCTGTCAATCTTTTATAACGATTTCTTTACAAGAACCGCTATTAAAGAGTACCCTTTTATATCGGTTTTCTCTTTACAACCACTGTTAAAATCCTGCACTGTTTTTTCACATTCTTCTAGACACGTTTATACTCCTTTTTTTTTATAACACCTGATATTAAATGGTTTTACAAAATTTCGAATATGTCATTAAATCATTTTAATACTCCATGTATTTAACAACATGTGTAAAATGGAGGGTACTAAAGGCTCTTTCGATAGTAGTGAAATGGAGACGATCGAGAGGGAGAGAGTTCAGTTTGTCGGTAAAGAGGTTCTCTCGCTTAAAGAGAGAAAGAAAGTTTTTAGTAGTTACGAATTTGAAGAATGAACGTGAAAGACGCAAAATCGAAGATTTTTTAAAAGATATTTAAAATTTGATCCAATAAATGTTTAAATTAAACTCGCACAAGCTTTTTTTTAGATAACTCGCACAAGTTCCTTGCTCAGTTTTTCACTGATTAAGTTATCCGTCACTTAAATTTGACTCTGAGAATTAAAGCAATTTATATAAAATAACTGAAGGTTTTCTGTTCCGAATTGAATCTTCTATATTAGGCTGCCATTGCATCTAATTCTCCTCTTTGCCACTTGTGGAAATCTTTTTATGATAGCCAAAAGCAAAAGAAGAAAAAGAAAGACATAAATGTGATATTTTTACTTTGGGAGAGGATAAGTGTTGGCAGTACCGATCAATCAAGTTGCATGGGAGACCACCTGGTTTTGTACTAAACAAACAAAAGAAAGAGGCAGTTCTAGGTGGTATTCATCTCCCTTGTTCAAACCTTTACGTTGAATGTTCCTGTATAGATAGGAAGTATGAAATGTGTGGCACCATGTGATTCAATTATCAATGTCAGCTAGTGATAGATGGTGAATTAATAGTGCAAAATAAACCAACCATGCATGCACATTCGTTAAGTGTTATGAAAGAGTGTCCTTTGGCTTTGCCATTCTGTCAATTCTAATTGATCGTAAAATTCGACACTGCATGTTGTGATAAATCTATTTATTGATTTTCTTATAATGAATTTATCACGGATAATGTAAACTTTTCTTTTCCAAACAGCATTTGATCTCAGCAGATCATAGAAAATTTCAGTTTCATTCATTTAACTGCAAAATCCTCAAACAATTTCAAAACGACAAAATTAATCATTATGTTTTTATTTACACCAATTTATCCTTAAATCTTGAAAAGAACCAAAATAGTCCATATAAAAAAGTAATAAAAAAAATATGCTTCTGAACAATACCTAACGTGCTACTAATCATCTCCGTCGATGCTCACAATGATATTCTATTCGCCAAATAAAAACAAAAAATAAATATATTAAATAAGCTACGTATTTGCGATTGCAATATTACATAGGGGCCTAACAAGAAAACTAGGGAATGATGTCCTGTCGGGTTGCCTAACAACAAAGAATTCTTATGCGATACGAATAGAGGTAGCAAATTGGACGGGTCGCCGGGTTGGGTCAGTTTGACTTCAAAAAATTATCGGATTACGGATTTGATCAGGTCGGATCTCGGGCATCATGTGTTTTTCTATTCATCGAGTTTTGGGTTCTAATTATCTAGTTTCAGGTATTTTTTGGGTTTCGGGTCTTTCGGGTTCGGATCGAGTTAGGTTTCGATTATCTAGTTTTAGGTATTTCTCGGGTTTCAGGTCTTTCAGGTTAGAATCAGGTCGGGTTTCAATTATCTCATTTCGATTTTTTTTCGGATTTCGGGTCTTTCAAGTTTGAATCGACTTTAAAAGATTATCGGATCATGAGTCTGATCAAATCTGGTTTGGTCGGGTCGGGTCTGGGTCATCATGCGTTGGCATTTGTTAGGTCTTTCTCGGGTTTCGAGCCTTTCGGGTTCGAGTCAGGTTCAAGTCGGGTTTTCATTATGTCATTCGGTTTCGAACCTTTCGGGTTTGGATGGGCTTGAATTTCGGATTCTCTTATTGCAGGTCAACTTAGATTTCAGTCTATTCAAATTTGATCACTTTCATATCTATAGTTTACTAGTATTGCACCTAAAATGCTAAAATCAAGATTAAAACTCCAACTCATGTCAATAGTTTACTTTAGCTTTATTTAGTTATTTGTTGTTAGATTTGATTATACGTTGCAGGCTGCAGCCTTGACATGTTTTCATGCTAGATGAAGAAGAACGAAGCATGCCTCTCATGGATGGCCAAAGAAAGTGGTTTTGTCAACGGATCAGGTGTGTTACTGTCCGTAACTACTTTGCACATTTTGATGTCACCGTTCTCAACGAACTCTCATTTTTCTTGCCTCGCAAGCAGTCATATACTCTACCTCAACAATGGAATCAGCCGTACTGTCTTGTTTGGAACTCTTCCAACAGACAACTCCACCATTGAGCATGTATATGTACCCAGTCTGTGATTTTGAGTCATCACTGTGGGTTTGAAAACTAGCATCGCAGTACCCCATAATTGCGAGATGTTCATCACCACCGTAGACCAAAATCAAATCCTTTGTCCTTCTCAAGTACTTAAGGATATTCTTGACAACTGTCCAATGGTCCTTCTCGGGATCCTTTTGGTATCTGCTAGTCATGCTAAGCGCGTAAGACACATTTGAGCGTGTACATAACATGACGTACATAATGGATCTAATAGACGAGGCATATGGAGTCATATTCATATTCTCTCTTTACTCACGTGTCCTGGAACACTGAGACATACTGAGAGAAATGCCATGTGATATAGGTAGGAAACCTCTCTTGGAATCCTGCATGTTGGACCTCTCCAACACTTTTCCTATGTATGTACTTTGACTTAAACCTATGAGTCTCTTCAATCTATCACGAAAGATCCGGATACCTACAATATAGGTAACCTCGCTCAAGTCTTTTATTGAGAATCCCATACTCAATGATGACTTCACAGATTCAAGCATAGAAACCTCGTTCCCAATTAAAAGAATGTCATAGACATACAATACTAAAAACACAATTGAGCTCCCACTCGCCTTCTTGTAAGTACAAGGTTCTTTTGGGTTTCTCATGAATCCCAAAACTTTGACCTCGTCATCGTAC
Organism: Eleocharis quinqueflora; assembly: GCA_964058865.1. Classification (NCBI taxonomy): domain Eukaryota; kingdom Viridiplantae; phylum Streptophyta; class Magnoliopsida; order Poales; family Cyperaceae; genus Eleocharis; species Eleocharis quinqueflora. The sequence goes on along the minus strand of CAXKVX010000042.1, from coordinate 102,307 downwards.
CTTATGTTCCAAGTCCGAGATGGTTGCTTTAATCCATAAATGGGTTTCTTAAGCTTGCATACCTTTTCCAACTTTTCCAGGATCGACAAAACCATCAGGCTATACCATGTACACATCCTCATTCAGAACTCCGTTCAGGAATGCAGTTTTGACATTCATTTGCCAAATCACATAATCATGAAATGCGGTAATCGCTAGAAGGATCCGAATTGACTGAAACTTGGCCACTAGAGAAAATGTCTCATCATAGTCGATCCCCTCGACTTGAGCAAAACCTTTCGCCACTAGACGTGCCTTGTATACAGTCAACCAGGTCAGTCTTTCTCTTAATGACCTATTTATTTTTGACGAGTTTTATACCATCAGGTAGGTCAACCAGGTCCCACAACTGTTGTCCTCCATGGATTGCAATTCGAATTTCATGGCGTTGAGCCATTCATCAGTCTTCTCTTGACATTGCCTCATGATATGTCAAGGGATCGATATCACCAATAAGTAATATCTCATGTACTCCCAAGTACCTCTCAGGTGCATGGACTATCCTTCCTGACCATCTAACATGTGGTGCCTGCTGAACTTGTTCCAAAGTCTCGCTTGGAACTTGTTCCACTTCGGTTTGACCCGAAGTATCAAGAAGTGGGTCTCGAATTTCTTCGAGTGCTACCTTGCTCCCATTACTTTCCTTGGATAGAAACTCCTGCATAAATGCACCACGTCGGGCAATAAATATTTTGTTATCCGACTTATGATAGAAGTAGTAATCATTGGTTTTCCTCAGATAACTGATGAAGAAGCATTTATCAAATTTAGGATCAAGCTTGTTAGGCATTAACCGCCTAACATAAGCTTCGCAACCCCAAATTTTAAGAAAAGACAAGTTGGAGACCCTCCTTGTTCACACCTCGTATGGAGTCTTTTCTACAAATTTGGTGGGTACTCTATTTAAAGTAAAAGAGCAGTCTCAAGAGCATATCCCCAAAAGGATATAGGTAGTTATACTCGACTCATCATCGACCGTACCATGTCCAACAATGTACGATTCCTCTGCTCGGACACACCATTCAACTTTGGTGTTCCAGGTGGAGTCAGATGTGGAATGATTCCACACTCATTGAGATGATCACTAAACTCAGTACTTATGTATTCGCCACTACGATCCGATCACAGTACTTTAATCTTCTTCCCAAGTTGATTCTCGACTTCCTTTTGGAACTCCTTGAACTTCTCCAAGGATTCCGACTTATGTCTCATTAGAAACACATAGCCACATCTATTGAAATCATCAGTAAATGTTATGAAGTATGAATACCCACCTCTTGCCATAGTGCCAAAAGGACCACAAACGTCTATATATACAAGTGCTAACAGTTCTGTAGTCCTTTCATTAACCTTATTGAAAAATGCTTTGGTCATCTTTCCAAGTAAACATGATTCACATCGATCAATTGACTTCCAGTCAAAATGACCTAGAAGTCCATCCTCTTGAAGTTTCTTGATGTTGGTATGTATGTTGTATATGGGCGTTCCGAGATCAATCACATAAAGACCTTTAACAAAAGAAGCACTAGCATAAAACAACCATTTCAAGAAATGATACAACATCTATTCTTGAAAGAATACTCAAAACCATGAGAATCTAAACAAGACACAAATGTAATGTTTTTGTTAGCACATGGAACGTAATAGACACTACTCAGTTCTATTACAAGCCCACTAGGCAAAATAAATTCCAAATCTCCAAAAGATATGGCAGCTCCCAGCATGCTATTTCCAAACTTGAATTGTATTTCGCCCTTCGTAAATTGTCTACTTCTTTTTAGTGCCTTGCATTTGTACAAATGTGAGCACCCACCCCTGAGTCCACGACACAAGAGGTAGAAGATGACATTGTGAAGTTGATTTTAACAACATGAATACCTGAGGAAGATGATGTTTCCAATGCCTTCTGCTCCTCTAGGAACTTTGGACACACTCGCTTGAAATGACCCTTGCCATTACAATGAAAGCATACAGTGTCCAAGATCGACGTAGAAACTTTCATCGGTTTGGGTGTGCTCTTGCTCCCAGCTTGAGCCTTGCCCTTACCTTTAGTCTTCCACTTTCCTTTCAAATTACATGTCTTCACCTTCTTACTGTGTCTAGTTACTGCGATAACATCAGGTGCCCGTCTGATGGATGTTTCAGTGGCTTGACTACTCTAGCCATGTTGTAGTTCATAATGAACATACTAAAATTCGATGGCAATGAGTGCATGATGAGATCAGTGCATAGCTCTTGGTCCATAGTAGAGCCCAGCTTCACAAACTGCTTTATAAAACCCATCAGCTTAATAACGACACGATAATGCTCACAGCGTGCTTGCTCTTGAAATATGTTCTTAAGCTTACATATCATGTCGTATGCTTTTCAAAACGTTTTTGAAGATCGAGTTTCATCGACACAAGCATGAGGAAACTCACTTCGTTAGACATCACATTTTTTTCTCGTACCGATCTCGCTCGTCACGAGTCACAGTATCAGCAGGTGATTCAGGTAAATGTGCATCAAGCACATGCTCTTTCTTTTGGTGTTTCAAGACAATCTTTAGATTACGATACCAATCTGCAAAATTAGTATCGTTCAGCTTGTTTTGTTCTAGGACAGTTGCAAGTGGGTATGAGTTCTGGTTTTTGGTAGCCATGATCTACAAAACATCAAATTAATAAGTGCAAAGATTTAGTTTTAGTATTATGTTTTGTGCTCAGTTCAATGTCTTTGGTATCGAACACTCCCACTATATTTGACATTTCTCTTTATGTAGTTGGCTCGAGATCCATATTTTACTAAACCAAGTCAGCGTCGGTGTGAAACTTGGAATATGTTTATTTAGGTAAACCACCCTTGTTAATCGCATGCCTCGCACATGACTCTCAGTTTGTTAACCACACCCTGTGTAAATCAACACCTTGCACTAGGGTTCGAACACGATTCAATAACCCTATGAGACAAACCTCGCTCTATGTGCCCCGCACGATCCAAACTCCTAAAGGATAAAATGAGACGTCTATTGAATAGGAAACACATCTGATCCTAATGTCAATAGTTTGAAAGGGATAAAGTAGGAAGTGCAATACATCCTAATTTTTATAGGGATTTTATTATGTGTTCTGCAATTCAAGTTTTAAGTCTGATTAAGCATACACCCATACTCCTAGACTCACAACTAACAATTCAAATCACATAATAGCTAGCAATAATATTGTAGGAAATAATCACATCACATGCAATTATGCGTTGAGTAGTATGACATCGTGACATGCATCTTCACGCACCATCTTCGCGCCATGGCAACTTTCACATGCCAAATAGATAAATATTTATTCTACTCAAATCTATTCTAATAAATTTAATGGTACAACATAAATATTCTAAATCCTAATTAGGCATGCAAGCCTAAAAAAATACATCAAATTGGTTTTAACAATTTGACAATATTAATTAAATAAAATAAATTTAATTAATTAATGGAACACCCTAGATCACGTTACACACAATCAAACAACAATCAATACATCACACAAGGCATTGAAATTTTGTCATACTACTCAATTTTCTACAAAACAAAGTTAGCACAATATATTTTGTGCCATGCAACACACATGCATCACCCACTCAATTCATACAATATGAATTTTATGCACATGGTTTCTTGGCATTTCAATCAAGTTATCCCATAATTTGATTTTAAAATTCTTGTATTAAATTAATCCCATTAATTTAACAATCAAATGCCAAAATGCTTCTAATTAATTCGGTTTGATAATAAAAAATTCTTCTGTTTACTATTCATGTTCATAACCGTTTTCATTTAATTTCATTACTGTTTTAAAAAATGGAATGTACCAACTCATTTTATTTTACTAATGAGTAATTTTAAGAAGCATGTTCTCGGGTTCCAATAAAAGAAAATTTATGTGCAATGGGTAGAACCAACCAAAACAGGAAATTTATTTTAATTGAAACTCATATCAGATTTATAAATTCGCAGAATTTTCTTTTGTTAATTCCATCAACAAATCATGTTAGAAATAATTTTGAAAACACATGGCTCTGATATCACTGTAGGATTTAGCTACGCATGATATGCGAAATTTTAAAATTTTCATGCAACCAATTTATATCCTAAGATATAAAATTCGAAATAACAAGGTTGTGAATTTTTGTATCTTACTTGGTATCGTAACCAAACGTGACGACTTCCTTTGCATAGAGGTTGCTCGCGTCTTCACGAGATGTGTTCAGCTGAATCTCCTCCATCACATCCTCCTCTTGAAATACAAGTTCTTTTAGATCAATTCTCTAATATCTTTCAAACACCCAGTGAACTACCCCTCCCAGAGAAATTGATAATCAGATACCCTTGATACCCAATTCCAAACCAGTCAATCTAAGACCTTATAAGTATTCTCATTTCCAAAGACTTGAATTGGAAAAGATTATTGAAGAACTCCTCAAAACCTCAGTTATAAAGCAATCTTCTAGCCCTTTTGCTTCTCCAGCCTTGCTAGAAAAGAAAAAAGACAATACATGGAGGCTTTGTGTGGACTATAGGCAACTCAATTCTCTCATCATAAAAAACAAATACTCCATTCCTGTAATTGATGAACTCCTTGATGAGCTTCATGGTGCCAACCTTTTCTCCAAGATTGATTTGAGATCTGGTTACCACCAAATCAGGATGAACAAAGATGATATTTACAAAATTGCATTCAGAACCCATGATGGCCACTTTGAGTATCAAGTCATGCCATTTGGACTCACTAATGCACCAGCAACTTTTCAAGCCCTCATGAACAACATTTTTAAACCCTTTCTGAGTAGGTTTTACGGTCGCAATTGACTTGGATGCAAATTTGGCAGGAAACCTGCCAAATCACTTGCAGCCGGAAAGGGGATTGCGGTCGCAATTGAACTGCTGGATTTTCATCAGAGTATTTCCATGTATCTCCTTATCTCTTGCGACAGCAAAGGATTACCCTTGCGGCAACAAGACAGCTGCGGATTTTTTTGTTTTGCTTGGGCATTGATCCAAAATCTTTGGGTTTAGTCCAAACAATATTTCTAACTTTACATTAATACAAGTATTAGTTTAATTAATCATAATCGGTCCATCAATAATTGTAATTAATTAAAATTAATATTCCATATGTATTTGTATCCAGAATCTTAGCGAAATATGTATTATGCCTTGTATAAATTAATCATATTTACGACATATCTAATGTTACTCCTCGTAACATAGGTGACAGTATGAGATATATTAATCATATAACACATAGTCCAAACTTTATCTATTGGATTTGACATCTCAATTCCAACAATCTCCCACATGAACAAGTGTGATCCTTTTATTACATATATCTGTGAATCTGCATATTACTTTAACTTTTATGTCTTTCTTTTCGTACTTCTTAACCAATTCGGTCAACCATTTGTACCAACAAGAGACTTAAGCGGTGTCACCACATTTTTTGTGTGTCTATCCCGACTAAAATCGCAGTGCCAAATACAAGTTGGATGACATGAATTAGATTATGGACATATAGTTCGGAAATTACACGAGATTGTGATTATACGAGCATATTTCCAAATGGATCAACCCTTTATCTTCATTTTAGTGAGGTCAAACTTTAAAGAGATATATCAATGAGTTTCAGAACATAACTTGCATATATGGCAACCTTTTGCAAATTACTTAGAACAGTCTTCTCTCTTTCTGTTAATGGGGATTTTTTATATTTTCATTTTTTAAATATTTTTCGTAATGAATGTTTATCTTCATATGGAGATATCAAGTCTTGAAACTTTATGATAGTGTAGTATTCTTGGTAATGTTTGGTAACAACTTCAAAATTTGAACAATTTTTTGTATTATGTAAAGTTATATAGTCAAATTTAGGATAGACGTATATTTTATATTTTGTCAGTTTACAACGTGTAAATTTTGATGCTACTTGATTGTAATTGATATTATTACAAATAAAAGTTAGTTAATAAAATTTGTGCAATAATAGTAAAATTTATTGACAGAATAATAGTTCTACTGACAACAATAATACATTTACTAACAAAAATAATGGTCTACTGACAAAAATAATATTAGCTGGCGAAAAAAATATATTTCTATAATTCTTCAATATATGTCAATAAATAATAATTATGTTAATGATATAATTATTTTCGTGATAACTTTTGAAACATTTATGTGGTTATTTTTTAATTATTTTCGTGCAAATACCATGGAATTGTGTCATGCTAACCATGAAAACAAAAACAGGCGACCCCACAAGAATTTTTTTTTCCGTGGAGTTATTCACATGCTTAGCTCCACAAAAAAGAGTATTTCCATGATATCCATGAAAAAATGCTTTTTCCAAGGAGAGTAATTTCATGGATCCATTTCCATGATTATTTCACGAAAAAGATACATTTTCATTATTATCCCACACAACGACCATGTTTCTTTCCACGCTAATGTTTATCGGATCCATCATAAAATAAACACGATTTAGACGATTAAAAATATACCAATAATATTTTCCCAAAGAAAAAAAGGGTTAACAATGTGGGGCCTATGAAGACGCTCCTCTAGTAGGACTGTAAACACAACACCATTTCACTGTTTATCGTTTCATTTCGTGATAAAAGGAACACAACACCATTCCATTGTTTCTTGTTCCACATGAAACAAAACAAAATACGAAACTACACGAGAACAAAACAGTTAACAAAATAATTTTTTGATTTCGTTAAAAATTATAGTGCAAAATACCACGGAATTATGTATTTAAGTTTGCTTCGTGGCAAACGAAACATTAGGCAGAACGGATTTTTGTAAAACGAAACGATCAAAAAAATTATTTTTTTGTTTCATAGACGAAATAAAATGAAACATGAAACATAGATATTTCGTGTCAGTTCTCCATGTTACAGAGGCCTACCCAAAAAAAATCATTTGCTAGTGGCACGGAAGGCAGTTTTTTGTAATTACAAAATGGTAGTGATAAAAGTAGCAAACAATACGAGTTTTTCGCTCGGATAACCAGAATGATAGATTTTCTATCCTGCAGTATTTTTTTTTCATACGGTAGATTATCTACCATGTGGCTTTTGTTTTTTTTTGTTCTGAACATTTATTTACGAAGTAAGCTATGCATAGAAAATTAATTACCATTTCGACCATATATTGAAAAAAATTCTGACCATTTAATGATAATTTTGCCTTTTTCAGTCTGCATCGGCTGTATTATATATTCATTCCTATTTTCATATTATCAATTTGAGCGGGCCAATTTAAAGAATTTTTTATCAAAATCGTAATAAATGTACAAAAACTTTTGCTACTTGGTGTCACTATTGTAAATATTTTTTATACATGATCAGACTTGTAGTATATTTTCAGAATTTAAACTATTTTATCTTACACGGTAGCATTTTTTTTTAAAAAGTCGCACGGTAGACTATTTTATCCCACACAGTAGTATTTTAAAAAAAAAAAGTCACACGATAAAAAATCTACCGCATGACAGTTTAAAATCTACCATTCAATCGAAAAACTCCAACCATTAAACTATTTTTATCGGTATCATTTTAGTAATTACCAAAAAAAAAATTCCGCACGGAAGGCGTCCGTACCAGAAAGTAGCAAAAATAAAAGCACAATATATGTTATATATACACATACATAGACCAATATTAAAGAGAGCAGAGAGCTCTGTTAGACATCTCAAAAACCTAGCTCTGCATTTCACTTGATATACCATGAAGCTGCCTTCATCCCGATACAGAGGAGTGGTAGCGCAGCAGAGCGGTAAATGGGGTGCTCAAATTTACAAGAATGACGAACGTGTATGGCTCGGAACATTTTGCACCGAGGTGGAAGCTGCTAAGACTTACGACCTCGCTGCATGGTGTCTTCATGGAACACATGCCGTGACGAACTTCAACCCATTCTCAAAATTCGACAAAGATACCGAGGCTGAACTGCAGTTCTTGAAGTCGCATACGACAACCGACATCTTGAGCATGCTCCGCAGGCACACGTACCACGAGGAGTTGCTCCGCAGCCAGCATATGCAGTGTAACAATCCTGGCAACGTAATTATGCAGAATGTTAAAAAAGCTCGACAGCTGCTCTTCATCAAAGTAGTCTCTCCTGGTGATATCGGACCACAAAACCGACTACTGATACCGAGGCAGCATGCACAGAAGCACTTCCGGCTTCCCAGAAACATCCACAGTGCTGGTCGCAGAGGGGTGATGATCAGTTTTGAAGATGAGAGGGGGAAGATATGGAGATTCAGGTACGCATACTGGAGCAGCAGCGGTAATCATGTGCTGAACGGTGGTTGGGCGCAGTTTGCCAGAGAGAAGTGCTTGAGGCCAGGCGATGTGGTTCAATTTTGGCAAGTGACTGATGAGATGGGCAACGCACGCTTCTTTATTGAATGCGACACCAAGAGAATTGTCACTGTACAGAGGTCTCCGGCGATGGAGTTACCGATGGTGCAACCCAATGAGATAATCCGGCTTTTTGGCGTCAATGTCTCGGTGCCTCTTCGAAATAATTAGTGTTCGTGTGTTTTGAATTAGGAGAAGATGCTGATAATATAAATCTCTATTTTAAAAGAAGATCAAATTTTGAGAAGATATAAATTAATAAACACTATGTATCCTAAGAAATTTGTTTTAAGTGTTGAATTCTAAACGAATTCTTCGTGTATGGTTAATTCCTGATGTGATGTTTGTAGGCTTGTAGCTACGGGAAGATGCAAGCTTACCATCTTACTATCTTGTCGCGCGTTGTTCAGTTGTTCTTAAAATGTCACATGCCTATTGCCTAACCTTGTTTTTGAGAGAGTAAAATTTGTGTCTAAGTTGTCTGTGAATCAGTGGCCGAGGGATTAAGGTTAATATGGGTCAATTGACCCCACTTAACTTAGAAATAGTTTTAAATATGTGTTAAAATTTTAATATATTTTTACAAATATGTCTACTTATTTATCAATTTGACCTCACAAATATTTTGTATAATTTTACATTATTGACACCACTGATTTTTTTTAAAACTAAAATTAAGAACAATTTTTTTGTGAGAAAAAGAACAATTAATTTTCTGATTAATTACGTGTTGGGCTGATCAACAACATCATATGTAGAGAATATAAAATATTAATAATAAAGTTGGGTTGAGCAATTGAGTAGTTGGGTTGGATAATTGAGTAGTTGGGCTGGGTTTGACCTATGGCAGTGAATGAGAATATGAGATAATTGTTGCTTCCATTTTTTTTTCATTTTTTCCATCGCAGATATATGCCTTTTATTCATTACTCCCTTTCGCGATTTCGCCATTTTGCGCTCTCTAAGAAATTGCCAAATTGATTGTCAACAATGTTGAAGGTTGTGAACTTGGTGACTCGGTGACTCTCGTTTTAATTTAAATCTGTTTTTTTACTTCTCATTTCATAGATAAAAATGGAGAACTTTCTAAAAAGAATGGTAATTGAAACCGAATCATCTCAAGTTTCTCCTTCAGAATTTAAAAGAGCTCGAGTAGAAGCTTTCAATGCAGATGATATTGTAGAAGATCTAAGGTGCCGTAAAAAGATTTTTGTCTATTCTCTGAACATTTGTGATGAAGTGAGAAGAGCTTATTTGGAAAGAGGTCCTTACCACCGATTGGTACCGTAAAAAAAATTTTGTTATTGACACCACAAAAAAAAATTTCTGCCTCCGCCACTGTCTATGATTGTCTCTTCGAGAGTATTTCTGTGGCCTCAAGGAATCCGTCTAGAAGCTAGAAAGTAAAAAAAGCATGTGAAGTTGTGCATGCTGCTGCTTTTTTTCTTGATAGTTTTTTTTTTATTCATTATACGTAGATTTATAACACACATTTACGAACAAATTAAAAAATAAACTTGAAAAATCCTCTTAAAAACAGCTCCTAACAGAGCTTGAACCTCAGATCTCTTTTATGAAAATCTTGTACTTCACGTTCTCACCACTACACTAGATATGACTTGATAAAAAAAGAGATTATAAACTATTGTTTGATAGTTGAACATGTAGAGTTAATTCTTTTTAAATGATTGTTCTTTAATTTAGAGAAAAAATTGAAAAGCAACTACAATCAATGATAATATATAATAATTATAATAGTAGTATTGATGGTATAGTTAAACAAAATGCACATTGCATATTAGAAAAACAATCAGAATAAATTATTATTATTATTATTATTATTATTATTATTATTATTATTAGTGTCTAGACTTAATTTCGAAATTCGTCACTGATAGAGCGTACCAGCCATCCTCTCACAGTGACCGAAAAAAAATTCAAATCCTTAGCCTCACTATCCTTGGTCATTGAAAATAAAAACTTTCAAATTTTAGGTGCGCGCATGCAAACCTAACTCGTGCAGAGTTCATATCCGCTAAAATGGAAAGAAACTCTAAACAAGGGCGGAGCTACATGAGGTCAGGGAGGGGCAGTCGCTTCATTCTGGAATTTTTTTTGCAAAATAACCATGTATATTTAAAAATGTGCATCATTTTGCTCCTCCCTGAAAAAAGTAATAGATCTTGTCCCTCCCTGACAAAAATCCTGAATCCGGCCCTGACTCTAAATAGTTGACAGCAAATAATATAAAACGGAGCTGATACGTAGATACCATATTTGATACCGACTATCAATATTGGTGTTATTATGCACATTTAGTTGAGTTATTGTGTACATTGTTTGAGTTATTATGCATGTTATTTTTTTATACTAAAATAGTTATGCATACTATTTGAGTTATTATGCACATTATTTTGTTAACATACATAATAATTTTTTCAGTACAAAAATAACATGAAATAATATACATAATAATTCAAATAATGTGCATAGTAACACAACTAAATGGGTATAATAACATCGATATCGATAGTCGGTATCAAATTTGATATCTACAAAAAATTATCCAATATAAAACAGACCAACCGACACTATTCGGATAACGAAAAAATGAATTATAGAAAAGATTTTTAACAATCATGTCCCAACATAACATTAACAGGATTGTTTTGACTATTATTTTTTCCCAAAACTCCATTGACAATCACTTGAAAAAATCCACCAAAAGTCGCATTTTATATCCAACCAACCCATTTTTGTGAGAATCATCTGGCAGCTAAAATATCTTTGATGAACTTCCAAATGATAGAATCAAAAGCTTTGTGAATGTTTGCCTTAAATAAGGCTACTGGTTCATCACCAAAGGTTGGTCGAAGCCCACCCTAGCCAGGTTGGTTCTGCCCCTGAATTCCGGATATATTAAGTTTAATACAACAAATTATGGCACTATAATTTAGTGATAAAGATAATCTTTATCTATATACTATATTATAAAGCATGTAAGAAATGAACCTTTCCATTGTGTTTAGCATTTTTTTATTTTCCCAAACCTTCATGTACGCGCACCAGAGAGAAATTCTAAGCAAAATGCAATTCTAATTCTGAATAGACACGATTTCCATGAAACAAAGTCTAACGACATCCGGCTTGCAACGTCCTACGTCATGCGTCTTGCGTCATGCGGCTTGCAGCGTCTTGCGTCATGCCTCATGTGTCTTGCGTCAAGACGCCTACGTCATGCGCCAATGCTTCATGTGGCTTGCAGCGTCTTGCCTCGTGCGTCGTGCGTCATGGGTCATGCATCTTGCGTCGACGTCGTGCGTCTTGAATCTTGTGTCATGAGTCTTTCATGTGTCATGCATCGTGTGTCGTGCGTTGTGCGTCGTGCGTCGTGCGTCTTGCGTCTTGCGTCATGCGTCATGCGTCATGAGTCGTGTGTCTTGCAGCTTGCGTCATGCGTCATGCGTCATGAGTCGTGTGTCTTGCAGCTTGCGTCATGCGTCATGCGTCTTTCGTCTTTCGTCTTGCGTCATGCGGCTTGCAGCTTCTTGCGTCATGCGTCATGCGTCATGCTTCTTACATCATGTGGCTTGCAGTGTCTTGCGCCATGCGTCATGCGTCTTGCGTGCGCTGACTGCCCGCTCCCCGCATCCCTCTACACGCTCCACGCTCCCTACTCCCCGCTGCATCCCGCTCCACGCTATCTTAGGTTTACGTTCAACGTTATTTTTCTTTTTTTTAAAAAAAATGCTTTAACAAATTATGTTTTCGTCTACATTATTTTCTTCCGTTGCTATGCACGAGTACGATTACTAGTCTCTTATGAATTTATCAATTCTCAAGCATCGTCAAAAAATAAAAATAGAGTTCAAATAGATTTTCAGGGACTATTCGGCAGCAAGGTTTCACCGTTTCAGCTCGAAAATTCAGTGGAATTCAAACCTACATGATGAATATTTCATCGTCTGTTCTACTACATTTTTGGTATATATTTGGGTTAATTTTTCTTGTCCACATAAGCAATGTCATGAAATATCAACAATTCACTTCAAGTAAATTTTATATTTTTCAGATACGAACCCAACTGGAGTCAGGAGATGTCTCTGTTGAAAACTCAGAGACGTGACAAATTGGAATCTCACTACTAGAATTATCGTTATTATCCTGGGAGAAAAATTGTTTGTTCCCTGGCCATAAGGAGGAAAAAGACATCATTTCCATGAAATAACCAGGGAAAAGCTTCCATGAAACTACTCTCGACAAAAAAGATATCTTTTCCGTCGACTACCAGAGAAATATTCTATTTTCGTGGAGTTAACCACGGAAGTAATTCAACGGAAATGAGTCAGCGATTGGGTTTCCCTCTTCTTATTTTCGTGGGTAGCATTTAAATACTTTCCTGGATTGCGCATGGAACAAGTCATACAAAATCCACGAAAATAACATATGTAATTATTATGTAATTGTGCAGATTTATTACTAAGAATATTATTTCTGTCGGTATGGTATATTACTTCCATCGGTAATATATTTTTTTTGAAATCCATTTTTTACATAAAATCTATTATTTGTGACAATAACACATTTTTCAAATGTAAATTGATGACATTTAATAAATAAATAAACAAATTCATCACTTTAAACAAATACACATTGCAAGTATTACTAGTATCAAAATTTACAGTTGTAAACTGCACAAAATATGAACCCCATGCTACTGTATCTCATATATCCCATGCTACTGCTAATTAACAAAATGTAGAGCATTATATTTTTTCAAAATTAAAAACTATAGTGGATTGTTCCGATTTGATTCTGTGCACCATTGATTCATGACTGCCTCGCCACTTGAGGCTTGCGCTGCAAATGCTTGTATCCCTACTCCCTAGTATACAACACTAGAAAAGAGAATTAGAGTTTTCTTGTTAAAAAATTTGTACAATACAGTTTGAAGTTCTTTTATTGAAAGAGAATTAGAGTTTTCTGTGCACCATTGAAAGATTCCTAAAAGTGCTCTAAAACTATCAAGGACAGGTCGATCCTAAATACAAAAATTAAATTGTAAGCAACACAGCACCACTATTTTGTATTATCCCAAAATTTTAATTTTAAGTTATGAACAATTATTCTTTTTTAACACATCACCACTATTTCAATTTTGACGACAGAATACTCATACTCTATAGCAATCCCATCTTCACTGGTAATGATGTGCAAGTAAACAAAGATCCCACCCGTTAGTTTGATTGCAAACATCACAAGCAGTTAAGAAATCAAGCGATAACTACACTAACACAAATCTTACAACAGTTCATTGTTGTGCCAGTGCCTCTACACATCACGTACAATCCAGTAAACATAACCTCTCCAATAAAGCAAATCTCACCACACAACAATCCAGCCATCACTAAAGCAAAGCTCAATAAACATATCAAAAAGAGTCCACAAACTAAAACTAAGTTATTTGCATACTTACTTGTAATAAAGGCATATTAATTCTTATGGCTCCTTGACTAGTCTGAGAAACCGAACCATGACCCTACAATTGGAATATACAATGAATACAAAATTTTAGCATCAGCATAAAGGTACTGACAATAGAGCAATTTGAAACGAAACCATGACCATAAAGTCCAAAATTTCAAAGTATTGATGACAATCGAAGAGGAACTTACCTGAGATAAAGATGCACACATCTCTACAACAGTTTGAAAAGGTTGGAAAACTTAACAATTTCCAATAGTAACTATTTCCAACGGTAAACTTAAATATTCCATGGTAATTTGGACTATCTCCATCACTAATCATATTCCAACAGAAAGGGGACAAAATTTCTTTGGACATCTGCTGTCATAGCAAGGTTTCATCAGTTAATCAATGTGCAAATCTCAAATGTGCAAACCAGTCCAGTAAAGATCTAGCAAATTGTAATAAGAGGATGGTAATACCAGTACCAGCACCATTAATTTTCTTTCCTTGCACATACAACCTTATTACAGATGGACCCATGTCCTTTGGACACACTGTAATGACACTCAAGTTTATGGGGATATTGAGGCCGATGAAAATTCATTGAGACACATATTCAACTATGCTCATTTCACACAGTATTTTTATCGAACACTTCATATGCATTGAAACTCACATCTAATAAACAGTATCGTAAAAGACCCGAGTATTAGAATGCATTCAACAAAATTAAATACAAACTTAGAGAAAATATCTTAGATCCGAGTAGAGAATATATGTACCTGAATTAGCCTTGGTGGAACTCCCGACCATGATCGTCTGAGCTGGCCATAGAGAGGCGACGTGAAGCACGATGGGTGCCGCAAGACGGAACTAGCCGCAGCGAGGTGAGACAAGGCAAAGTATTGTGGAGCACGACTAGGCGGTGGCGTAGAAAGGCGGAGGCAACTAGATCAACAAGCGGCGTAGTGAGTGACAACAACAGAAAGAAAATGAGCGAGTTAGGATTCTGGATTAAAAAGAAATGAACTGATGGTGGGATTGGAAAATATTCAGATTTAGATACGAATTTTAGAGGGAACCATGAGGGGGAAATGAAATTTTGGAACAATTTGGACAGTTCGCATAAGTCATTTCTATGGAAAACTATCTCCGTGGAAGCACATAGTTATTTCCGTGGAATTGTACAATTATTTTTGTGGATAAGTCATTTCCGTGAATCTATACACGGAAATAAAATAAAATAATCTAAAAACGGTTTTATTTCCGTGAAATCTTGTTTTACCAGGAAAAAATCTTAGCTAACCAGGGTAATATCAACAATTCTAGTAGTGTCTAGGATTGCACAAAAAACTCGTAATTTGTTCGATCGATTTAACCCTTCGATTTGACTCGTTTTTTACCGGATTGAAATATTATCAAATTGAATACAGATTTTGAGAACTCAGAAATGTAACCAAAAGTTCCCATCAAATTCCTTACCTCCGAACACCCCCTTAATTTCCATTTCCATGAATATTTTATGTTTGCCCACCAAGCAGAGCCTTCGTATTTAATGCAGCAATTACGTAGTGAACAAATCATATGGTCCTACTCCCAACCGTGACATCCCCACCGTCAATTTTTAGAGCGTTTTAAAAGTTCTGTAAAGCACGAATCTTGATGACACGAAAAACGGTGGATTTGCCCAGAAGTAAAAAATCACGGTTGGGACTGCTTATCACAAAGCCCACAAGCCCATCCTGGTGTGTTCAGCATGGTGTCAAAAGAAATTGGTGTCAAAAGAAATTGGAATTCAGTACATAGTTTTGTAACACTGGCTTGACAGAGCCCATTGGGCTTAAGTGCTGGACACGGTGGGCTTTGTAAACATCTGCCGTGCTAAGTGATAAATTCTTAGAATAGAAATATGAACATGAGACAAAGACAGTGTATCAATTAGTCAAACATAAAACAGAGACCAAGTTCTGACCGTTGTCGCTTGGCGCCATCCTTCTCGCAACGTGTCATCCTCACCGTCAATTTTTAGAGCGTTCTAAAAGTTCTGTATAGCACGAATCTTGATGCCACGAATGACGGTGGATTTACCAAGAAGTGAATCCCTCGCTCTCAGCCTTACATCTTTCATCCACAAACCCCTCCCACAAAAATTAAACAAAAAGAAACCTCAGTACGATTCCTCGGGGGAAAATAAGAAAGCACCTGAAAAGAAGAAAAAGAGAAGGAACTAGAAATGGAAACAATGGCGAGGGTTTCTCCATCTCTCCACTTGGCTAATCCCAGATGCTCTCTTCGCTCCAACTCCAATTCGTTTCTCTCTCCCTCTCTCGCTTCTACAAATTCATTATATGCTTCCCCGATCTGTTTGAGGAGCTCAGTGCGGAATCAGGCATCGTGCCTAGTTTTGGTGAAGGGAAGACGAACTGGATTGAGGTGCTATGCTAGCAAGAGTTCGTCAGAAAAGTGGGTTTTTGAGCCCACAGGTTTGATCTTTTAATTTCTTACAATTGATTTTGGCAATTTTTCAGTGTTTCTAAGTGTTTGAATAGGACATGATACAATTAGAATTAGGATAGGATCATTCATTGACGCAATTTGTGGTTGTTGTTTACGTTATTAGATTTGAAAGTATTTCATACCTTTCCAATAGTGATTAAATTTGCTCAATCAAGATCCGTTATTTGATCTAAAGACCAAAGAAAAGTGCTTATTATTTCTCTTTTCAAAGAAAAACAATAATGGCATTGTAATCTTTGAAATACCAGTATCTTGCATGTAAAGAGTTTCCTTAATTCGATTCGATCCAGTCTGTTGCAGAATTTTGGCTGGTGAACAAATGTATTAGTATTCCCTGTTTCATTACAACAAAAGAAATGACATCAACTGAACAAAATATATTATTTATTACTTATGTTAAATGTGTAAATCCTACATCACTGCCTTTGATTAATATAGGAGATGGTGATTTTCGCCACATTGGCTACAAAGTTACACGGCCAGGTGCATTTGAAGTAGCATCAGTAAGCTTGCTATTGTCAAATATGAGAAAACTGAATATCTTTTGTCCATCCTTGTTATTAGTTTTTGACTCATTGTTTTGGTGCAGAGTTCAGTGACTGTTGGTCGAGTTCCAGAGAAAGCAGATGTCGTACTTCCTGTTGCTACTGGTATCAGATTATTTCTTCTGATATTTAATATTCTTCATGTGGGTTCCCTGTTTATTTGCTAATTTCATGAAGTAATGTATTATCACTTTTATCTGTGGGCATATTACAAATGTGATTTCAGCAAGTTAAATAGAAATCCCTCAAAATAAGTTAAACAAGAAGTGTAGGTTGACTGTTGTAGTATCAGGTATCCATACCTCAATACAAGATAGTAGTAATTTTAGTGTTTTCCCCTATAAGACACAAAATCATAACTTTTTTTGCTAATAAAATTTGAATTATTTCAGATTAAATTGGAAACTGCAACAGATGACACTCTTCTAATTCTCTAAAAGTACCAAAATTACCCCTCTATTCCAGCAGAGTGATAGAGCAAAATTTGGATTATAATTTGGGCAGTCGAGTAAATAGATTAGCAAGGGGGTAGGAATGATATTTTCTCCCCTTCTCTTTTTAATCTGATGACCATACATTGATGTGTAATTTTGATAGATCCACATTATGCAAGGATGCACATAAACTGGCAAAGAAGTTCTTGTTTTTCCTTTTTTAATATCATAAACTTCAGCTTCTTGTTTCTTGAGCAGTGTCTGGTATGCATGCCCGGCTAGAGAAGAAGAATGGATCACTGCTGGTCACTGACTTAAATAGCACAAATGGCACATATATCAATGAAAAGAGGCTCGAACCTGGTTCTGTTACACCAGTCCCACCTGGCAGTTTCATCACATTTGGTACTTTTAACAATTACCCGATGATTTTTATATTAGCTTTCTATGTTTTGTCTGGTTCCTATCATCCCTGCATACACAGCTTAGGCAAGACTTATGTCCCTAGCATCCTTGATTTTTATGTTTTGTCTGGTTAATGTACAAGACAGCATAATTTGTGAGATGTACATAATATTGTATGTGCTTGTTTCTGATTGTACCTGAATGCCTAACTTATTTAAAACATCCAATCCAATAACAATATATGTGTGCTTTTGCTTTTATATTTTCAGGTGATACAAATCTAGCAATTTTTCGAGTCATAAAATTAGAGGTTGAACCAATAAGCAAAATTGAAGAGTCTGAATCAGAGTCAGCCAGTGAACCACAGGCTGTAAGCTCAGAGATTACAAGTTGAGGCGGGGATTGGAATTGTGGAGCTTTTAGTAAAATGTTGAGGTTTTAGAATCAATAAAGCCTTTGGAAGTATTCACCACATTCCTGGCTTGAATGAATTGAGTAATCTGCTTGTTGTTTTTACAGTTGTAAATTAATATGATTAAACAGTAAAAGATGTGGGGAAACCTGAGTCATCTTCCATTCAAGTTTATACTGTAAATTAAGGTTTCAAATACTGGCTAGAACATACCAGTAGTGTACACCACCTTCCCTACTGAGACCTCAGACAAACACACGAAATACAAGAAGAACAAGAAAAGAGAGAAGAAAGAAAAATAAGAACAGGAATTTATTTTGATTCTTACTGTACAATACAATAAGAATAAATAGTACTTATTGCCCTTTGGTCTTATACTTACCTTATTAGTTCCGTTATCGAAACCATAGTACAACAAGTTGAAAAAAAAGGATAAAATAGTACAACAATCCCAAAATGTACAGGACTAAATTGGAAAGAAAAAGGAAAACCTAAAAGAAAATAAATATTCTGCTTATTCTGTATTTTCCATCATGCGTTTAAACTCATTGAAGCTTATTTTCCCAGCCCCATTCGTGTCATAAATTCTAATCATTCTCTCACAATCTTCATATCTCATCTCTGCACTTAACCCTAATTTTTTCATTAAAACCCACAAATTATTTGGAGTTATGAACCCATGGCTGTCATTATCAAATATCTCAAATGCTCCTTTGAGTTCCTCCACACTTGCTACCTTCTCCTCTAATAACACATTAGCCTCTTCTACGAGGCTATTATTTTGGCACTCATTGTCAATTATAATATTTAATCTCTTCATGACTGCATTAACATCATCATCACCAATCTCTACATCTTCTTTGAATGTGTATGATGCACATAAAAACTCTTCTAACATAGGCTCCTCTTTTCTTTGATGTTTTGAAAAAATGAACTCATTTGGAACTATGTATTTGATAGAGGAGAAGAGAAACTGCACAAACCTGAAGGTGCAATAGTGCAACATTTTTTGGATAAAATGATTATGTTATATGGGAGTATGAAAATGTACCCATAAAATGTAGTAAACTGAAAGATCATTCTTCGATTTACGCATTTGGATAAGAGTTATATAGACAAATGGTGCAAGACTGAGCTTCGGTTTGGTGTGTTAGTGCTGCCAAAATTCCCATTAGGCGTGACGAAATTGCATAGTGAGGTAGGTAAATAACTCCATTATATTATTTTAATTCAAAACGAAAAAGATCAGAGTTTCTCGGAAAGATCCTAACATCTTGTTCTCTCAATTCTCATTTTACTGGACATATCCTTTCTCTATGTACGGCTATCATCGAAAGAAGCATTGATTTGCAGGGTAATTCATTTTTTTTGGGTGAAGCAAAAAGGCATTACCAATGGAAATGTCCAGTGGAACAAACTGGACAGAAATTTGAAAAAAAAAAATAATGTTGCCCAATGCTCAAGTCTTCACTCTTTCTGGTCAACGAGAAATAATTAGTCAATAACTACTCGTTTATTTAGGGAAGTATTGAATTATTGCAACGGCTAGTGTCCACACTAGCAAGTTAATTAATTTCACTTGAATTGACTAATAATATAATATAATCTAATCTAATCTAATCTAATCTAAAATCATCATGGCGCAACATTGGCCGCCATTGCTCATTTTCACAGTAGAATGAACAGTATTTTCACTGTACACTGCTACAGTATCACCGTTCACGATTGCAATATCACTATTCATTTTCAGATTTTTGCCGCTGCTTTTCTGTTATTGTTCACCGCTACAATATCACTGTAGCATGACGTTAGACGCATGATAGTACTGTAACTTTTCTAGATTTTTGCCGCTACTTTTCTGTTACTGTTCACCGCTACAGTAATCACTGTAGCTTTTCCCTATTTTTTCGTTGTTTTTTTAATTATTTAAACGGTTTATTGTAATATCCAATCTAATACACTCATGGCGCCACATGGTGTCGCTGCAAGTCGCATGATGTTAGAGGAATAACGCATGACGTTAGACACACGACGCATGACGCAAACCGGATGACGCATGACGCATGTCGTATGACGTATGATGCATGACGCATGACGCATGTCGCATGACGCATGACGCAAGTCGCATGACATTAGAGGAATGACGCATGACGCATGACGCATGTGTTAGTTTGTAATAATCTAGAAGTCAATAATACGATAAATTATCATAAAGCTTTGTTAATGAATTGAGTGATTAATAAATTGTCCTTTTGTTGCCTTGAGTATTATTGAATTTATGGATCATTTTTTTATCTGACTAGAGTTAATAACTGGAATTGTGAAACTTCATAATGCAAATGATATATACTCTTAAAAGTCTCTAACCAAGATAATTAGGAGGAATACTAATTTACCGTTACAAGGTTAGAATGTGGATTAAAAGATGGTTTGGTTTTACAGACCATAAACATGAAATGTTATTTTAATCACATGAATACATGTTGAAGGAACATGGTATTTGACAGACCTCGAATGAAACATTAAATGGAATTGTGTACATGTCATTAATGTTTAAAATCATTCAGTGTTAAATTCTAAAGTATGAGGTATTCATCTTTCCTACTAAGATATGTGTATGTGTGATTGTTATCTAACGCTGTCGGTAAAACACAGTCATAATGGTAGCTTTTCGGTATACATAGCTTAGTTGAGGTAGTGATGGTTTACTGAAAGTACTATTGTCCCTCGTATCTATATACGAGTTACAGTATCACTAGACCCCTTGATAGAGTAGGATTATCTGCATGCAGTATAATTAGAAGAGTAATTATATGTGATACGTCTGCTCAAGATCGAGAAAATATTAAGTTTACAAGGATGACACACACCTACCTTGAAACTAATCTGACACTGTGAGACAAAATAATTAACACGACTAAAATAGTTTAATGGATCATGGTATTGTACAGTACAACAGCATCTGTGTAATTGGATGATCATAATGCAGATGTCATATGCCTCCTATGATTATAGAAGTTAAAATGGTTTTAATTCTATTTACCAACATAACACAGATCCTATTGGGCCACATCATATAGGAGCTAATCAGAGAATCTTAGTGATTAATTACAAATTGGTTATAATTAATATTAAGATGATTATAATTAATTATATGTGATATGATTAAATTATATATGTCATAAAAGATGACAAGCAAAAACAACGGTTGAATTAATAAACGTATTCGATACGTTGTATAAAATCATACCGAAACCAAACCGATACCGAACCCTGAGAAATATAATTATTGAGAATAATTATATGTTTATATTTATTTATATATATTTAATTTAGATTTTAAATATTAATTATGGTTTTGAATTTGGAATGAAAGTCATTATCAAATTAAAATCTTAATTAAAAATAAATAAATAAAAATAATAAAAATAATAAATTGATGTCAGCAAAAAGAACTTTTTAAAAATTAATTTTTTGGATTTTTTTATCTAGCCGACATTAAGAGGGGCAAAAAGGTCATTTGTCATTTTCAGGGCTATTTCAGTAATCGGCCAACCTCCTTATTTTCCTATAAATAGAGGGGTATGGAGAGAGAGACAATCACATAAAAAATCGAATCATATCTATTAACTCAGGATTGAATCGATAAATATATTTTCTCTCTATCTCGGTTACGATTATTTACAGGATTCGAAAAACAGTATTTTTTGCGAAAGGAGCGATATTTCATGAGGGGTCTTAAGTTAAAAGTAAAATTTTTGTTTTACGGTATTTCCGCGAAAGGATTCGATAAATATATTTTCTCTCTATCGTCAATATTACGTACAACATCTGACGTATATGTTACTTCAAAATTATTGAAGCCCGTCGATCTTTTCTCAAAATTCGGGTCGTGGGGTCGGGTCAGAGAAGATCGGGTCGGGTCTCGTGTCGGACAATATCGACGTTTTTCGGGTGCTGGGTCAGGTCGGGTGATGTTGGGTCAGGTCTCGGGTCGGGAACGTCGATGTTTTTCGGGTGTTGGTTCGAGTCGGGCAAGATCGGGTTAGGTCTCGGGTCGGGCAACGTCGATGTTTTTTTATTGTTGGTTCGGGTCAGACGAGATCGGGTCGGGCAACGTCGATATTTTTCTGGTGTCAGGTCGGGTCGGGCGAAATCGGGTCGGGTCTCGGGTCGAGCGAAATCGGGTCGGGTCTCGGGTCGGGCAACGTTGATGTTTTCCGGGTGTCGAGTCAGGTCGGGCGAAATCGGGTCGAGTCTCGGGTCGGTCAACGTCGATGTTTTTCGGGTGTCGAGTCTGGTCGGGTGAAATCGGTCAGGCAACATTGATGTTTTTCGGGTTTCGGATCGGGTGTCTGGTCAGGCATCATTGCTTAGGGTGTTGGATCGTGTCGGGTCTCGGGTCGAACATTGCCATTGTTTTTCTATGTTGGATCAAGTCGGACCAAATCGGATCGAGTCTCGGGCTCAGGTAATGTCAGCGTCATTGAATTAGTTATTCTGATTCTTGAAGTAAATGAATCTTGATCTCATTTATATTAGTGAAAAAATAATTATGTATCATAATCTACTAATATTCGATTGGGTTTCGTTTCTAACTTATCCCGACTTGTTTGGAAAATGAGACTAAATGTGTTTGTTGTAGTTGTAATAATTTAATGACCAATTTAAGTGACATAATAGCTTGCAAAATATTTTTATTTTTAGGTACTGAAAAATACATAATTGAATGCTCAAATTAGTTTTTAGTTAGATTCTTATCGTATCATTGAACAATTAAAAATCTTTATTAATTTACCATTATTATTTTAAAAAATTGACTATACTATTTAATCTAAAATAAATATTAAATTTGTATAAGTTGAATTTATCATATATCACTTCACATGCATATGATTTTGATCATTTTTTTATTGAAGATTAATATATCTTTATTAATAACAAAATTTTACGAGTTTTAAGTCATACTATTTAACTTTAACTAAATTATTGTGCACAATAATAAAATAATTACAACATCTAATAAAATGCTAAAATAAACTTAGAAATATATATAACACAATAAATAAAAGATGTACCTACAATGAACTTGTGTATAAAATCAACTTTTACAAGTCAATTAAAACATATCTTGTACGTAACTTTATCTAAATTATATAATGCCTATGTGAGATACTTATATTAATTCCAGCCAAAGATTCAAATAAATTGAAAGTAAATTGTTAATAGCTTATAGATAAATTATGATACAGCAACATGTAATAGGTCGTCTGATTCGTTTCAAGTAGGGTACACTTTTCCAGCTTCACAAACTGGATTTCGTGTAAAAACCCTTCCAAAACAAACATAAATCGTGTTGTAGTTTCCCTTGACTTATCGGGTCAGAGGATGCATTGGGTCAGATTTGTTAGAGGAATGTGTTTGGGTTGTCTACTCATTTCACAGGCACTTTAAAAGCTTAAGAAAAGTTTTTCCCTAAGCACAACGCTGTCGAATGCACGAAACGATCACGCAAATACCTTCTTGCATCTTACGTTGCATTTTAAGAGCGCAAATACCTTCTTGCGGGTCGTGTGGTTTTGCATCATCCGGTGTCGCCTCAAATCGGGTTATGGATCTTCTCTGGTCGGGTCGGGTCGAGCCGGGTTTCGGGTCATCAGGTGTCGCCTCGAATCGAGTTATGGATTGTCTCGAGTCGGGCCGGTTCGGGTTTCGGGTCATCAGGTGTCGCCTCGAATCAGTTTATGGATCTTCTCGGGTCGGGTTGGGTCTCGGGTCATCTAGTGTCGCCTCGAATCTGATTATGGAACTTCTCGGGTCGGGTCTTGTCGGGTTTCGGGTCATCAGGTGTCGCCTCGAATCGGGTTATGGATCGTCTCGGGTCGGGTTCGAGTCATCAGGTGTCGCCTCGAATCGGGTTATGGATTGTTTCGGGTCGGGTTCGGGTTAGTTTGACTTCAATAAAAATCGGGTCAGGTCGGGTTTGGGTCGTGTCGGGTCAGGTGGGTTTTCCGAGTCGGATCGGGTTCTGCCACCTCTAAGTAAATCTTTGATGCTCCAAAAAGTATTAAGAATTTTCGTGCTCATAACTCAAAAATAAACATAAACATCTTTAAATTTTGATTTATCATTCTCGTTAATTTTTTATATCAAAATTTAGTAGAAAACAATATTTCTCTATTTTTAGAGTTTTTAAGTACGTGTTTTAGATTTTGAAAGTGATTTAGTTTTATTTAAAATACTAATTATTTTATTATTATTTTGAAGCACTTTAAAAAATCCTAACACATGTACTAAAAAATGTAATATAGAAATTTTTTGTTTCCTATATAATTTTGCTATAAAGAAATTATTAGACATGATAAATCAAAATTTTAAAATGTTTAATTTTATTTTTTTTAATTAAGAATACAGAAGATATTGATGCTCCGTGATAACTTCACTCGTGTAAATATTTTACACCAGAGACCAATTAAAATAACAAAGAAATATGAGTGGAGCTTTGTGATCCGTAAAAATGTCACATTTATTATTGTCCATATTATACTAACCATGTTTACAGTGACCCTGCTGCCTTGTTTTCACTTGTAAAAGTTGTGGTAGCTTGACTTTTGAATGTGTAGATTGATAATTTAGTTTGGGAGTTGATATATCGATTTCTTCATTTATTTCTTCAACGATCTCAACAGGACATGTGCAGTTGAATTCAGTTTATATATTGTTTTTGTTATAATGCATGTTGTTTTTTTGTATTATGTATGTTGTTTTTGTTATTATGCATATAATTGACCGGACGCTTCACTAAAAACGAATGTCGTTACGTTCATCGACGGGGATCACTACGCTCATCTATGCGGACTGGACAAATCCAGTTGCATTTATTTTAAAAATTGTTCTAGTTATTATGCATGTTGTTTTGTTATTATGCATGTTATTTTTGTTATTATATAAGTAATTAACATGCAAAATAATACAAATAATATGCATAATAACCAAAACATAATAAATCATAAATAGAACAAAAAAATATAATGAACTTAACATATAAATCATAAGTATTTTGACTATTTTGGATGTTATTAGATGCACAATAACAAAAACAACATGCATAATAACGAAAACAATATACATCATAAGTAAAACAAATTTTTGTTGAAACTTAACTGAATGCGTCCAATGAAAATCGATGATGAAATCGAACTTGAAATCGACAAAACATTTTCCATTTAGTTTTAACTTCGGCTCGGATGAAAACCTTAACTTCATATTTACAATTATAGAATGCAATTAAAGTATCTCACGTCGTGTTTGTTGAGATGCTGATGTGATTTTGTGTATATGGAGTTATGTATTCATCAAAGTTAGGTCTTAAATAAAATTCCCAAGAAACCAAATTATTTGACGATCAAATTAAGGACAAAAATCTAAGTTTCAGTTGAGGCAATATTAGTAATATTATAATCAAGAGATCATTTGTTTAATTAAGTTTGTATTTATATACAGTAAATTAATTTGTCTTGGTTGGTATAAAAAGTATTGTTCTTTTGTGTAGAAAATTGCAGGGTGAAAATTGAATGAAAAAATATTTATGAAGATGATAATATGTATTTCACAAAGCACCATTCATGCGGTATTTTTCTTCCGTATTTTTTATTTCAAAGCTCAAACAATCGACCTAAATCTTTGAACGTGATTTTCGCATTAAAATCTTCTTGAAGATCGAAATTTATATTTTTTGTAATTTTTTACTATTTTTAAAGAGGTGGAAAATTGATTAATTTAATAATTTCTAAATCATCTAATATGAATGGTTTTAGACCTCTTTAAAATTAGACTAAATATTCTAAAAATAAAAAATTCGATCTCTATGGAGATTTTAATATCGAGATCACGTTCAAAGATTTGAATTGATCATTCGAAATTTGAAATTAAAGATATTTTGGCAATTTAGGGTGTGAATGTTGCTTTGTGAAGTAATGGTGGCCTCCCTGTTTATAAATACTTACATTATTTCATGCATAGTTGCATACTTTAGGAATATATTATGTTCACACACTTGACTATTCGC
The DNA here is from genome assembly GCA_964058865.1 of Eleocharis quinqueflora. Classification (NCBI taxonomy): domain Eukaryota; kingdom Viridiplantae; phylum Streptophyta; class Magnoliopsida; order Poales; family Cyperaceae; genus Eleocharis; species Eleocharis quinqueflora. Next base: position 76,018 of record CAXKVX010000042.1, on the reverse strand, counting down.
ACTGATATAGATTTGTTTATTCGTATTATTTAAAGAAATAAATATAAATAATTATAGTTAGTACATGTACTTTGAGATAACTCAATTGGAAGTAGCTAGGATAACAAAACTGTTTTTAGAAGAAATTTCCAATTTTAAGAATCAGCTCTTGATTTAATTATTAAAGCAATGTTCTTTCATGAAAAAGTCGCAGATTCAAAATTCAATTAAAAAATTTATATCTAAATTTGAATTAGATTTTATTCGAAACTCAACTTCTAAAAAAAGAAAGAAATTTCCAATTTTTTCTTTAGTTGGAAGTTGGAAGTGAGAGGACACATACTGTGTTGCGTCGCTGGATTGGGTTCTAATTCCAAATTAGAAAATCCAGCCCATGTTTCCTTTAAGGCAAAACGCAACTTGCTTCTCTCGCCTGAGGCCTCATTCCTCATCTCTTGGAAGCGGTTTTTCTGCCGCGCTGCAGGAATAAACGGTTCAGATTTTTTACGTTGTAGGTTACGTATGGTTCAGATTTGATTCAGAGAGTCTGATATTATAAAATTTAGCTTGCACGAATCTCAATGCAAATCAAAAGTTGAAATTTGCTGCGCAGCACGCACAGTATTTTTGCTGCGCGGTAGAAGATCTCATTCCTCATCTCTTAGCCTGTTTCAACTTCTGATAATAAAGAGATCGACTGATTCTTTATATACAAAGATGAGTTCTCTTTAAATAAAATTTAAATATTCTTTAACCCATCTTTCCAATTCGACAAACTATTTTCCAATCCAATGTCGAACCTGCAAATTTACATTAAAAATTTCTTGAAAGAATTTGACATCCCAAAAAGAATCTATATTATATAGCTGCATTCTGCCGTATATCTTCAAAATTTTGAGTACGGATCAGTGCCACAAAATTTTACTTACTACAATATCAAAAAACCAGCTTCACCAAAGATTCCAGAAGTTCCATTTTTCTAATAAAAGAACAGTACTGGTTAAGTATAGGTTGCTCACTTGATACATGTATATTACAGAAGATGATATGGATTAGATTTAGGATAAGCAGATGACACAATGATCAATCATCCATTAAATCGGCCAGGTGCAGTGACTTGTACTTCAAAATTGTTGTTGTGATAAAATATTATTAATTATTTAATATATTGCTTAATATATATAGAGATTGGCATAACCCGATCTGAGAAATATGTCCGACACTCAACCAGATTCGTTCGACCTCAATCTTGATTCGACACTCAACTGGATCGGGAACGACTTGTAACCCGAGTAAAGTGACACTTGAAAATCGAAACTTTATCCGATTTGAGGTGATCTGCAATCCGAGCCAAAGTAATATTTGATTACGCAATCCGAGCCGACCTTATCCGACATGAGCTGTATTATGAGTCAGAGAGAAACCTAAGAACTCGAAACTTGACCAAAAACGACTTATAAACTGAGTTGAAGCGATACTTGAGAATCCGAAATCTGACTGGACAACTTATCTTGGTATTGAATGAGATTGAATATATACCAAAATATTAAGGGTGATGTTGTGGTGGTTGTTAGATTCGTAAAACCAAACCAAGAAATTGAAAAATTTACATTTGATAAGAAAGCATAAAGAAAACATAAAATTCTATTTTATCTTTCTCGATAGGAAGACTGAACCAAGAAATGTAAAAATTTACATTTCATAAGAAAGCATAAAGAAAACTTAAAATCATATTTTATCTTTCTCGATCAGAAAACCAAACCAAGAAATGTAAAAATTTACATTTCATAAGAACGCATAAAGAAAGCATAAAATTCAATTTGATCTTTCTCGATCGGAAAATTGAATAAAAAAATCTCATTTTTAGTCGGTTGGACTTAAGCTGTAAATCTAAGAATTAAACCGATATGCGGTATATGTATCTAATTTGCATAAGTTATAACTTTTAGAAAATTAATTAGTAGAGAGCCTTGTGCTCTGATCTTTCTCGATCGAAAAATTAAATAAAAAAATCTCATTTTTAGTCGGTTTGGACTTAAGCTGTAAATCTGAGAATTAAACCGATATGCGGTATATGTATCTAATTTGCATAAGTTATAACTTTTAGAAAATTAATTAGTAGAAAGCCTTGTGCTTTGATACCACTGTTGGAGTTTTGACTGTTCAAATCCATTGATTTAGCTTAAGTGCATAAAGAATGTAAAAAAATTACGTCTAACTTAAGCCGAGGATTAAAGGGATATGCCGAAAAATCAAAAGAGAGTTTTTTCTCAAGCTTTTCATTGCATTGACCCATTTAATCCTTTACAAATCTACTCCTTAATGGATTTCTAAAATGTTAATCCACTTACCAATTAAATAGATTAATATAACATGTTTATACATTATTTCCAAATTCTGACGAAATGTAGCCGAGCAAGAAGAGCGACTACCAGAAATGATTCATCTCAAAGTATGAAACGTGTGATAACTATATTGATTATCCACCATAACTAGCTAAAGAGCGATTTATTTCTTTTTCCAGAAATACCGTACACTGCAGTATTCGAAAAAATATTCACAAGAAAAAACACTATTCACGAGAAACATAAAACACTATTCACGAATAACCGTAAATCACTATTAATGAGAAAAGACAAAAATAATAATCTCACGATCTGTTTTGTAAAATGATAAATCAGATTACCGCGATCTTCGCAAAATCACTATCATGAATAATTGTAAACTGAGAAAGAGAGAAAATACCAAATAAATCAGACCGTTCGAAAATGATACAAGTGTATTAGTAATTTTCTCTTTCATTGATTACCAAAATACCCCCAAAGATCGGGATATTTACAAACAATGTCATTTTATGGAGGTTTAAGTCAAGTGAGAAATCAAATTGATTTTGGCTACATAATTGTTCTAAATAATTATATCTCTTACGGTTCAGTTTCGATATTATTTTATATAACGTGTCTAATACGCTTATAAATTAACTTTTGTGTTTTCTTCTATAATCAAGTATAATTAATTATAAACATCTGAATATTAATTATAATCAGTTTATAATTAATCAATAAGATTCTTCGATTAGCGCCTATATAGTGTGATCCGACTTGATCTGTGTTATGTTGGCAAATATAATTTAAAATTGGTTTAACTTCTATAATCATGAGAATGCATCATGACCATCCAATTACACAGATGATGATGTATGTGTAATATCACGATCGAGTAAACTATTTTACTGGTGTTAATTCTTTTGTCTCAAGGTAGGTTTGTGTCATCCTTGAAAACAATCTTTTCTTGATGCTGAGCATATTATCAAATATAGTTACTCTTGTAATTATACCGCTAGAAGATAATCTTACTCTATCAATAGGCCTGGTGATACTTGTTGGGTTACGAACAGTTCAAAACCTGTCAATTGACCTAAGCTGCGAAAAGACCGTAAAACAACAATTTTACGTCTAACTTCAGCCAAGGATTAAACGAGGTATGTTAGATAAACTACCGAGGGTGTCCACCTCCCGTTTATCTCTGACATCAAAACCCTATTTAACCCTTATACAGATCTACTCCATAACTGAATTCTAAAACTTTAATCTACTTACAAATTAAATAGATTAATATAACATAAATACCTTGATCCAAATAGATTAATCTAACACGCTCTTCTCCTCGGAGTATTAGACGTCTGATTCCTCTATCGGATGTCCACCAGGATGACTAGAGAGCGGCTTATTTCTTCTGCTAGAAATACCGTAAACTGCGATATCTCGCAAAAACACTATTCACCGAGATATGGACTAAATAAAATATCTTTGTGACTCGCAGTTATTCAAATATGAAATACCGCTTCTTTCACAAAAATACTATTTTCCTAATCCCGTAAACAACCTTATTCGAGAAAGAGAAAGTATATTTATCAATACAATCCAAAGTTAATAAATACGAGTCGATTTTGGTGCCCCTTTCTCTCTCCTTCTATCCCTCTATTTATAGTAAAATGAGGAGGTTGCCAATTACCAAAAATACCCTTGAAAAAGCGAAATGACCAATTTGCCCCTTGGAGGTCGGCAAGGAGGGGATATTAAAAAATTGTGAAATGACAAAAATGCCCCTTGCTGATCTCCAAGATATTTTATTTTATTTATTTTTATTTATTTATTTATAATTAAGATTTTAATTAATTTTTAATTAAGGTTTTAAGTTGATAATGACTTTCATCCCAAATTTAAAACCATAATCAATAATTAAAATTAAAATTAAATATATATAAATATACATAAACATATAATTGTTCTCAACAATTATATTTCTCAGGGTTTGGTATTAGTTTGGTTACGGTATGATTTTATACAACGTATCATATACGTTTATAAATTCAACCGTTGTTTTTGTTTGTCATCTTATATGACATATAATTTAATCATATGACATATAATTAATTATAACCATCTTAATATTAATTATAACCTATTTATAATTAATCATTAAGATTCTCTTATTAGCTCCTATACGGTGTGACCCAATAGGATCTGTGTTATATTGGTAAATAGAATTAAAACCATTTTAACTTCTATAATCATAGGAGGCATCTGACATGTGCGCTATGACCATCCAATTACACAGATGATGTTGTACTTATGCAATATCATGATCCACTAAACATTTTAGTCGTGTTAATTCTTTCGTCTCACAGTATCAGATTAGTTTCAAGATAGGTGTGTGTAATCCTTGCAAACTTAATCTTTTCTCGATCTTAAGTAGATGTATCAAATATAATTAATCTTGTAATTATACTGCATGCAGATAATCCTACTCCATCAAGGGGCCCAGTAATATTGTAACTCGTATAGAGATACGAGGGACAATAGTACTTTCGGTAAACCATCACTACCTCAACTAAGCTATGTATACCGAAAAGCTACCGTTATGACTACGTTTTACCGACAACGTTAGATAACAATCACACATACACATCTCTTAGTAGTAAAGATGAATACCTCATACTTTAGAATTTAACACTGAATGAAAACATTAATGACACGTACATAATTCCATTTAATGTTTCATTCGAGGTCTGTCAAATATCATGTTCTTGTAACATATATTCATGTGATTAAAATGACATCTCATGTCTATGGTCTGTAAAACTTAACCATATTTTAATCCACATTCTAACCTTGTAACGATAAGTTAGTGTTCATGCTAATTACTTTGGTTAGAGACTTTTAAGAATATAAATCATCTATATTATGAAGTGTCACAATTCAAGTTATTGACTCTAGTCAGATAAAGAAATGATTGATAAATTCAATAATACTCAAGGTAACAAAATGACAATTTATTAATCACTCAATTTATGAACAAAACTTTATGATAATTTATCATATTATTGACTTCTAGATTATTACAAACTAACAATACTATAACTCGTATAGAGATACAAGGGGCAATAGATTTTTTGGTAAACCATCACTTTCTCAGCTAAGCTATGTATACTGAAGAGCTATCGTTACGATTGTGTTTACCGACAATGTTTGATAACAATCACACATACACATCTCTTAGTAGAAAAAAGATGATTACCTCATACTTTAGAACTTAACACTAAATGAAAACATTATGACACGAACACAATTCCATTTAATATTTCATTTGGGTTCTGTCAAATATCATATTCCTAGAACATATATCTGTGTGATTAAAATGACATCTCTTGTCAGTGGTCTGTAAAACTTGACCGTCTTTTAGTCCACACACAAATTTTGTAGCGATAATTAGTGTTCTTGTTAATTACTTTGGTTTAATGATTTTTAAGAATATATATCATCTATATTATGAAATTTTACAATTCTAATTATTGACTCTATTAGAAAAAGAAATGATTCATAAATTAAATAATATTCAAGACAATAAAATGACAATTTATTAATCACTCAATTCATTAAAAAGCTTTATGATAAATTAGTGTATTATTGACTTCTAGATTATTATAACTTTGTTGTACTAAGCAATGTCTTGTATTTGTCGATTTGCAAACTAAACTTTGAATTTAACACGATTCTTGTGAGATTTTATTTGATAGATAATTCGAGCAAAAAGGAAAGAAAATGCAAAGAAGGAGCTATATGATATCAAAGCATGAGCATATGAAGACAAAATATACTCTATTATATTTCAATTTTGTTTACAATAATTTTATATTGGAATGATTGAGTTCAAACCCGCCAAAAATAGAAAACTGCAGCATAACGTTGTATAACATTCTGAAATGTTATATAACATTATAATATATCAATGCAAATCCAAAATGCAAATATAGTTTCATAACGTATTGGCAAAGCCAGTGAATCGTACAGAAATATATTACAACGTTCTGCAATGTTGGTAAATGTTGTACAACATTGTAATAAATGAATGCAAAATTAAAATGACAATACAGTTACGTAACATATTGGCAAAGCCAGAGAATTGTCGAGAAATATAGTACAACGTTATATAACGTTCTCTAGGGTTATACAACATTTTGACAAATTTGTTCTAAAACAACGATCAAAATAAAAAAACGATCAGAACATTGTATCACGCTTGGTAACATTGTATATTGTAGGAAATAAAATTATTACAACGGTAAGATTTCTGACAGCTGTAATACGCCTTTTCTATTAAAGCGTTGTGTAACGTTGTAATACGTTGTGTAACATTTTAATTGAAATTGAAATTCATCAAGGGATTCAAAGCATAAATAGGTGTTCTCTTTCCCTTTTCTCGTTCATCAATTAACTCAAACCCTAACCCAATAGTCTCCATTAAAGAGCTTTGAATACTCCTAGCTAAATCCTTGTTAGACTCAATCTCTATGATCTAAAATTGTTCTAAATGTTGGATTAAATTCATCTCTTGTTTGACAATTTGCAAAACAACTCAATACTAACCTTGCACAATTGAGTTTTGTTGAAACGCAAGTTGACATCGATACACAATAGAGATGCAAAGGCTCAAATATGCATATACAAGTCAAGACATACTCAAAGACATCAAGAGCAAGCATAATGGACAATTCTAGACCCATGTGTTACCATAACGCATAGTCAACCCGTCAAAACGGGTTAAGGGGAGAAGAGCTGAGTAGAGAGGGATTTTTCAGAGTTACTGTAACGTTTTCGATTTTCTAGACCCATCACAACGGGTTCCCAATCCATCATAACGGGTCTCTAACCCGTCACAACGGGTTCCTACTCAAGATGGCCTAGAAGTCAGTGGAAGAAGCACAGAAGGATATTTATGGAAAGGTGCCAACTCGTTATAACTGGTTCTATAACGCGTCACATAATTTTGTAATGCATGAGGCCAATTTCAAGACTCCAAGACCCCAAGATGTGCCCAACTTATATATATATCAGGGATACAAACCTAGAAGAAATCAGAAACCCCAATGCTTTCAAGCATTCAATTGAGCATCAGAAAGAGCATCAGAGCCTTCTTTTACAACCGCCTAACATGAGAGATTTATGATAGCTACAATTGTCTAATTGTCAATTCGAGAACACTTCTTTCTTGCTAGTTTCTAGCCTTTGTTGCACTACATTTGTGTTGTCAAGTAGTGCATCCATGTCCTTGATTGTGTAGTCAATCAGAGCTTTTACCTTGTAGAGTGGTGTAGCCCTTGCATAGGTTTAGGAACCTAAGATTGGTTTGCTTATTGAGAAGAAACCAAAAATAGGTTCCACAATTGTAAATAACACTTATTGATTAGTGAAATCGATCTAGAAAAGAAGTTTTGGTTCCGAGAGTCTCGTGAATATAGGCCTAGTTTGTTTGTAGGCCGAACCACATTATATCGCGTGTTCATGTGTTCTCTTGATTGCTCTTGCTCTTTACTCTCTCTCTCTTTAATTACTATTATTGCACTTTGTTATTTTTGAATTGCTCAATTACTCTTAGTACTTGCTTGCTGAAATTTTTAGCTAGGTGATTAAGGTCTAAAAGCTTGAATTGTAATTATTGTAAACGCATTCGCACTAATACTTTGATGGCGATCAAATCATGGTAGGTCTACAAGTGAATAACCATGATCAAGGAAGCATGTTTTGGACCAGTTCCTAGTTGGAAGATCCAGGCCCAAGTCAGATTTGCAATTAATTCCCGAAACAGCTTTCTGGACAGATTCAGAATGGGCCAGTATTTTGGGCATAACTTTCTCATACGTGCTCCAAACCAAATTAAGTCATTCAAAATTCTGTGGAAAGATGATGAAATGAGCTACAACTTTTGTGTTTTGAGTTTCTTCAGATTCTAGACGATTCTATGTCATAATTGCGTGTGAAATGGAAGTGGTCATTGAAAGGCCATCATGTCATTAGCTTTAATTGTTTTCTTGAGTCTTGTAGCAACTTCTAGGAGTTTTCAGGAGTCCCTTGAGTTTCTATAGGAGTTATTAATTATGTCTTTTGAGTATCCCTAAGTATTTAAGGGTGTTTTAATTATCTAAGAAGTTTCTAGAGTTGTAAGGTGGCTATATAAAGCCCTCTAGTAGAATGTAAGAGGACAAGTTGTTGAATATTATCAAAAGTTTATCTTGAGTTGAGTTTATCTCCTCTTTTATCCTGCTGTGAGTTGAGAGTATCCTCTAGTTGTGATTTTATCGTTGAACGTGTGCGTGTCGTTGGGCAATTCTAGCTCGAACGCTATCAGTTGGTATTAGAGCTGCAGGCGAAGGATGGTGCGACGTAGTGCTCGTGTCAATCCTCCTGGAGGAGACCAGCAAGACGATCGAGATATTGAATTGAACGAGTTGAGGCAGCATGTGCAACAACTCCACGGGTGTCTAGCGCGCATGGAGGCCGCTGGGCACAACCGCGATGATTCTTATCGTGGCTCAGATGGCGAAACCTACCGTGATGATGATGAGGAGTACAACCCACGACAACCACACTGTGGCGTCCAGTGATGAAGAGGCTCCCCGTCAATGACACACCCGAAGGAACCAGCACGTCCGACGGGCTTTTGATCTAAAGGCAGATATTTCGGTGTATGAAGGTCGTATACAACCTGATGAGTTCATAGATTGGCTCAACACGGTTGAACGTGTCTTTGAATACCAAGATGTTCCTGAAGAAGAGAAGGTGAAAATTGTTGCCATCAAATTGAAGAAACATGCATCTATTTGGTGGGAGCAACTGAAGATGAAGCAAGCCCGTGAGGGTAAGCAAAAAATCAGAACTTGGGAGAAAATGGTGAAGGAGATGCGAAAGAAATTTCTACCTAAAGGATACTTGCAAGAGGCATTTCTCAAACTACACGGTTTTGTTCAAGGTGATAAAACTGTGGCAGATTACACCGAAGAGTTAGACCATCTCATGCTCAAATGTGGTGTTGTAGAACCGAAAGAACAAACCAGTGCCTGTTATCTTCGTGGGCTACGCAAGGAGATTCATGATGTGGTAACTCTACAACCTTTTATTTCTTATCATGATGTCTTCAAACTTGCCACAAAAGTTGAAAAACAATTCAATGAGAAATGAGTCAGAAAATCAGCAAGCTTTGGTGGTAATCGAACATTCAGTTATGGTTATCCAACAAACCGAGGGAGCAGTTCACAATCAGCCAAGCCAACAACAAGTAAGGTGACTCAACCTCCAGCAAAGTCTGTGTCGGTCGGACCTTCTAAACCGACGCCAAAAGCTGTTCAATGTTATCGATGCAAAGGGTATGGTCACATGATGTCCGAATGCCCAAATCAGCGAGTGTTTACCATTGTTGAACAACCCTTGGAAGAAGAGCATGTGGATTTTGATTCTCCACCAATTTTTGATGAGCCAACAGAAGATGAGGATGTCATCTATGGAGATACAGGTGAGATGTTGGTGATTAGACGTGTGTTAAATTCCAATCCCTTTCAAGATGATGTATGGCTTCGTAACAAAATCTTCCACACACGATGCACTTCAAATGGGAAGGTATGTGATGTTATCATTGATAGTGGAAGTTGTGAGAATGTTGTTTCTGAAACTATGATGCAAAAACTGCCACTCAAAACTGAAAAGCACCCGAAACCGTACAAACTTTCTTGGTTACAAAAGGGTAAATCGGTGCAAGTTGATCAACGTTGTTTGGTTAATTTCTCTACTAGTGAAAAGTAACGAGATGAAGTATGGTGTGATGTGGTCCCTATGGATGCTTGTCATTTACTTTTGGGAAGGCCTTGACAGTTTGATAGAAAGGTACATCATGACGCTTTTAAGAACACGTACTCTTTTGATCTGAATGGTGTTAAAATTATTTTGGGACCTTCTAAGATGGACATGAAACCGAAACCAGTCCTTAAGGACAACAATTTCATTTTCTCAAAATCTGAATTTGCTGAAGTTTTTGAAGAATCCCATGTAGTTTTTGCATTGGTGGTAAAAGAAGTTAAGGAGGAAAACCAGAAAATCCCAAAATTGTTGGAATCTCTACTTGAACAGTTCCAAAACCTTGTACTCGACGAAATTCCAGCAGGTTTACCTCCTATGAGAAGTGTGCAACACTAGATCTTGTTCCTGGTGCAGTTTTGCCAAACAAGGCAACTTACCGAATGAACCCAATAGAAAATGCCGAATTGCAGCGGCAAGTAGATGAGTTGTTGAGCAAAGGTTTGGTGCGAGAAAGCATGAGTCCTTGTGCAGTTCCAGCCTTGCTTGTTCCAAAAAAAGATGGTTCATTTCGCAAGTGTGTGGATAGTAGAGTGATTAACAAGATTACTATCAAGTATCGTTTTCCTATTCCTAGCCTTGATGACATGCTAAATCAACTTCATGGAGCTAGTGTGTTTTCAAAGTTGATCTCAGGAGTGGTTACCATCAGATTCGCATGAGACCTGGTGATGAATGGAAGATAGCGTTTAAAACTCGTGATAGACTGTTTGAGTGGTTGGTGATGCCATTCGGACTTTCTAATGCTCCTAGTACTTTCATGAGACTAATGAATTTAGTGTTTAAGCCTTTTATTGGCAGATTTGTGGTGGTCTATTTTGATGACATACTCGTGTATAGCACGGGAGCAGCTAAGCATTTGGAGCACCTCCGCCAAGTCTTTGAAGTGTTGGCAGAACAAAAACTCTACATCAACTTGAAGAAGTGTGAGTTCCTAACCCGCAGCTTAGTATTTCTAGGCTATGTGGTTTCAGCTGAAGGCATTCATGTTGATCCTTCCAAGATTGATGCAATTCTCTAATGGCAACTCCAACCAACATTCATGACATAAGGAGTTTTCATGGATTGGCCTCATTTTACCATCGGTTCATTCGAGATTTCAGCACTCTTGTCTCACCGATCACCAAGTGCTTGAAAGGTGGTGTGTTCAAATGGACGAAAGAAGCTCAAACTAACTTTCAGCTCATCAAGGAGAAGATGACAGCAGCCCCTATCCTCTCTCTTCCAAATTTTGAAAAGATTTTTGAGCTTGAATGTGATGCATTTGACATAGGCATTGGTGCAGTTCTCAATCAAGAAGGGCGACCTATTGCCTTCTTTAGTGAAAAACTTTCTGATTCGCGCAAGAACTACACAACGTACGACAAGGAGTTCTATGCAATTGTGTGAGTTCTTGGACATTGGAGGCACTATCTCATTTCCAAGGAGTTCATCCTCTACTCCGACCATGAGACGCTAAAATTTATTAATGGGCAGCACAAACTCAAACCGAGACATGCAAGGTGGGTGGAATTTTTACAAGGCTACACATTCCACATCAAGCATAAAAGTGGAGCTTCAAATCAGGTAGCAGATGTTTTGAGTAGATGACATTCTTTGTTGTCCACAATGAAGGTAAGTGTTCCAGGATTTGAATTGATCAAGGAGTTGTATGCTGAAGATGAGTTCTTGAGCAAGGTCAAGGTTGAATGTGCAAAAGGACCATACAAAGAATTTGTGGTAAAGGATGAGTATCTCTTCTATGGCAACCGTTTGTGCATACCAAATTGTTCTTTGCGATGGCAGATCATTAAAGAGGTTCATGATGGTGGGTTAAGTAGCACTTTGGGCGACATAAAACTGTTGCTCTACTTCAAGATCGTTTTTATTAGCCAAAGATGACGAATGATGTGAGCCATTACATTTTCAGGTGTCGTACATGCCATCTAGCGAAAACCAAATTCCAAAATTCTGGACTTTACACTCCACTTCCAGTACCAATTGCACCATGGAAAGATGTGAGTATGGATTTTGTTATGGGACTACCCGAACTCAACGCAGCAAAGATTCAATCATGATGGTGGTTGATCGCTTCTCTAAAATGGCGCACTTTGTTCCTTGTGCAAAAACCATGGATGCCACTCACATAGCAGAGATCCAAAGTTTGTTGGACATTTCTGGAGAACTCTTTGGTGCAAGATGGGAACAAAGTTGCAGTTTAGTTCATCATATCATCCTCAGACGGATGGACAAACAGAAATTGTGAATCGCAATTTGGACAATCTGTTGAGAAGTTTGGTGGGTGAAAATATACGTCAATGGGACCTTGTTCTGCCTCAAGCTGAATTTGCTTACAACAGGTCCAATAGCAAGACAACTGGTAAAAGCCCATTTGAAGTGGTGTATGGATGCAACCCGAAGTCTCCTATTGATCTTGTGTCATTGCCAACCAGTCAGAGCTATAGTGCAGATGCAGATGAGCGTGCTAAGGCTATTAAAGACTTGCATGAACAAGTTAGGAAGAAGATTGAAAAACAAAATCAAAAGTATGAGAGGCAAGCCAACAAGCATCGTCGGGCTGTAATTTTTCAAGAAGGAGATCTTGTTTGGGTGCATTTGAGCAAGGAGAGGTTTCCACCTGGTCGCCATGCAAAGCTCAAACAACGTGGTGATGGGCCATTCAAAATTCTACAACGCATAGGTGACAATGCGTACAAAGTGGAACTACCAGAAGATTATGGAGTTTCAGCTACATTCAATGTGAAGGATCTTTCACCATATCATGGCGAACATGAGCCGAACTCGTGGACGAGTTCTTTTCAACCAGGAGAGAATGATGGCGATCAAATCATGGTAGGTCTACAAGTGAATAACCATGATCAAGGAAGCATGTTTTGGACCAGTTCCTAGTTGGAAGATCCGGGCCCAAGTCAGATTTGCAATTAATTCCCGAAACAGCTTTCTGAACAAATTCAGAACGGTCTAGTATTTTGGGCATAACTTTCTCATACGGGCTCCAAATTAAGTCATTCAAAATTCTGTAGAAAGCTGATGAAATGGGCTACAACTTTTGTGTTTTTAGTTTCTTTAGATTCCAGATGATTCTATGTCATAATTGCATGTGAAATGGACGTGGTCATTGAAAGGTCATCATGTCACTAGCTTTAATTGTTTTCTTGAGTCTTGTAGCAACTTCTAGGAGTTTTGAGGAGTCTCTTGAGTTTCTATAGGAGTTATTAATTATGTCTTTTGAGTATTCCTAAATATTTAAGAGTGTTTTAATTATCTAAGAAGTTTCTAGAATTGTAAGGTGGCTATATAAAGCCCTCTAGTAGAATGTAAAAGGACAAGTTGTTGAATATTATCAAAAGTTTATCTTGAGTTGAGTTTATCTCCTCTTTTATCCTGTTGTGAGTTGAGAGTATCCTCCAGTTGTGATTTTATCGTTGAACGTGTGCGTGTCCTTGGGCAATTCTAGCTCGAACGCTATCATACTTGACCTTAGTCTTCCCCAATACAAATCTAACACTAAGCTTGTGTGAGACTTGAGAGATTAACTCTACCATTTATTAACCTTTTTCAGTTACTATTCTTTTGGCTTCGTCTCTCATCCTTGGTGTGTAAGAGGACGAAGTTCAAGCTTGTAAAAGAATCTTTAGTACTAATGTATCGGCTCTACCCTATTACCGCGTCGGTTGGTCGGGAGTCCTGAAGAGTAGGATCGTCAATATTTGAACTCTGTTAAAATTCGATTGTCACTTGTTCATCACTTTGTTTGCAATTTCTCAACTCTATCTTTTTACTTTACTTAATCTAAACTCGCTTATTGAGAAATTGCTTGAATTGTATTAAAATTGGTTAAATTGCAAATTGGTCCCTATAATTTTAGAATTGTTTAAAATTAGTTATTATTAATCCTAATTACGATTAACAAAACTAACACAAGCATGTTCTTTATATCACAGATAAATTTGTAAGATGCTTACCCGTGACAAAAGTGATTATGATCATGCTTGTGATGCTTGTATGAAAGTCAAGCTTACCAAGTCTAGTTTGAAATTAAAAGACCAAATTTTACCAACAGACCTTTAGAACTAATACATATGAATTTATTTGGGCCAATTTTTTCAACTAGTTTGGCCCAAAAAGGGACATTTTTGTCATTATTGATGATTTTAGTATGTATACATGAGTTAGCTTTTTTAAATATAAGGATGAGACACGTGAGTATTTCATGGAATATTGCTCGCTTGTTAAAAATGAAAACAGAGTGAAAATTATTATGATAAAAAGTGATCATGGAGGAGAGTTCGAGAACTCTAGATTCTACGATTTTTGTTTTATGTCTGACAACTTTATTTGTATTTATCGATTTGCAAAACTATCTTGAATTTTATCGTGTTTTGTGTTTTAAGCATTTTACAGGGACCTTATTGCAAAATTAGAGAATTGGACATGCAACGTGAATTGAAAATGCAAAGTGGGCATTTAGAGCATTTATCAAGAAGTATAAAAAAGGTCTTAGTGAAATATTATGTAAATTTGGGTGGTTTAGTTTTATTGAGCTTGAGAAAACCAAAAAATAGTGCTAACCGTTGTATAACGGTTAACAATCGTTATAACGGTTAGCCTTTTGCTAAAATTTCGAATTCATCTTCATCTGCTAAAAACATTTCCAGAACCAACAGTTATAACGGTTACCTATTTGATTAAATTTCGAAGCTCTGCCCAATTTGTCTTAGATTTCCAGAACTAACCGTTATATAACGATATCCAACCATTATAACAGTTACCTATTTGATTAAGTTTCGAAGTTCTACCCAATTTGTTTCATATTTCTAGAACCAACCGTTGTATAATAGTTTCCAATCGTTATATAACAGTTAGCACATTTGTGTTAAAAAATCCTGACATTTCAGCCTAATCATTATAACAGTTGTCAACCGTTATAACGGTTCAGGATGACATCTCCTATTTGCAAAAGTTTATTGCTGCTATAGTATTTAAACCCTTCTTCTTTCTCAATAATCTTTGCCCTATTTGAAAACCTAGCAGCAACCACCATTTTTGCTCTCTAACTAAGCTTTTATTTAATCAAAATCTCAAGCTCAACTACTCTAAGTTAGCCAAATAATTTGTGAGAATTGAGAGATTGTGTAACATTTATTCTTCTCTTGCTTTTGTGCACCTTCTACAGATCTAGTCTCTATCCTAAGTGTGTATAGAGCTAGATCTCGACCTTTGTAACGTATATTTTGGTGTTAGTGCAAACAGTTCGATCTCGCTACCAAGTCAAGGGGATCGGGAGTCTCGGAGAGTAGGCTGTCGTCAATAGACGAACTCTGTTAACATATTGGTGTCACGCGTTCTTCACTTTGTTTGATCTTTCTTGAACTCATCTTCTTTAATTTCTGTGATTTATTTTAAATTGCTAAACTTGTTAGTACTTGTATTGTTATTTGGAATTGAGTTGTGCATTATATTCAAATAAACCTAGAAATCGAATTGAAACCTATTCACCCCCTCTAGGTTCATCAAAGTGGTATCAGAGCAAGTTTAACTTGCTAATTGAGAATTTACTTAGTTACAAGTAAATGTCCAACATGGTATTTTCAAGTCATATAGAAGAACCTCCAATATTTGATCAAAATTATTATAATTTCTCATATTGAAAAATGTCGATGAAAAGTTACTTAGAAACACTTGAAGTATGGTACACGATAAATAAAATCTATGCACCAACCTATAAATAAGGCACCACTATCTTGACCGAAAACTCTAAGAAGGAAAACAAAGATAACAACCATGCCATAAATGCATTGTTGTATTTTGTTGATGAATCCATAATTGAAACAATCGATGAACTTGATAGTGCTTTTGAAATATGGAATGCTCTTGTAAATCGGTATGATAGCGATATAATTTCTAAAAGAACCAAGCTAACAAATATTGACATTTGTAGTGTAAGAGGTGATGAAGGCATGCATAACGTTGTGAGCATAAGTCCAATCGATGAGCTAGTCTTGGTGGTGCAACAAAAAACAATCTCTCAAAGAACGGTACAAAATGAACAGTGTTGCATGACTACGAACATATCCAGTGGCGGACCTATGCTTGGGCAAGCCCGGACAAGTGCCCGGGCTTGATTTAAAAAAAACGCGAATTTTAGTGTATTTTTAGTTATTTTGGTAGTGAAAAAATGAGTTTTTAAATATATTAGTGGATTTTAGCGAGTTTGTGCTCGGGCTTGCTCTCAACCTCAGTGCCCGAACTCAATTGTGCCCGGGCTTAAAAAGCCTCTGGATCCGCCCCTGAACATATCACGATCAAAAGTAAAGGAAATAGAGCAAGATGAAGAAATATGATGCTCTACTTCCACTAGCCAAGCTAGTGAGGTATATCTAACATCAAATTTACATTCTAGAGAAAATGAACCTTTTATATCACCAATAAATAAAATGGAATATACAATTGAGGGTTTAGTGAGTGATTGTTGTCATAAGAAAAATCATTGTGATAAAGTTGAGGGATTAAAATGTAAACTTTATGAACTTGAAATTGAAAGACTACGAGCAAAAACTACAAAAATACAATTGAGGGTTTAGTGAGTGATTGTTGTCATAAGAAGTGTCTAACACAAATAAAGAAATTGGATTATTAAAAGAAAAGGTGAATGCTTTAGAACAAGAAAATAAAACGTTAAAATCCTCTAAATCATCGTATAATAAAACGAGGATTGATTTGAGTAAAATTTATGAGGGACAAAAATCTCATGACAAATCGAGTTTAGGATATAAGCAAAATTCAATTCCTTCAACATAAAGCAACCCCTAATGTGTTAAAGAGAAAGGCAAACATGTACAAATTCATAAAGATATAAATGCAAAATATCAAAAGGTAAGAAATGCACCAAATTATGCATTTACGTATAGATTTGCCAATAACAACAAGGTCAAAAATAAATTAGGACCAAAGCATAACTATCTTAATCCAACATGGTCAAACAACACATATCGTAAGGAACAATTGGATTAGAGATACAAAGCCAAAACTAAAGATCATGCTCATCATAATATTAAAATTAATGAAAGACCAATAATTGTCATTCAACAATCAGACAAATAAAAAAAATATACAAACCGAATTTCAATTATATATATGAACCAAAGAATCAAGTTAAGGACTTAAAAGTAGATTTTCAAACACGGTTTGTAAATAAATATGAAAACACTCCCAAAAAGGCATTTTGTAAGTATTGTTGTAAAATAAGACATATTTCACTAGTGTGCTAGTTAAAAAATTCAAATAACAAATTAAATGTTGTTTGGATCTTGAAAACTCAAAAATAATTATATCATCACTTGATCAAAGCTGCCTGATGTGTTCATGCCGTATACTTAGGGGGAGTTGAACTAATAAAATGCTAAAATTGATAATTTAATTCTAAACTATATTATTATACCTTCAAGTACTTTAAAATGAATAATGTAATTATGATTTATAAAATTTTAACAACATTTGGTAAGCTCTTAATTCTCAACAATATTGTCAATTAGGTATAAATTGAACATGTTAGAACCAAACCAAATTATTAAGCTTCAAATAGAGTCTCATGATATTGTATTATTAAAATTCGTACGAGATCACTTAATGATATACCTACTTGTCATTTTGCTTACTTTGATTATGATTTACATCTCCTTTCTTTTATGATTATATGTTCATGAATTCAAAATAAGAAATGAATTGAGAGGCAGTTATTTATTTGAGGGGGAGTTTTTGATTATTATAAAACAATCTCATAGGGATAATTGTGCATATAATGAGGGGGAGCTTTTTATTATTACAAAACAATCTCATAGGGATAATTGTGCATATAATGAGGGGGAGCTTCCACAAAAATTTTCATGCAAAATTTTGTGCTTAATTTGTCAAAAATGGGGAACTAAAGAATTTTTCAACCTACAACCTTTTGCATGATTTACAAAAAGGGGAGAAATAATATGTGCCAAAATTGTTAAAGCAAACTTTCAAATGTGCACATATATTAAAGTTTTGCAAATCAACAAAATGGAAAGATTGTTGTGTCTAACAATTTTCTTTATACTTGTCGATTTGCAGAACTATCTTGAATATTACCGTCACATATATTAAAGTTTTGCAAATCGACAAATGAGAGATTGTTGTGTCTAACAACTTTCTTTGTATTTGTCGATTTGCAAAAACTATTTTTAATTTTACCATGTTTTGTGTTTTAAGCATTTTGTAGGGACCTTATTGCAAAATTGGAGAATTGAACATGCAACGTGAATTGAAAATGCAATGTGGGCATTTAGAGCATTTATCAAGAAGTATCAAAAAGGTCTTAGTGAAATATTATGTAAATTTGGGTAGTTTAGTTTTATTGAGCTTGAGAAAATCACAAAACAATGTTAACCGTTGTATAATGGTTAACAACCGTTATAACAGTTATAACGGTTAGCCTTTTGCTAAAATTCTGAATTCATCTCCATCCGCTGAAAACATTTCTAGAACCAACCGTTATATAATGGTATCCAACCAATATATAACGGTATTCAACCGTTATAACGGTTACCTATTCGATTAAATTTCGAAGCTCTACATAATTTGTCTCAGATCTCCAGAACCAACTGTTATATAACGGTATCCAACCGTTATAACGGTTATCTATTTGATTAAGTTTCAAAGTTCTGCCCAATTTGTTTTAGATTTCCAGAACCAATCGTTATATAACGGTTAACACATCCGTGTTAAAAAATTCTGACATTTCAGCCTAACCGTTATAACGGTTGTCTACTATTATAACGGTTCGGGACAAAATCCCATGTTTGGAAAGTTTATTGCTACTGCAGTATTTAAACCCTTTCTTCTTCTTTCTCAATAATCTTTGCTCTATTTGAAAACCTAGCAGCATCCACCATTTTTGCTCTCTAACCAAGCTTTTATTTAATCAAAATCTCAAGCTCAACTACTCTAAATTTGCCAAATAATTTCTGAGAATTGAGAGATTGTGTAACGTTTATTCTTCTCTTGCTTTTGTGCACTCTAGTCTCTATCCTAAGTGTGCAAAGAGCTAGGTCTCGACCTTTGTAATGGATATTTTGGTGTTAGTGCAAACGACTCGATCTCATTACCAAGTTGTAGGATCGAGAGTCTCGGAGAGTAGGCTCGTCAATAGCCTAACTCCATTAACATATCGATGTCACGCGTTCTTCACTTTGTTTGATCTTTCTTGAACTCGTCTTCTTTAATTTCTGTGGTTTATTTTAAATTGCTAAACTTGTTAGTACTTGTATTGTTATTATGAATTGAATTGTGCATTATATTCAAATAAACCTAGAAATCAAATTGAAACCTATTCACCCCCTCTAGGTTCATCATTTTGTTCTATGAATGGGTATATATATGAATTTTCGGCACCTATGACACCTCAACAAAACAACATAGTAGAAAGAAAGAATAGAAACCTTCAAGAATCTGGAAGGATTCTTTCTGCTATTTTTATTCCCCTATAGAAACATATATAACCAACAAAACCAAGGATTCTTCACGATTGCCTGAGGACTAAAAGTTCATGATCGACGATCTTGTACTAGTCTCACAACCACCTAGCAAATAACAATGATGGATGATGATAAATGAGAACCAGAAACAAATTATCGAACTCATGCCAAATCAAGCAATCAAGCTATGGTTTTGTGAAAATGAGGCGAACATATGATGTGGATCTCAAGAAAAGGAACAAAACATGCTGCCCGTCTTTGGTGCCTCAAGCAGAGTGCCATGATAGCAGTTGTCAAGAGAGAAAGAGAGAGAGTGAGAGATAAGGAGACGATCAGATGAGATAGAGAGAGAGAGGCAAATCTGGGAATGAAGCGATGAATCTACGGTTTTCGATTTAACCTTTCTTTGTGAAAACTCCCTTGTAATCCAAGTATTATATACTTGTAGAATACTGGATGAAAGAACAAAATTAAACCAAATGAAATGGGCATGTTTCTTGTTACGTTTTTCTAGCAAAACTCAAACTATGTTTTGTGTTTCAATTCGTTGACCCAACGAAACCAAAACTATTTCGTTAATTGTTTTGTGAGGCGAAAAGAAACAATTAAACATAATAATTTATTGCGTTGACATCAGAGGCACATTCAAAATTTTCGCCAGAGGGATTCAAGATTAAGGATTTTTTCTAGAGAGGTTAAAAATGATGTATATTTTTTATTTTTTAAATTACAAGAATAATTTTCAGAAAAAATTAATTTTATGATAAACTTTTAAAAAAAATCCAAAGAGGTTCAAAGAGAGGTGACAAGTAAGGTGGGTTGGGTCGGGTCGATTCGAGTTAGTTTGACTGTCGACAAAAATCGGGTTGCGGGTCATGTCGGGTCAAGTTACGGGTTAGTTTGACTGTCGATAATTCTTTGGTCATGGGTTGGGTCAGATGAGATCGGGTCAGCTATCGGGTTGGGTCGTCTCACGTCGGTCTTTTTCGGGTCATGGGCCTGGCTGGGCGAGATTAGATCGGGTTTCAGGTCGTGCTGCATCGACAACTTATGATTATAATTTTGAGTTATAATTTCAATCAGACAAGATCAGACCGTGTTATTGAATTGTGTTATTAAATCTTGACTTTCTCTAATTTTAATTTGTTAGTAAAATTAGATTATGATGTAGGCAAGATATGATTAGATCGATTTAAAAGTTATATCAGGTCAAGTGGGGTTGGGTCGGGTCGGACCGAGCTTGGGTCCTTATGTGTCGCTCCATGTCGGATTATGAATCATCTCGGGTCAGGTCGGGCTTGGGTTCTCATGTTCTGCACCATCTCGAATTTCGAGTCGTCTTGGGTCGGGTGGGTCAAACTCGAGTCGCTCATCTGTCTCTTCGTCTCGAGTTACGGATCATCTCGGGTCGGATCAGGTCGGGTTCTAGTTAATTTGACTTTATCATATATCGAATTAGATCAGGCAAATTTCTCAGATCGCGTTGGATTCTGCCACCTCTAGATTCAACCTAGGTTGCCCGAATACTTCAAAATCTTGCCGCATCGCGTATCGGATACACGTGCGATACGCACCAGATACTCCACATGGTGTATCGTATTATTTTAATATTGGAATACAGCAAGATACGGCCGGAATACAGCACAGGATACGGTACGATACGACTGAGATATTTTTCAGTGTGATGCGTTCAATATTTTGATCATAAGTGCTTCATCCGAACTCCGATTAAGCTGATTCAAAGTACATTGAAAAGCTAAGAAAGAGTTTTACAATCTTGTCTTATCATCTTGGATATTATATCTCTTTATTTCTATAGTAAAATATACTAAATTAGAGCAGTTTCATGAATTCTTACAAAACAAACATAATTTAATTATAATTACTTCTAAAACCTACACAATAATAGATATCATTATTTTAGAACAAAATACTAAATAATATGTATCTATAGTGGTAGTTGAATGCAAAAAATCAAACATATTAATATATAATGTGATTTGTTTTATTATTCTATATATACTTCTGTATCCTAGTTTTTTTAAAATGACGTATCCCCGCACCCGCACCGTATCGGATACGATACCCGTACCCGCACTCGTGCAACATAGGATTCAACTGACACCTGAGTAAAGAGGGCTCCGCAACAACCTTAACTCCTAGTGCCCTGTGTGAGTAATATCTTCCACTTAAGTCTGAAATGGAGCCTCAAGTTTTAAAGAACGGGCGAGAAAGTAATAGAATACGACGCGAGTGGAAATATTTTATAAAGGTTCTAATAATGAACCGGATTAATGTAATAGTTCAATGACCCTAAATTTTTTACAAACGGTCGGAGGCGCTACTAACAATAGCGCACCTAAATTCTTTCGATTATTTTATTATTTTTTCTGTTTTCTACTTGACCGTTTTTTCCAAATTTTAGACGATAGGGACGTGATTAACGATGGCGCTCTAAATGAATTTCAACTATGACTTATCTCACAGTTTCATAATTATTTCAACTTCTTAAGGGTGCGATTAACAATAACGCCTCTATTTTATGCGTTTAAATGAGACCCATAAAAAAAACAAAAGAAAATAATAAAATATTTGATGAAATTTAGAAACGCTACTGTCAATAACGCCTCTGATCATTTATAATATATTTTTAAAAGTCTTGAACTATTACTGTTAATCCTGTCCAAATTTAGACCCATTATAAAATTCTTCCGACTTGAGTCCGTTTGAATTCCTGTTTATTTTTTTCTTGATCTCCTTCCATTTTTAAGCATTTCTATTCTCTCGTTCTTTTGTACAGTATACGCCACCTCTGCCGTTTCCCTTTTTTAGACGAACCACTCCATGCACCGCCTACTCTCCTATTAAACCTCTACTAAATCTCTCTCTCTCTCATTCTCTCTAAATCGATTTCCCCTCTTTCTCGATTGAAAAATAACCGATATTTGGTTATGGAGGCAAACGGTTCGTTTCCTGAGAGAGAAAACTATGGCGATAACAAAGAAGTCAAGGGTTCTTCTGAGAAGAAGGATAAAACCAGAGGCCACTGGACTCCAGTTGAAGATGAAAAGCTCAGGCAACTAGTCTCCGATTGGGGTGCGCAAAACTGGAATCTACTTGCTCGACAACTCCCTGGTCGAACAGGTTGAAAAGAGAAAAACAAACAATTCTTGAAGTATTTTCTTTTTTTTTTTTTGATCGAATCTTGAAGTATTTTCTTATATTTTGTCAATTTTAAATCGATTTTGGATGCTTTTGCATAATCAGGGAAGAGTTGTAGGCTTAGGTGGTACAACCAGCTCGACCCAAGAATCTGCAAGGGGGCTTTTACCGAAATCGAGGACGAGCAATTACTTGCGGCGCATGAATTATATGGAAATAAGTGGTCTCAGATTGCTAAACTATTTCCAGGACGAACCGATAATTCTGTGAAGAACCAGTGGCATGTATTAATGGCAAGAAAGAGGAGAGACGAAGAAGGCGGTGGCGGCGCAAAGAGAATTAGGGAAATAAATGGGGGATATAATAGGGATCGGGCTCGGGAGATGAGTATTGGGTGTAGCTCAAGTAGCGGTGAATCGGGTGTTACTGCCAATAATAACGAGCCGGTCCATGTTAATACCGACCTCTCTCTCGGTTTGAGCTTCGTTCAAGGTATTTGTCGATTTTATTTATTCCCATTTTCCTTATTAGGTACCTTTAGGTTTATACACTGCATTGATTTAGGACATGGTTTGTTTAGAAATTGCTACAATTAACGAATATATTATTGTGATTTTTAATTTATTTGTAATTTTGGATAAACATATATAATCGTTCTCTGTTTTATATCCAGGTGAGTTTCACATGTACCCATGAAAATTGTCAAAATGCATCTTTAAAGATATGCAATTTGGATTAAAGAAACATGAAATAAATTATCTGAGATTTTTAATTTAATACTTAAATATGTCTTTGTGTATAATTTCAAGAATAAGATGTAATTTGTTATAAAAAATTAAGAAATATTTTTAATTTTTCTTAATTTATTTCACAGGTCTTGATGAACCATTGGTTACCATGGGAGTTCAAAGCAATTCTCCTCCTTCAACTGGTACAGAATACTGTACCAGTTCCAGCTCAAAGCCAGAGATCTTGGCAGCAGAATTGCAAAAAGAGACAGAGGTGACTGTGCCTTTTTTTGATTTCATGGGTGTTGGATCCATTTAGTTTGGAAGGTTTAATTTTGTGAAGTAAATTTTTCCCTTGGTTATGAGAGAACATTATAAGAGATCAAGGGAGAGTATAACCAAAGAGAAAATGTCATAGAAGTACAATTTTGGTTAGATACTTGAACAGTGCTTGTTCTTTTTGTCCATTGTTTTGTTAATCAGCGGTACAAAGGTAGAAACAAGTTTGTGAAATGTTTTGGGTCTTGTTTAGACCAAATTTTGAAAAAAGCAAATTATTTAGTGTTCAGTTGCTTGGTTGAGGCTTAGCATGCATAAATTAAATTGCCATATTTTATTTGCTTATTACTTATACATACTTGATGAAATGTGCAGTCATAGATATAAAATTTTATACATAGTGCTTTGCATGTAATTTGGTTGAAACGTAACTTATGTTTTGCCTTTTGTTAATAGCAGAAATTAAGCAATATTTTTATTGAAATGTATAAACCATACAAAAAGAATTTTGCGTTTGAATGGTGATATGTACACAAACTAAACGGCATCGCGCGCGTGCGCATGCGCACACACACACACTGTGTATGTTGAGAGAGAAAATTGGTGGTAGGAAATCAACTAATTTCTGAGCATGCTTCTCTTCGTTATCAACACCATATATGGAGAGAGTTTATTTATGGTCTTGCATGCATGGTATATGTTATCACTTACCAAAAATTGCTTCCATGCAACATATCTGGGTTAATGGTTTATTTAACGGCTCAGATGTTCCTCAAAATTTCATATAACGAATTGCAACAGAGGATGTGGAGCTGTTGGTTTTGGATTGGTACGGCATGCATGTTGTGGGGTAGTGGGGTACTACTTTGAGAGGGAAGCTGATCTTCTACCGCGCAGTACTGACGGACGGCTCAGATTTTTTCTGCGTTGTAAGCTACGGACGACTCAAATTTGATTCAGGGAGGTCTGATATTATAAAATTTAGCTTGCACGAATCTCGATGCAAATCAAAGACTGAAATTTGCTGCACAGCACACATAATGTCAGTGCTGCGCGGTAGAAGATCTCGTTCACTTTGAGAGGTGAAAAAGTGAAGTCGTTAGACCATGTTGGGGTTGCACAAAAATGAAGTTGTTATGTTTCACCAAAATCATGTCTAATTGGCTTGACTATAGGCATATATATATATATATGTTGCAAAAGTGCCGTATGAACCTTCTTTTGTAGGGACAGAATTCGATGGTAAGTATTACTATATATAGTAAGGTGTATTTTGATATAAGATGGCAAATATTAGCATTTGATTGGAACTTGATGTGGTTTCAAAAGTGCATTTGCTTTAGCAACAACATTTTACTATACGAGAGAAGATCTTTAAGGAGCACCTTCTTTTTTATTTTTCTTATTTTTGGCAGCTAACAAGAAAAGCATTGTGATAATAATATAAATATTTGCATATGGTTATACACTAGTCTTCTAGAAGGATCAAATGATCCCACTAAATTAATTTCTCTCCATAAAAACTGCAATAAATTATAAAAAAGAAAAATGCTAATAAAAAAAAATCAAAATGCAAACCTCACCTCTGATTGCACTAGCATTTCTCATAATTCCATTTTTATCGTTTGTTGTTGTCTCACATGCAATTAGTTATTGCAAAATATAAATTCCGTTATTGTCATCACTTATTTTTATTTCAAATCTGGACATTTATCAACAACTTCATGTTACATATTTTTGGTAAAGTCCAAATGTATTAAATTTTTTTTCAGACATATCATACAAATATTAAAGAGAAAATTAGTTTTTTGCCACTTCAAAGTTTGGAAATTGGTCAAATGCCACTACAAAACAAAAAATTGACAAAATGCCATTAAATTTGTCATTGGATTAAAATTCTGCCACTACAATCATTTAATTGTAATTAAAAAAACAAAAACATTTATAATACCCAAAATATCCCTTGTCTCTCTCTTTCTACCCTTCTCTCCTCTTGGGGTGTGTTCGTTTGCACTGAAAACATATCCAGAAAGTGATTTTTGTCGGAAAGAAACTTTCGGCCCGTTTGTCCAGTAGGAAAGGAAATTTCATCGGAACTCTACTTTCTTGATTTCGCTGAAAAGGAATGGTTTCGTTTTCCGAATTTTTTTGGTGGAAAACGAAAAGATTGAGCGGAGAGCTTCCCAAAGTGTTGGCGCGCGTATCTCCTCAGTGGCGCCAATATAAGTATTGCAACCTCTCTACAGCCTACTCTTTCTGGCTTTTGGTGAGCAATTGAAGATGGTGCGATAGTGAGTGGACTCTGCTTCTACTGGTAAGAATTCTATTCATCTCTTCTCAGCCTATTCTTTTTCTCTTGTCGATGAGCAGTTGACTTCAGGAGATGGCTATGCTTTGAGAACAAACAACAACTTGATTACTTAAGATGGCTATGCTTTGAGAACATAATCAAATTTCATTTTTCTTTTCTATTGACCCCTCATATCTGGCGAAGGTATTAAAACCATGGCTAATGCTATACGGGAAATCCGGCTCCTTCACCTACTCTTATTCATCCTACACAAATTTCTCTGTCAATTGATGTATCAAAACTTTCTGGAAGTAGCACCTCAGTACAGGAGACATCAGTGCAGTCTGTGCCAGAACCTGTACCAGTACCAGTTTCGTCGAACCAGTGCGGGATTGCAGGAGAGAAGGGTAGAAAGGGAGGGACTGGTGGTATTTTGGGTATTATAAATGTTTTGTTTCTTTTAATTACAATTAAATGATTGTAGTGGCAGAGTTTTAATTCAATGACAAATTTAATGACATTTTGCCAATTTTTATTTTGTAGTGGCATTCGATCAATTTCCAAACTTTGAAGTGACAAAAAACTAATTTTCCCAATATTAAATTACCTATGTTACACACTTACACAGATACTCCAATTTCTCTCCTCACATCCGTATCCGATACAGATTCACACACAATTCACGAATGGTACATTTCGAATACGCCACCTCACATATTACATTAGTGCTTTGTAAGGACAGCCACATTGATCCAGGGGACCAAGCCACCCCTTGCTGATTTTTTTTTTCAAAAACATTCCTCTACTTTTATGTTTTTTTAAGAAAAAAATTCTAAAAATATAACGTTGTCAAACATACAAAACGATCATGCAAATGTTCTCTTGCGTCTTACGTTGTGTTTTAAGAACGTTAGGAATTACTCTTGCATCTTACATTGCGTTTATATTTGTGTTTGTTAAATGTAAGAAACGTTAAAAATGGTTAATTTTTTTTTAATGTTTGCCAAGTGCACAACAAAAAAAAGATAAAATTTGAGTTCTATGAGACTTACGAATTTCTCCAAATAAGAAGAACTTATGGAAAAAGTTACATGTATCCTTAAAATAGACTAAGAGGGATTTGTTATATGATGAGATTCGATACAAACCTCATCATAAAATTGACGTCCTACCACTTTATATCCCATGTGCATGTGAATGCAAAAATCATTCTTAGTCATCTTCATCTACATAAACATTTAAGTTTCTATATAATACTCTTATTTCTATTCTGCACTCCAAATTATTTCAGACTCATAGAATTCTAAACGTAAGACGAAATAAACGCGACGAAAGTGACCATTTGCGTTGACGTTGCGTTTAACTAAACACAACATAAATTATTTGCGTCTTACATTGCGTTTAACAAACACAACAAAAATCTCTTGCATTTAATGTTGCGTCACGACGAAACAAAACGTAAAACCTTCAAACAATTCGTTGACAACCCTACAAAAATATAGTTAAGACTTAATATAATTTTGAAATTATACCCTATGCAGACATTTTTGTCCAACCCTAAATGGGGATTGTGGCATAGTCCGTGGACTGTTTTGACTAGACCTGTCTAACGTGCATAGCGATCACGAAGGAATGTAGTTTCGTTAATCGTTTTATTTAATGAACGATTAAAACATTTTGTTTTGTTAATTGTTTCGTTAAAGAAAACGATCAAAACGATCAGAAC
This sequence comes from Eleocharis quinqueflora, assembly GCA_964058865.1. Classification (NCBI taxonomy): domain Eukaryota; kingdom Viridiplantae; phylum Streptophyta; class Magnoliopsida; order Poales; family Cyperaceae; genus Eleocharis; species Eleocharis quinqueflora. Next base: position 48,164 of record CAXKVX010000042.1, on the reverse strand, counting down.
GAAATAGAACGATCAAACTCATTCTCTTCGCTCTTCATCCGTCTCCTCTCACATCACACTAAAGCAAAACAGAAATTGATGATGAACGATTCCAATCATACACCAGAATTAAATCATTCATCTACTCATTCGAACAATCCTTCGTCTCATCTCTCATCACATTCTCTCAGCATAGCATTTTTCTCTGAAATCAAAATAATTCTAACAATACACAGTCACAAACGAAACTACGAAACAAACGATTACGAAACAATATGTTTTCGTTAACCGTTTCGTTATTTAAATGAAAGAAATTTATTTGATCGTAATCGTTTCATTTGTCACGAAATGAAACAAAAACGATTAAACGAGTGTCACTGATCATTGACAGGCCTAACTTTGACCAACATATGTGATAGCTCACGATAATAAGTATGCAGTATTGAGCTTTTACAAATGTTGGCCAAAGCTCCAATGAAATATGCACTTAACTAAGCCAGCTGATCAATATGCTTTAGCTATTGTATAATGAGGACTTACCTGCTCATTTTTTTATTTTCAAAAAATATTATATGCTCAATAACAATTGTGATTATAATAACTGCAAAGACTAAAAAAATGAACCGAATTCTCTGAATCCATTTTTTTACGAGTGTTCACTGCATCCGTTATTTTGGACTGTTCGATTAGATCTGGACGGCCGACCGTCAATTATATGTTTTCGGAAAGCTTTTGTATTATTAAATCTGATCCGTTCAAATTTAATCCAACGATTCAAATTAAACGACAAGTGCAGAGAACATCCATAAAAAAATGAATGGGAGGATATCGTTTCAAAAAGCTTAATCCACATGAAAAAAAAGAAAAAACAGATCGTGAAAAGAAGAAAAGAAAACTGGCAAGATTAGAAACCTTGGCCTGCAAAACCTAGAATTGGGCCTTAAAAGCCCTATATTGCTTGTGCATCGCTCGTTTCAACTTTCAACGCCTCTTCGGAAGAACTTAGCCTTGATTTTTGCTCAGAATTACAACTGTGCCATTCCTCTTCCTTTCCACCTTCTGGCCTAGTCGTGTGGGAGAGATTTGTTCTCAGCAAAACTGAGAAAATTAGAAGCTGAAGCGAATTGAACTTCGACTTGATCCCAACATATTAAATTCTCCAGGTTTGTCATTTTTTTTCTCTCTTTTGAACTAATCAAGGTTCTGATCGTACAAACTTAGATCGGAGATCTGATCGATTTCTCCTAACTATTCGTTCAATTTTGGGGCAGGATGGAGGGGACAAAGGCGAGTTTTGTAACGGCGATTTTGTTAACAGTAGCACAAATTGCGCATGGGGTTTCGTTGCCTACGACGGCTCCAGCGTTTCTCTGGACCCCTCACGATTACGGGTACTTATCTGATTTGTTCCTGATTTAGTTAGGTGGAAAATTGGATTTGTTCCTTGTTCTTCAATTCGGATAAACAATTTGAAACCTTATTTCTCAGTTGAAATCTGAATAGTCAATGGAGGAACCTTGTTTGGGCTTGATCTGAAATTATTTAGACTCTTACTATGCCATTTAGTTAGTTTGTTAGCTAGTCAATATCATTAATGAACTGGATTCTTATCTGGGGATTTCAGATTATCTTATGAAGGCACTAAAGATTTGGTTAATTACAAGACAATTTCCCCAAAGGATCTCGCCAAATCAGTTCTTGATGAAGCTGGTTGGTCAAATTTAGTTGTGAGTATTCCATCCCCCCTTTATTTTAGAGCATAGTAGTTGAATTGTAAAATGTATCGTGTATTGGTGGATTTTGTATCGTATCGTGTATCGTGTCGTTAAGATGCGCTATGCTATTTTTACCATAACAAAAGGAGTTATAGTAATTAGTATATAACAAAAAAATCTAAATAACTAAAGAAATCATCGTATTTTTAAATATATTGATAAGTGTCAATTGATATGATGTAAATTTCTTGCGTATTAAGGTATTTACATGGATATCAATCCTTGCTTCTATTAAGCAAAAAAATAACCTACAATCATGTATCGAACCGTAAGATACGTATCTCTCTCCCTTTGACTCGTATCGAACCGTAAGATACACATCGCGTATCGTAAGATACTAACTTCTATGTTTTAGAGCATGGGATAAGTGCCAAAGCCCTCACCCAAGTGCAGGCATTCTGAAGTATACTATAATTGCATCTAAAATAAACTTCTATAGTATATTAATAAATTTTGCTCTATCGTTTGGCCAATACTTCTTCAATCTTTTTATCAGTGTTCTGGAGAAAATGGTCATGTCAAGGTGGATCTTGCTCTGGTTTTCATTGGAAGAAAGGTACTTGTCTTCTCTTGTGTTATACCTGATCACTATTAGTTTTAGAGTTTATGATTTGTACCTTTACTGTTCATGTTTCAAATGTTATTTAAATGTGTTTGATATATTTCAGTTGCACTCGTCAGACCTATCTAAAAGTAAGCAACAGGACCCTGTACTCACAGACACTTTGAAGGTAAATACTTGTACTATTTGATGGGATATTCTCTTCTGTTCTGAAGAAAATTAAACCATATTTGTTGTTGGTACTGAATTTTAGTATTAGTGAGTGTATTCCTACCACTTATTTTTCTCATGGGCAATAGTGTGACTTCGTACCACGATGTTAACAATACTACCAAATACAATTGTTGATAAGTTTGCCTTTTTTTTGTTCAAGGGCGGACTTTGATACAGCAGGGTACCAGCTGTATCAAGCACTTAGTTGCGACACTTATTTCCTGTATTCCTCGTTTTCTGTGTAACAGATGTCCTTTTCAAGCTCGAACTTTGCAATGGCTTTTCCTTATGTTGCTACAGCTGATGGAGAGGAAACTGTAGAAAATGCATTATTAGCAGAATTCTCCAATAAATGTGGCCATGGTTTCAGCGAGAGCCTTATAAAAATCAATGACATTGTTGCAATCCAGGTAATTTATGTACAACATTTAATGCTTGCATAACTTCAAACATTTGTATGTATGTAACTATTTGGTGATATCCTAACCTGTATTACCAAATATGAGATATTGCTGTAACAATATTATAGGCTTCATTGTTTTTTAAGCATGAAACATTGATTCCAGGAACATGTAGCTAACACTATGGAAAGAAAGACTGAGAATGAGAAAACAGATGTGGTTCTTTTCAGCATTGATGGTCTCAAAGAACTAGATGGTGGTAAATCAGAAGGTAAAAATCCATAGATGTAGCTTTGTTTTGTGTATGTTTTAAAACTTTGTGAGTATTTTTACCCTTTTTGTATGGAACTAATTGTTCTTGTCAGTGACAACTACAAAAAAGTAATGCCAGCTAACTGTATTAAAGATTGATTGAAAAAAAATTAAGGACCTGTTCTCTCACATCCGTATCCAAATTAAAAAAAAAAACTATGATGTTGGAAAGGCCACATTAGAATATAGTTAGCAATGGCAAACCTTAGAAAGGCATGAGGTCTCTACAAAACCATGAGTTGTATGGACTTATCAAATGAATTACTTCAAATTCATCAAAATTGAAAGTTAAATTTATTATTAAATTTTTTGGTAAAGGCACGTTTTATTATTCTGATTTCTAATTTAATATTGAGTTGAGCGTAATCCACATGCTCAGCAAGGCTAAAAGTAATTTGGCAGTACATTTCTTTGCTTATTCTTTAGCTAGAAGGCTGCTTCTCTTTTTTTTAAATATAAAAAACAATGTCACAGAAAAATAAAAATGGAAGGGCCCAAGTCAACCCATAGATGTCGTTCAGAAATCATTCTCTTGCTTCAATCAAGAATACAAGCAATATAGATCCTGAAATTTTCTTATATTTTGAAATTTAATGCGATTAAGAATATTTACTTTTTTAATTCGATTAGAAAAAATGGATATTGCATTAAAAGCTGTCTTAGAGAGTAATATACATGACCAGAGAGCTCATCCCTTATGAAAACAAATGAGATTTGCTGATGCCAGGCACAGAGACCAGTGGTAGCCTTGAAGAAAATTCGATTTTACTGGATTTTCAAAACTGGCAACCTCTGTGGTTTTTCTTAGCATATGACAAAAGCCATTCCTGGTTTGGCAGAAAGGACAATGAGCACCCAATAACAATTAAAAGTTATGACTTCTTAAAGCTGTATAAAACAAGACTCAAAACCCAAAAGTGAACGGGGTCCAACTGTTTCATACTAACTTGGCCAAAGTTTATTCCGAAAACTTCCTGTTAGTTATCAACTCACCATACCCTATTCCTGTGTACAGTTGGCCAAAAGATTATTAATATTTCATTGGTTTTTAGCTCATCATGTAAATAAACTGCTTAGTACTAATTGCAATTTAAGAACATAAAAGTCAGTGGGGGAGTTAAAATAACAAGGTAGTGTCAATGGAGCTAAATTAAAGATGTACTCGAAAGTCGACAAAATGTTTCATAATTGCTAATGAAGTTTGATAGTTCCTTTGACCCTACTCTTGTTCATCTTCTGCTGCCAGCACATGAAGTGTGTGATCTTGGCTGCATTGCACCGGCCATCGGGCATAAGTGTGTGAATGCTTATAATATTTATTTAAAATTGCTTGTATTTCTATTGTTGTCATGTGTACCTTTTATGGCATTGGGGAACCTTAATTTGTTATTGGGCTTTGCTATAGTGTCCCACAATAGTTCAATTAAAGAAGAGAGAAAAGCATACAAAATTGTCAGGACCCATGGGTTGATACAGTGCCCTGTAAAATATTAAAAAGGAAAGGAAATTAGAATTTTCTTGTCATACAGTTGGCATCTTCATTATTCTTCAAGCATGCCATCCATTCTTTAAAAATAATCTCCATCTATTTTGTTCAAAATTAGGTGAGATTTTGTCAGACCTTGTGAGCACACTAGAGAAGTCAGGTGCCAGGTACACCGTCCTTTATGCCTCTGAGCCATACAACATTGGCCAGTATGGTACCCGTGTTCCATTTACTAGGTTTCTCGAAGAAACAAATACCAGTGCCTCATCTCAGACAACAAAATGTGATGAAACATGCAAACTGAAGGCATCACTTCTTGAAGGATTAATTGTTGTAAGTCCACCTTCATTGTTACTTTTTAGCTTCGTTGCATATTCTTGATTTGTTGAACTCTTAAATTGTAGTGTGTATATAATAATATTTGCATTGCACCGGCCATCGGCCATCGGCCATCTTGATTTGTTGAACTCTTAATGGCCTGAGCCTATAATAGTCACCAGCATTTCCATTTAAATGTAGATAAGACCAAAACCATTTTATAAGTACCACATTTAATGTGTCCAATTGTTGTTCTGTATATGGACTATGGAGTACCTCTTTTCTTACTGAACACAAATTGAACTAAAGTCAATCGAGGAACTGCGATTAACCATGAAATTCTTGATCAGTATATCTATGATGTCAATGAAAAATAAGGTTGAGGGCGATTTATTCAACTGTTCTCCATGCTCTTGGTTCTAGACATATTGTGCTACTACTAAGAGATTTAGGTGTTAGCTGCCACATGATAAATGCAAGTGTTACTTTCATATTTTTGTTTGTGCATCTTGCAAATAATGCTTTCTTCTAGCAAATCATAATTTGACCTGTTTGATATGAACATTACTGATTTTACCACATTTCAGGCAATAACATTGCTCATAATATTGATCTCGGGACTGTGCTGTATGATGGGCATTGACTCCCCTGTCAGATTTGAAACACCCCAAGAATCTTAACTTGACTCCAAAGGAAGCTATTGTAGAGGGGATATCTTAAGAGATGGTTATCCGTATGTTTATTGAATGCTTTATTTGTTGATATGTATATTTTGTCCTCTTGCGACCATCTGCAATGGTTTTTGGTTTGGTTGTAGAACTCGTATAAGATGAGATATTTGTCTACATACTTTTAGCATTACATTTTCTTTTTCTACACTTCTGAATAAGAGCTTATGTAAAACCTTTACATAATTTTGAATTATTTTTATGAGATTTCTTTTGTCTTCGGCTTGCAAGTTTGTAAGCAAGTTCCAGTTACCAATTTACATTGTTATCAATTAAATTAATCTTCGTAGGTGCTATTTTGGGCTTTATTGTTTGAAACTAGTAATTCTCTAAGGCCTCTATATGTATGCTACCAACATTTGGATTTGTTAGTAATATTATTCTTCTATAAATGTAGCACCGTACTATGCGCTGAAATCACATATAGTTTCAAAGCAAAATTGAGCAACAAGCAGCTTGCTCGCAACCAATAATGTAGACTATTTAAAGTTTAGCACCAAGTCAGAGCAGAGAAATATATTAAGCAATTAACAAGTAACAAAGTTGTCTAGTCTTAAAATATAGTGAAAATTGCCTTGAGCTTTATAGAACTGAGCTATGCGTCGTAAACAAAAGGAGGTAGAGATCATTTTCTGTCTGCTCCCAGTCTTGTTAGGCTCAGTCTGGGTTTGTATCAAATTATGGTACCGTGACACTTTTCTGTTAAATATTATAAATCTGAGTTTAGTTTTATATTTGATGCCAAGTTTCTATTATAGGCTCAGGCCATTATTGTGTTTAAGTTTAAATTATTGGGATTCGCCATGTACTTTTCATGTTTCGTTTCGTCTTACCAGGACTTGGTACTATTTTTGTCAACAAATTTGTTTTGGTTTATTGTAGTTTCTCTCTGATCTGTTGATGTTTATTTTTTCCGGGACCAAGTTTGTATAGGGGTTTGGTTAATATTTAGGTGAATTTTGGGTTTCAAATGCTAGTACATTAATTAGTCCTGTTAACTTTTACTTGGATTAGTTCTAACTTAGGTTCCTGACTTATTGAAACAATTTCAATTGGATACTACTCCTATTACAATTTGCTTAGCATATGATCAAGATGACCAAAACATAAAAACCTCAGGTGAAATTAGTTGTGTGTTGATTTTTCATATCTTGATTTTGTATTAAATGAACTTTATAGGTATATAGTTATTGGTGAGAAATTATTGTTTGTGATTTACTAGTTACAACTAGATCACTCGATCGTTAGCCACATAAAATAAAGTTGTAATTTGATCATTCTTTTGAGACTTTTCTGAGTGTAAACGAAGTAATGCTCTTGTTTCATTTCAGAACAACTTCATACAAGACCCCTTTTTGAGGAAAGTTATCCAATCATTCTTTAATTGTGAAGATAATATTGAAAGAATAATAATGTTGACCACTGATATTCGTAAACTAAAGAAAGGAAATGATATTTTTCCTTTTTGATTGAAGAAGTTTAAATTTCCCAATTTGTCACATGTCATGTCATGGGTGCATGTGCCACATAAGCTCAACTCAAGGTCTATACAAATGTTATGCAAAAACCTAACTTACGAGTTACGACTTATGCTGATATGCGAAACAAATAATACATGATCAGATGACCTAGTTCAATTTCGCAATAGCTTCTAAAGAGAACCTTTTTCATGCTTGACCTGTCAAAATCTCTTTGTAGTACTATTAGGCAAGGTTAGTCATGCTTCACGGCCTCTTTTACTAGAATTGAAAGTGACAAATTTGTGCTGTAGTATCTCATGACAGTGTAATACATAAAGGTTTTTGAGAAGTTGCTATAATATGCTTAATTATTAGTGATGATTTTCAAAATGTCGGTACCAAAGCAACCAAATGGGTTGCAGACATGGTGCCACATGTTGTGGTTTTGGGTTCATGGGAAACATGTCGTTTGTATTTTTGTTGGTGCCTACTTCATGACTTTGAATCTACGCTCAATAATAGAGCAAGGTCTATTCACTTTTAGAGAATTTTGATGCAGCTTCCAAAATACGCCTTTCGCAATTATAAGAGAATTTGAAGATATATAGCGTCGAAGCTGAACCTTTTTAGCATGTGAACTAATCTTGTGGTCAGATGAAGTGGTCATTTTCTAATTTGTAGCTATAACTAAAAACAACCTCTTCAAACCAAAAGATGCCGAAAGCGACTATATTTCATTTCAACATATATTTTATTTCAACATACTTCCTTCGATGTCACAATTTTTTGTACCTACTTAAGATTGAAGCATTATTGGGTTCTAGAAAAAAAAAATGTCATGATTAGTCCTTAATTTTTGTATCGGTTGACAAGTTGTACTCCAATTTTTCATTTTGATTGAATTTATATCCTTAGTTAGGTTATTAAGAAATTTACTTTTTTACAAGGAATTTATTATTAACTTATTCACTCAGTTTATCAGAAAAAACGCAATAACTAAATAGACATCATATCATCTCATCAAGGATTATTATAAACGTTGTCCCTAATAAGCTCCTAAAGTTATATTTTCAGCAATGTTTTAAATAACGGATAGTGGTCCGTAGCGGTGCAGGAGTCATGTAGCATTTAGCAATCATTGATTTATAAAATTAAAATATTCAGTTTCATTGTTATAATGATGGGATCCCCATAGGGTCACACCATATGAAAGATTAAAAGAAAATTCTGTAAAATAATTTTAGTAATATTTAAAGTATACGTGACATATTTTAAATGACTTTTGACACATGAGAGATGTATATAAATTAACATTGGATATTAATTTATATGTTGGTCTTTTAATATATGAGATTGTGAACTTAATTAAATATTAATATGATTAATGTGTTTAAGCCCAAAACTCAAATATAGGCCATAAAATTGCTGGAGAGAATTGATTAATGATGATATAATATTGAAGTATATCATTAAACCTAATCAATTTCTATTAAAGAGGAGAGAAATTTCGGAATAGTTTTTTGAGGTAACTTTAAACAGGATTTTGAAAGGGCAAACCTCAACCATTCTGAACGTATAACCTATAAAAATTGAAGCCATTTGAGTCTAGAATCCAACAGTTCAAGTTTCAAGTCGTTTGGAGTTACCTATAAAGAGTTATAACAGATTTAATACCAAAATGTCAGAATTTAGCTTTTAACTTCTTGGCTGAAATTTGTCTTTCTCTTTCTCCCAATTTTTCTCTCTCATGTGTTGAGACAAAACTCCATTAAGATTTCTGAAATTTAGAAGAAGGTTTTGAAACTATGATTAAAGCTTCATTTGTTATTCTCTTACTAGCTTTAGAGATACAAGTGTAAGGCTCGACGGTTGACGAGTAAGCACAACCACCGGAATAAGGCGTAGGAAATAAGAAGTTGCTATGCTAGACAACCTTACTTGATTTGATTTGGAGATCAAATCATAAGGTATGATATTATTTTCTAATTATTTAGGCAAATAAATATTATCTTTATACTTATAAGAGCTATATCATTTGTTTTGAGATGAATAAAATTTTGTTTTATTCCTTGCTTTCGAAGTATCAAAACTTTTAGAGATATGGTCATGTTTTGAGTTGTCCAATATTGATCCTTTTTTAATATCTGGTTGTTCGAGTAAGAACGGGTCGGATTTCGAGTCATTCAACATAGTCTTCATTCGAATTTCACATCGGATCAAGCGAGATTGATAGAGCTAGGTTTAGAATCGTCAAGTATCGTCAATTTTCAAGTTTCATATCATATCAGATCCGATCGGATGGGGTTTCAGGGCATCCAAAGTTGTATTTATTGTATTTTGTTTGTTTCAAATTGGTTCGGGTATTAGGTATTAGGTTGTTGTGATTTAATATTGACTTTCGTACTAGTGGCAATTATATGAATTATGTAAGATTTTATCGTTTTGGTCATAATTTTACGAACAAGTATAGCTTAGCTTGAAAAATAAATATTGTATTTTGCATTATGTAAGATTTTATCGTTTTGATCATAATTTTACGAACAAGAATAGCTTAGCTTCAAAAATAAATATTCGTATTCTGCATTTGAAAAATACTAAACTACATTATTTTTATTTATTGGAAAATAAAACAATTTAAGTTTTGAATTATTTCTCCGTTTAATTAATTCTTCATTTTTAATATTTCTTGGATTTTTTTGGACCAAGTCGTGTCTTGATTCATTTCATTAGGTGCTAAATCAGCTTGATTTTTTTACTTCTCGAGTCATACGAGATCGGATGTCGGATCGTCTGGTATCATGTCTATTTGTGTTTCAAGTCGTTTCGAGTCTTGGTTCAGTCCAATCGACTCGAGTCTCGAATCGTCAAATGACGACACGTTGGTTCAAATTTCAAATCTTCTCGAATTAACTCGAATTGAATCAAATTTTATATCGTCCCAAATCAAATTGAATTCGATGAAATTCAAATTAGTTTGACTTTCTTTCAAAATCAAATCAAATCGGTTTCTACCAACTGGAGAAACTAGAGAATGGGTCTGCTATTTATAGTAGTTTGAGCCGCTCCTACTTGAATTTCCATCTCGTGCAATACTCCTACTGCTATAGTAACTAAAAATGATTAATCTCCTAAACTCTCAATGTTGTCCGCACAATAATTACTACAACGCCGTTACAATATCAGCGTGCAAAAATTGTTCATTTCTAGTTTGAAAATTACTAATCATCTCAGGGGATACAGTGGCTCGAGTATTGTGGGGGCTAAAGATGCACAGTTGTACGGTGCGAGGTAATCTCCTGCTACACTTATTTGTGCAGCAGAAGGTGCATTTTGATCTGGATAGTTGGATCTGATTTTAACAGTCCTGATTTAATATTATAAAACTCGTTTAAATTATATCTGTAACGATCGAACGTCGATTTCTAATCAGACGATCCTGATTAAGTACAGCCTTAAAAGTAGCTCTCTAATCTTTTTTTTTTTTAATTTGGTTTACAGCTTAAAAGTAGGAAAATTAATGTTTGTACCAAGATTGTGGACCGGGAACGGCCCTATCCTATCACCTATAAACCCACCAGTCTTATTCCATATGTAAATATAAAAACTTGAATAAAGATACCCGTCCCTAATTCTGCTTCTGAGTTTTGACCCACGCGTCAGTATAAACGGAGAAAATGAGGAGACGGGAATGGAGGCACTGTATCAGTACTCTAAAAACTTTTCATGGACCACAAAGAAATCATGAATAAAATAAAAATTCACAAAGCCATGAACATAGCAAGTAAAAGAATTTTGTTATTCTAAATATGAATCTAATATGAAACTTAAATGTAATGAATAGTTTCAAATTTACGATAAATAAAATCATTATTTAATAATTATCCATATTAAAAAGGACTAATTTCTCTTTGAATCAAAATTAATTTTATTACACGATTATTGATGACAAAATCATCTTGATTACCACAATCAACAATTCTAATTATACGGGTATATCATATGCACCGATCGTACCATATCACTTTATTTGTTTTTTTATTAGATCTTTGAACCTACCCAATCTTTTTTTTTTATCACAGTCAACGAAATGTTAAATTCTTATTAGTTGCACGTGCAAATCAACTCCTAAATACCACCGCGTTATTTTTTAGTCGACTTTTCTTATTCTATGCCTTTTTTCCTTTATTAAAATACCATTATCACAGAAAATTAGCCAGAGTTGTGGTGGCAGTAAATCGAAAATCTTTCCGAATAATTTTTTTGTTTGTGAAAATAAACTTGACCGGCGGATTTTTTTAATTAACAAAAATATTATATATAATTAAATATATAAGAAATGTGAGACATAATTCAAAATGTGCTACTCCCACAGATCTCAGTGGCGAGTTTATTTTATTTTTATCATTTTCTGTCTTAAAAAAACGATGCATTATAAACTCGCCGCCAGTGACGCCTATAGAGGCTAAACTCACTATTGGTAGTGCCAAGTTTAACAATTCAAAAATTCAAACACATTTATTTATTCTATATTTACTTTAGTACCATGACACCCATTTTTTAAGTTGCTCCAGAAACGAAGCAACATTTCAATCGGATGCCGCCACAAAATAATTGATCAAAGAAAATTAAATTTAAACTAAAAATATTAATTATCGAGTGCACTCTTACTTAAAAATGTAATTACATAAAAAATATGGCCTTCTAAAAATGAATATCACAATGGCCATAGATATCTTCTTTTCATTTATTCCGCAAGAGATTTAGATAATTAGATAACTTTTATTTCAGTATAATTGCAAGAGAGAAAAAAATAAATCATTGTTGGGACGAAAAAATTACGTGTAAATGATTTGATTTTTTAAACAATTTTAAAAATATCACAGGATGTATCTCTTCTTTGAAGAGACCCATATTGAAATATATCGTGTCAACATTTGATAAGAAAATATTTCATAATCATTTCAAATAATAAATGCATGATTTCTCATTCTCACTTTCATGTTTTTTTTTAAATATTTCATACATATGACTTCTCAGTAACTAACGAATATATTGAAAAAAAATTGGTATAAGAGATAGCTAGTACCCGACATTTATTACTTTTCAAATGTTTTTTATGGAATTACATGCTCACAAAAGTTTGAACATGACCTCTTGAAAGTCATCCTAATCAGTTATTAAGCGATTTGCAAAAAATTCTATTTACTCAATAATATTTTAATACTATGACACATATCTCTTAGGCCCCGCTCGTTTTCAATCTATCTCGTGAGAATTGATGGCTTTTATGTTCATTTGAATTTATTTTTCAAATGTATTTGGATAGTATTTTTTTGCTTCGTGAAATTGAATATGAAATCCCGTATGAAATTTCATATCTTCACAAAACATTTAGAAATAAATTATTTATGTGAACTTAATTATTTCTCTTTCTCGTTGCTTATTCTGATTTAATTATGATAATTTTAATTTCATCATCCGAATATCAATTTAATTATATCATTATTCTTAATCATTTTCATTAAAAAATCTGGACAAACATATGTAATTCTACAGTTGTTAACAACATTAAATTATAAATTGTTCTGTTTGAAATCATCTCTATGTATGTTTGATTTGTATATAAGGAGATGTTTGATTTGAATAAATAAACATGTCATGATACTTAAAGATGGATGATGTTAAATCCTCTATACTCGCCACTAGCAGCGAGTTTAACATGCATTATTTTTTTCAAAGATGAAAAATGATTAAAAATAATAAACTCGCAACTGGTTACTGCAAGAGTAACAGATCACGAATTCTTTCTCACATTTTCTTATATATTTAATTATTTATATTATTTTTATTAATTAAAAAATTTCGTACTGGGCTATCTGAAAATGAACACCCCACACAGAAAATAAACTCACAAAATAAGTCACCGCCTTTAATATTCATTAATCTAGTAAAGTGCATTAATTTTTAAGTCGGTCCAGTAGTCCACACCTCTTCTGAATTGTTCTTTAATTATTAATTAATTAAAGCTTGAAAAGGCTCTCTATATTTGTCGGCCTTTTAACAAATCTGATAAATCTAACTATAATAAGGTTTTTCAAACAAAAATTTCCTATGTCCAGATGGTCAGTAGCATTTGTTAAGGCTAATAAAAATTCAAGATCGGTGTTTTAAATTATTGTAATCAAATTTCGTTAGCATTTAGTTAAGATATGTAAAATATTTTTAATACTATCAAAGTTAATTTCGTCAAATATATTAAGCTCGGTGATCTAATATCTAAAATATGTACTTTTAATAGTATCAATGTTAATTTCGTGAAATTTTAGATAGAAGAAATTAGTTAAGGATTGCTACAAAGCTTTTGAATTATTGAATACTAGTGATCGTGTCCATGCACAGTCACGGAGGCAAATAATGTACACGAAAACACGACTGAACATTATTTATCAGCTCTAAGTTATATTTGTTATTGGCAAAATAATATTTTCTACCAAAGTTATTTGAATTATGAGTTTCAAATTGAGTGTAAATATATCATATCAAGAAGGCCCAGGATATGAAGAGAAATCATATCCAAAGTCCAGAATTTGTGCACGGGTAAAAGAAACGCATAACAAAAATTAAAAATCCAACCCATAACCTCAGTCCAAACGTTTCTGTATGCGAGTTGAGAATGCACATGAAAAAAACGAGTAAAAAATTGGGTCTGAGGGGAATCGAACCCCATATCATTGGTATTCCAAAGCTCAAATGCACCTCTCAAGAACCCGCTGGATACAGCTTACTCACGTGATATTCCTCCGTCAAACTATATTTATCACCTCTTAAATAGCACATTGCTAAAAAATGGGTCTGAGGGGAATCGAACCCCAAACCATTGATATTGCAAAGCTCAAACACACCTTTCAAGAACCCGCTGGATACAGCTTACTCATGCGATATTCCTGACCCAAAATATATTTATCACCTCTAAAGCAACAGATATATTTTTTGGTTGTGAAATTTGCATTAGATTATTTCCAATTTCTTTGAGCGGATTTTCCGGCATTTGATCTCGCTTGATAAGGTTGTTGAAGCTCTCTCTAACGATTGCTTACACCTCGTATGCGTCACTGCGGTTTAGCCTGGGGGAACACACAAACATAACTAAGTGATACATGATACTTGGTACTTAGCCAAATTTGAGAAGGTAAACACATAGATTTTCTGGTTGCGAAATTTGAATCAGATTATTTCCGATTTCTTTGAGCAGAATTTTTGACATTTGATCTCGCTTGATAAGGTTGTTGAAGCTCTCTCTAGCGACTGCTTACGCCTCGTATGCGTCACTGCGGTTTAGCTTGGAGGAACGCACAAACATAGCTACATGATACATGATACTTCGTACTTAACCAAATTTGAGAAGGTAAACACATAGATTTTCTAGTTGCGAAATTTGCATTAGATTATTTCCGATTTCTTTGAGCGGAATTTCCGGCATTTTACGTCGCTTGATAAGGTTGTTGAATCTCTCTCTAACGATTGCTTACGCCTATTGTACGTCATAGCGGTTTAGCTTGGAGGAACACACAAACATAGCTACATGATATATGATACTGGGGCATGACGCATGACGCATGACGCATGGCGCATGGCGCATGGCGCATGGCGCATGGCGCATGGCGCATGGCGCATGGCGCATGGCGCATGGCGCATGGCGCATGGCGCATGGCGCATGGCGCATGGCGCATGGCGCATGGCGCATGGCGCATGGCGCATGGCGCATGGCGCATGGCGCATGACGCATGGCGCATGGCGCATGGCGCATGGCGCATGACGCATGACGCATGACGCATGATGCATGACGCATGACATTAAACGCATGGTGCATGACGCATGGTGCAAGACGCATGATGCATGACGCATGACGCATGACGCATGATATTTTTAATCGATTAATTAAAAATATAGAAAATAAATGTCGCTGAATGTAAACCTAAGATATTATATTTGAATTGAATATAGAAATAAATGTCGCTGAATGTAAACCAAATATCCATGTCTATGATGACACGACAATAAATTCATTAGTTATATATAAGAGTAGTGCAATATTGTTGTGCACGTAGGAACCGCACCTTTGTTAATGGGGTCGTTGATTTATCTTTGAGCAAATTACGTTGTTTTCCTTAATATAATTGTAAGATCGTAGAGAATTAAGAAAGGAGTTAAAATGATCGTAGTGTATTAGGATTAACCATAACCATGAACGGGTTACATTTATAAAGCAGGTACATCAACTAAAAATAAACTCGATTTTATGTCAAATTATAGGCTCTCTGTCACAAATGTATATATTTATTGTATATTTAAGAATAGATGTTTTACAGTTTTAGATTTATTTATTTCCTTTATTTTACATGCGTCTTTGTTAGATCCCGTGGATGGTGCAACTATCTTTAGCATTTTTATTTTATTTTATTAGAATCATGTATAGTTGGTTTCCTATTTTAGCATTCATTCTTTTTCTTAATTTGAAAATGATTCTGAGGGGAATCAACAAATTGAAGAGCAAGTTTGATTCCGGTAGACATCTATTTTTAGAATGTACCAGAATTAAATTTCTATATTTGTTGTTGCAAGCCTAAATTCAATATAATCGTAGTATGACCTGTACAAATGATCTCACTAAATTTCAAAAGTTACAAACATTACATGGAAAGTGTCTTAACTGTTTCCTTACATTATGGACTTAGACATCAATTATAAATTAAGAACATAGAAAACATTCTTTCGAGCCGTCCTCTCCATATAGCATTGTGCGAGGCACCTTACCCGTCCTATATAATATAAAATGTTGATTAACAAAATACAAAACAGTCCCATTATTCAATATAATACTTTTTCAAAACCCGCGAAGTTGTTTGATGTATTAAAAGTCAATCCTTAAGAAATATTCACCTCTCGATAAACAATATTTTTGGTGTACACTCCCGTTGCGTCATCTTTGTCTGTAGGTTTTATCATGACCTTCGTCGTTTGTCGGGATACACCTCTTGACATTGCAACGTATAGTTGGCCATGCGAAAATACAGGCCTAGGTAGGTAAATACCAACATATGGGATGGTCTGGCCTTGTGATATGTTGATTGTCATGGCAAAACTCAACCTTATCGGAAATTGCTTCCGCACAAACTTGAAAGGAAACATCTCATCGTCAGATGGGCACAATGGAATTCTCGGCAAAAATATTCTTTTTCTAGCATATTGTCCAACAACAATTTCTGCATCTATGGCGTTTTTCTGAAAAGTACGGCATATGAGCCTTGTGCCGTTACACAAGCCATTTGATGGATCTAGGTTTCGTAGCAATATAATAGGGCATCCGGTCTAGCGTCAAAGAGTTCAGAAATTCCATCGTGTAGTGATTCATCGTATCATCTAGCGTCGCGTCAAAACGGTGGTAAACCATCTCATCTTCGGGAAAGGTCTCAATCATTTGTTGATTCAGTTCGTCAACATAGTAATTCCTTGTTGACAGTATGGCCCTAAAGGTGACGTACTCAGATGAACCGCCGTTAAGATGGAGCGACGGAAAAATACTTTGTATGAAGTCCTGTTTAGGGTCACCTCTGGAATTGTATGGAATGATTAATTCTTCGGGAATGCGGATCAATTCTCCATCCAACAATTCTTTTGTTCCATTGCCAACTCTCAACAAATAATCTGAAAAAAAACGGATCAGATAAAGCTCTCATGTTCTGGGTAAGATGAATTTTCCTGATCGAAGACCAAAGAAGTGACATCGGTAAACTCGAATCCACAATCTATGCTCTAGTGCCTTTCCTAACGACCGGGAGCACCTACAACAATTATGAGATACAGTACAATATATAAAAAAGTTTTGGTAATTATGTTTGACAGTTAGTACAGTTAAGACAATTAAAAACATGTACGATTGTATGGAGAAACATGTACGATTAGTACAGTTAACACTGTTGGCTACTCTAAAAGCAGCATGCCACCATTTCCAAGTTTGCATCTATATCAAAAACTGAAAAATAATACAAACCAATGAGTTTGTTCAAAACAGGGAAAAAACACATGGAATTACATTACCTGTCTGAAATCACCACAACAAACCATGATCTTGCCGCCAAAGGTAGTATTATTTCCAACAACATCTTGCATCGTTCTATCAAGTGCTTCAATTGCTTGCCACTTTGACATCGAGGCTTCATCTCAAATGATGAGAGTGGCCAATCGAAGTAGTTGTGCAATACAACTTTGCTTCTTGATATTGCAGATCGAGTTGTTCTTAATTTTCAATGGTATTTTGAACCGAGAATGTTTTGTTCTTCCTCCCGGCATGTTATTTGCTGCACATCCGGACGAAGCAGTTGCCAAGGCTATAAGATTCATAGATTGTACTTTTGCTAATAATGCCTTGTACAAATATGTTTTACCTGTTTTACAAATAGTAATTGAGGTTGCTGTCAGTTTACAATGGCTATATATATACCTTATGTATATCCTAAGATCAATGACATTGGTTACACGTTTCTGGAAAAGCTGTTGCGCATTACCTAAAAATTAATGAAGGGTATTTCAGGAATGCTTATTTTTTGTGATTTGCCAAAGAATGTGCAGCTATTATTTGCCTTTGGAATTACAACCTTTCTTTGGGACAATCAGGTAGCTTCTCATGCTTTACTTGTTTTTTTTAAGAGTACCAGATAGTATAAAAAGACATGAAACTTATCGGTTCCTCCGAGTCCATCAATAAAGAAAGCGCCGCTTTGCTTGTTGTGAACACATTGCACAATGTCATTAAATGCTTCAAACTGCTTCGAATTTAATGATTCGCACAAAAGTAAATGTTCCTCATCAACTCCTAATGCCATCTCATCTGCCACTTTGCGGGCTACGCTGCCATCAACATTTCCTAATTCACTAATTTCTGGTAAATCATAGATTTTTATAGTCGTGCCCATTGATTGCAAGAAATCATCGATACATTTACTAAAGTTCGGTATTAAAGGTACACATTTAATAGCGGATCCTTCAACCTTTAGCAACCCATCCCTATAATACTCCCTGATAGTCACCTATTAAATCTCTTTTTAAACCGCTATTAAAATCATATTTGTAGTAGTGAAAGCTATTGGTCAAGTGTTTTCAGATCAATATTAAAGCTCTTCAATACTGGTTGTAGAAAAAATAACTATTAAAAACATTTTAAACCGTTCCTATGGAAGAACCGATTTTAATAGTGGTTCCTCCATAACAACCGCTATTAAAAACGAGACTTTTATACCGGTTGTACTGTACAACCGCTATTAAAAATATTCAATGTTATTTCATGTTATCCAAGGAATCTTTAATATCAATTGTTTTATAAGAACCACTATTAAATTGTTTTACAAAATTTCTGTTATACCACTAAATTTTTTTAATATTTCATATTTTGAACAACTGATATAAAATTGAGTGTATTAAATCCTCTTTCTGTAGTAGTGGACCCAACGATAAATTGCATCCCGCATAATTAGACAACTGAAATAATTTTTGGAAAAACAAAACCTGCGAAATAAATTTGATTTCATCCAGCGAAAAAACAAAAGAAAATATTTTATGAAAAAATCAAATTCCACTAGTTCAATAAAAGATCATTATTGTATGTTATATTAAATTACTTTTGCTCTGATAGCAAATGAAAGCAAGATACTTTTAATAATTATTATTTATTTTACTACTACAAATTTATAGTCCGAGAAAACGATACGTAATTCATATAAGATAACACATAATAAGTGAAAAAAATAGTTTTGAAGAACAAAAATCGTTAAGAGAAAGCGTTAGTACTGATCTTCAATAATTTTCCTCACATATAATGATGGTAATTATGCATTTTTCTTCTTTCCTGATTTTCTTTAGTGCATACAATTATGGTAGAAGTCATAAGAACATCTTTACATTTAACAGAAATGAGTTTATTACAATTTATGAGACAATTTTTGGTATCATGTAGAATGAATTTGGTCATTAGTTTTTTCCTCCAAAATTCTGGTGCACCCCTTAGTATTTTTTTAATGAACTTGAGTCATAATAATTAGATATTCCACATAATTAATATTATAATAAATAATATTCTAGCAATCATAAGTCATAACAACAACGATTCATGCCTGCCATAATTAATTTATGTTATGATATTTTTTTTTTTGAAACAAGTGTTATGATATGTTATATATAAAATATTGCGCAGACAATTTTCTCTGCTACTATAGTACTATATATACAAACTTCCTCAGAACTCAAGATACTATGAAGTATATATGAACAAGTTCAATTATTAAGGCCTTCTGTCTTTATCTAATTAAAGCAGGCTGCGGATTAACTTGTCATCATATGGTACAAACCTGACTGGGTTAGAAATTATTTTTGATGAAAAAGATTTTGCTTCTAATGTTGACTTTCACAAATTCCTATCACGAAACATCGCATAAAAAATAATTAAAATGGTTGATATAACTGTTATAATGTTACACAAGAGTAAGTTTAGTTACAAATTAATTAATAAAATGGTAATGAAAAACTGTTCTTAGTCTAGTGTCAGAAGAGCAACAAATTTCAAATGGAGGTTTCAGATTCGAAATTTACTGAAAGTTGAGAGGTCAGTGAGAGACTCTAGGTCATCTTGATAATATTTGAGAGCAAAATCACTTATTTATTCTTAAAAAAATATATAAGATGGTAATGCAAACATAAAAAAAGAAACTGTAAAAAAAAACATACAATTGAAAACTAAGTCATCCATATAGTAACACTTCTTACATATATATAAACTAAAAAGAAATGTTACAACTTACAATGGCATGCAGCAATGTGCAGCACACTATACCTGACACTTATGCAGATGTGAGCAAATGGGTGTAAATCGTCAAAAATCAAAACCCCCATTCACTGATGAAATCTCTAAATCACGTATTTGGTATTTCTACTCTTTACATAACACAAAACTCAAAACAAAAGCATCTTCAATTTATATACTACAGAAGTAACACTAATTGCATTTTTGTAGCTTGCCTTTCGAAAACATAGTTTCGTCAGTACTGACACGACTACTGATACCTATCAAAGTTATACATCGGAAAAAACATTGAGTTAGCCATTCCTGGGTCTTGAATGAACCCTAAGTTTCCATATCCATGATTGTCAAGCCAAGGTTGATTAACTCGAACTTGCTCGTTGCTTGTGAAATTATTTGGAAGAAGAACTGGGTTTGATTCAGTCATCAAACCTGTCATGCCAGAGAAAATTGATGAATTTGGCATGTTCGTTGGTGTTGCACTGGTGGGTTCAACTTCAACACTCGCAACGACGCTTGTTAAGCCTGGCATGTCGCTTGTGTCATGGAAGGTCGGATCGGAGACAAAATTCATGAAATCTTGATCCTCATGATCATATGAGTTGGATGGATCCGTTTCATCAGGTTGGTTTGAGTTGGATGTATCTGGCTCGGCTGGTTGATTTGTTTTGTTACTCTTAGCACTCTTCTTCTCGTTTACCCGACACACGACCCATTCATCCTGTAAATTGTAATCATGTTATAAAAATAAAAAAAATTAGGTACTAAGGATATCACTTAAAAAGAATGACTCGAATCATTCATTAATTATTGTAAATCAATATCAAACTAGCTAGATATGGATTACATTCCCATATAAAATAACAATTTCATAATACATATTTGGGGGGGCATGTAAAAGAAATAGAAAAAAATAAGAAGTCAAGATCAAAATAGTCAGCTTTTTTAAAAGGTGCTAAATAGACCAACTTAGAACATCAATTTCAATTTTTCATGACAAGGACAACTTGAAAATTAGTAAAATGCATTCACACTTTGAAACAGCTCATACCAACTAGAAGTTATCAAAATCAAAACGGAAAAGGTAAACCCATAGCACACCTATTCATAAATGTGATTCAATGAGGAAATCAAGTAATCAACCATGAAAGAAATTAAAGAAACAAGATGATTTAAGTATGTATGTACGAATCACATTGTCTTATGTACCCTTGCGGTGATTTTGGAGCCGACGGCCTCGCCTACTAGTCGAAATTCATGCATGACCCAGTTTGTCTTCTCGCCTGTTGGAGCCCTTCCCATGTAAAAAACAAGGGTCTTTTTCATGCCAACAAGGACCCTTTTCTTAACATTTCCAGAAATTCTAAAGCTGTATATCTCCTTATCTTTTCCTGTTGCCTTCCAATAACCACTCTTTGTAGCTCTGTTTGCTCTTGTCCCAGTTGGATACTTCATATCCTTTTGGCAAAAGAAGTACAATTCTTTTTCTTTCAATTTAGCTTTGCCTATAAAGTGTTTGCAACAGATAAACATATACATGAGTAAATGACTAGGTCAAAAAAAAAATATCGTAATTATGAAACAAATACAAATTAATTAGGAACTTACTTCGAAGCTGCCAGGGTTCACACTTGTTCAGATCTACATCTCCCATGGCTGTTGTGTCT
The DNA here is from genome assembly GCA_964058865.1 of Eleocharis quinqueflora. NCBI lineage: Eukaryota > Viridiplantae > Streptophyta > Magnoliopsida > Poales > Cyperaceae > Eleocharis > Eleocharis quinqueflora. The sequence goes on along the minus strand of CAXKVX010000042.1, from coordinate 26,413 downwards.
AATCTAGGGTTTGCAACCTTCTTCATGAGGTATCTGTCTATGATCTCATCGTCTGTCGGATCAAATCTAAAGCCGGGAGGTAAATATAACTGCTCTTGTTCTTCATTATTTGCCACTGGCATCTGAACCCAGTTTGATCCAAACATCATAGTTTGAAACCTAATATACAAAAAATGAGACAAGTAAAGAGCTAGAAGGAAGTTCACTAGTGTTATAGCAAACGAGAGAGGAGGTGGTTTGAAGGAACGCAAATTTTGAAGGAAGATGATGCTGATAATAAAGAAAGTAGAGGAAAGAGAAGATGATGCTGATAAATAGAGAGAGAATAAGAGATGAAGGGGTAGTTACGTGCTAATCAAGGAACTCCTTAGGGAAGCTGACGTGGAAAAGGCAGCTTGGTATTAAATTAATATTTTGTAATGTTGGCTGATGTTGATACTTGGTTTTGTTCTCATCTTAACTATGGTAGATTCTTCCTAGTTAGGCCAAGTCTTTGCTTTATAAATATCATACAATATCCAATCAACTGTATAACTAGTTTTGCTAAAGGTCTCCCATATTTAGTCAATTTGTTTGCTTAATGCAGTGTCTTTGTTCATAATATGGTTTGTACAAATCTAAAGGTTACTAAAATTGAAATTTAAAAAAATATGGTTATATTCTAGTTTGGATATAAAATATATTCTAGCTTGGATATAAAATATATCAACTTTTTTGTAATTAATTGAAAATTCGATTGGTCATCCAGCTCAGTTTTAAGACGATTCAATTTATATCACTATCAGAATTTGGGTCTTCTATACCGACAAAAAAGAGGCTTTAATAGCGGACTAAGGTCTGCTATTAAAGGAGGGGACTATAAAATGTTCCAAGGGTCCGCTATTAATTCCCACCTTTAATAGCGGACCATGTGGCATGTCCGCTATTAATTCCTACCTTTAATAGCGAACTCAGAGACAAGTTCGCTATTAATTCTCACTTTTAATAGCGGACTCAGAGACAGGTCCGCTATTAAAAGTCAGAATTAATAGCGGACCTTTTCAATGGTCCGCTATTAAAGGTTTACGATATTTTTAAAAAAACTGACAGATGTCCAGTGACAGTTGTTCAGTGACAGCTGTCAGATCATTCAGGATAGCAAAAGCAACATTATGAAAATTTCAAATTTTGTGTTTATTTGTGTATTTTTTATATTTGTTTGTGCATTTTTTATGTTTGTTTGTGTATTTAAATTTAAAACAACATTACAAACTTAAATACAATAACAACAATATGAAAATAATGCAATGAAAATTTAACAAAATTAAAAAAAAATCAGATTTCAAATAAAAAAGTTGAAAATTTCAGATTGAGAAAAATTCGTTTTTTTTTTAGCAAAGGTAAAAATGAACATGACAACGAATCTCTTGATTATATACTCGTTTTGGATGAACGATATAATATATATATATATATAGTAGAAACATACGAATTACATGAATCAACAAGACATATATACCAAAACACAAAAAAAATTCAGATTGAGAAAAATTCGTTTTTTTTAGCAAAGGTAAAAATGAACTTTTGTGTTTGTGTATTGAGAAGTTGAGAGATAAAGGAAAAATTTTGAGAGATAATGAAGAGTGAAATATATATATATAAGAGAGAGATGAATGAAATAAAGAGAAAAAAGATGGGAATCCGTGGAATTTTTCTGGGTGATTTTGGAGCGTCGGATTGATTAGAACGGACGCTTCAGATTGTAAAGGCAGTGAGTAATCCGTGGAAAAGTTTTAATAGCGAACCCAGAGACGTGCCGCTATTAAATCTTAACTTTTAATAGCGGACCCATGGCCAGTCCGCTATTAAAAGTCACCCTTTAATAGCGGACAGGCCATGGGTCCGCTATTAAAGGTTTTAATAGCGGATCTCTATGCCCATCCGCTATTAAAAGTCACATTTAATAGCTCATTTTCTCTAAAGTCCGCTATTAAAGGTTTTTATACCGAATTTCATGCATTGCCGCTATTAAAACTCATTTCTATTGTAGTGTATTTACCTGCATGCTTGGTGACCTAATATTCTAATTGGTCACACAAAATTTAATACAGAATCTATTTACATATTTGAAGTGTAGAGAATATATTTAATGTTTACTTAGTTAATTATTTATTTATTGTTTGTTTGTTTGTTAATTTGTTTTGTTATAATTAACATTTGTAAATTGAGGCACAAAAAATGAGGCACAAACTAAATAAAATAGGTGTTCAGACTAAATAAAAACGTGTTGAGACTAAATAAAATAGGTGTTCAGACTAATTATTTCAAGTTTGTTTTGCACAAAATGAGGCACATACTAAATAAAACAGGTGTTCATACTAAATAAAATAGGTGTTCAGACTAGTTGTTTAAGGTCTTTTTTGCATTGTTTCATGTCTATTTTGCACAGAATGCATAGAATGCAGACTAAATAAAATAAGTGTTCAGACTAAATATAACATGTTTTCATACTAGCTGTGTAAAATATGTGTTTGCACTATTTCAAGCATTTTTTTTGAGAAAATTTGAGCAAAAAGGTGCAGAAAACTTTAAAATGTGATTTGCAAGCTTTTGAAGCATTTTTCTGGGTCAAAATAGCATTGTTACGTGCTTCCACATGTGTGCGTCGTGACTTGTTGTTACCGAAAGGTGCTCATAATCACGAATCAGAGTTACGAGTCAAAAGTTACGTCAATTCGAAGATCAAACGTCATTTTGTGCTCATACTAAAACGATTAAAACGGTTAAAATGTGCTCATACTAACTAAGGATATGATTATACTAGTTCAGACTAAAAATAATGTATTCAGACTAAATAAAATAGGTGTTCAGACTAAATAAAATAGGTGTTCAGACTAAATAAAACAGGTCTTCAGACTAAATAAAATATATGTTCATATTAGTTATTTCATATCTGTTTTGGAATTGCTTCAAGTCAGTTCTGAACAAAAAATGAGGTACACACTAAATAAAAAAATATGTTCAGACTAAATAAAAAAGATTTTCAAACTAAATAAAATCAGTGTTCAGACTAACTGTATCAAGTCTGTTTTTTTGCACTGTGTCAAGTCTGTTTTGTACAAAAATTATGTGCATACTGAATAAAATAGGTGTGCATACTAAATAAAATAGGTTTAAGACTTAATAAAGCAGATATTCAGACTACTTATTTCAAATCTGTTTGCTTTCACTGTTTGAAGTGTAATCTGCACTATATAAGAATGCGCTTATACTAACAAAGGATATGGTCATACTAACTTCTCTGATTGTCATACTAACATCTCAGGTGGTTATACTAACTCATCTGATGGTCATACTAATCCTGATGGTGATACTAACGTCTCAGATAGCCATACTAACTCTTCTGGTGGTCATACTAACATCTCAGGTGGTCAGACTAACTCCTCGGATGGTCATACTAACCTCTCATGTGGTCATACGTCGATGTTTTCATCTATTCATCGATGGTTTTTAATATTTTCATCGATGCAAAGCAACATTTGATCGATTCATCAATGCAAACCTGCCATTCATCGATGTTTTCATCAATTCATTGATGCAAACAACATTTCATCGATGTTGTTCACCAACCCATCGATGCAAAGCATTGATTCAGCGATGTTTTTTTAATGTTTTCATCGATAAAGAAAGAAAGAAAAATGAAGAAGAAATATGCAGTTGGGAGAGAAAGAAATAAGTTCAAAAAAAAAGACAAAAGAGGAAGGAGAGTGGAGGACGCGAGCGTACATCTGAAATTCAAAAATAGAAAGATATTGTCTTATGCGGGATATGGGTATGAAGTACGTGATTTCGAGTACTGAAATAATTTCTTGAAAATTATTTGCTTTCTTTGAATGGAATAAATTTCTATTTCTTTCCGCATAATAAGAGCAACATTTCATTTCAACGCGTGTAACCTTCCGCCTACGCTTAGACAAACATATGTGACCGCACAAACATTCTTTTACAATATTAAATTTTTATTATATAACTAATGAAAGTATTAATAAAATAGTTTAGTTGGGAAACAAAATTTCAAAAAATGTTATCAAGCTAAACAATCAACAAGAAATTAAAAAATATAATGTAATTCATACAAAACACATAAAGGAAAAAAAGAACTAGAAAAAAATATAATGTAATTTCAATAAATGTCACAAACCTTCATGACACTTTTTAATACTTCATATTTATTATTGTTTTGAAAAATTGAAAAGAATATTTTTTTTTTTTGAGGAAGTAGGCTTCGCCTACTTGATTTTCATTAAATAAAACAAAAGGTGGGTACATTTATTTATTTACAATTATTTATTGCGGAAAATTCGCAAAAGAATATATATATTTAATTAGGAGAAAACAAATTAAGGTTATAGTTTACATAAAAAATAAATTAAATATTTTTCAAATATAATGGTAATCTAATTTAATATACTCATGACGCAACTTTGCGCCACTGTTTATTTCCACAGTGTGAATGAACAGTGTTTTCACTGTTCATCGCTACAGTAAAATGACTGTAGTTTTTTTGCAACTTTTTTCGGCCATTGCTTTTTTTATTTTTTTATTATTTGAACGATTCGTTATAATTTTATTATTGTAATACGAAAGTTTAAAATTTAACTTTTTGCACGGACCACGAGTCATAAGTCTAGTACATACTCAGTACGTAAAGTCGTGCATTACTTTTTCATCAGTGAGTAATCAATTGTAGTAGTTTGATTATAGTGTGTCACACACTGTAGATAAGAATCGTTGCTTCAATATTTTTCTATGTGGCTTCTTACAAATCTAACACTTTGTTGACAAAAACAACTCATGCAAAAGTCTATCTTTAACAGACTGCCTAAGATTAGCTACACTATTGTCGCATCTCAAGAAACATTGTTTGTATTTTTTTTATTAATTATAATATTTCTTCAAATTCTAAACCATTTAATTAATTAATGTATGCAGCGGAACAGTTGATTCTGCTTCAACAACAACAAAAAAAAAAAACAGATTTTATCGACTGTATATTGGAGCTTAATTATCTTTGTAAAATATTCGATATATATGATATATCCTTGTAAATTACAAAATTACAAAGATGAATTCTTACAAAATCTTCATACATAAATTAAAGATCTACGTGAGACATTTTTATATATTAAATATAACAAGTACTGTTAAGAATTTTTAAAAAAATCTAAATTTATATATAGCCGTACTTTGAACGTACTGACATGCGCCTGCTATAATATTTTGCAATGTTGTTTTGCAATTTGTTCGATTCAAATTAAAATAACATTTGTCAATTCCGAGAGTTGCTGTCTAATAGAATATAATACCATTTTTTCTGACCGACTCTAGAAGTGCGCAATTCTATGATTTGGAAATACAATTTTTTGATTGGCGTTCTTAAAATAATATTGGTCGTTTGTTGGTTGTTGGTAGTTGGTACAATATACATTTTTTTCTTCAACTTTATTACATGGATCAGCATGTAATTAATATTGATGCAACAAAGAATTATATCGTCAAAATAGGACTCATTTCATGTCCTCTATTTTACAAATTGAATCTAGTAATTAATCAAATTTGTACGTGTTATCTTCCACATAATACTGATTAATTAGCAAATTTTGTTAAGATAGCTAGCTGTTCAAATCGCAAACAAAATAAAAAAGCAAAACAATTGACTATTTTACGATAAGACCTAATTAAGTTCATAAAAAAATGGAGACCTGGTCAAGAACTGTCAGTATTCATTTTCAATGGATTGGCAGTCAGCGCCAAAAAAAAAAAAAATCCTATGGATTGGCACTCAGCACAAAAAAATAATTAAATAGGTAAAAGAACAAGAAATAAAGGTTTCTCTATGAAAGAAATGAATGTGGAATTTAAATGGAGACTTTAATTACTATTTCATCCTCAGGATCCAAACCGTTTAAATATAAATACATATACAGTGGCAAACTCGTCCATATATATTAAGTTATTAACTTATGCAGTTATGCCGCAGAAGTGGCAGAATCCGACTCGACTCGAGAAATTCGTCTGACTCAGTTCGATCCGATATTTTGATAAAGTTGTCAATGCAATCCGATCCGGTCTCGTCCAACCCGATCTAAGACGTGAAAGTTGTCGATGGAGCCGACCTGATCCGTCACCCGAAAAAGACCGACCCGATCCGACTCGAAATCCGACCTGACCTCGTTCGACCAGATCCATGATCCGAAAATTGTCAACACATGATGACCTAAAATCCGACTCGACCTCACCTGACTCAACCCTAATTCGACTATTATAGACAGTCAAACTAATCCGATCCGACCTGATTTGACCCGAATCCGACTGAACGACCCGACTTGCCACCTCTACCAGTATGCATATTGAAATGTGCTCAGCAACCCAGAGCCTCAATAAAAATGTAAACACAGACATTAAGTAAAAGAAGAATATGGCGGATATCCTTGAGAATAATACAAAGTCAAATATACAATTAGAAGGGGTAAAATATGTAAAATTACAAACATGACCAAATGCTTAGTGGCAACTGGCAAGTACAAAATGACAGACAGGAAAAATGGAAATAAACCGTGTCAGATACACGTGGTAACAAAGTCTGCATGACTGCATGAGGTTATAATTAGCTGTTTATAGCTCACATCCAGCTCAATATTTTCGTTTTTTTATTTCATTTTCATCTTGATTATATTTTCTTCTTTCTTAAGTCTTGGTGTCAGCTTTAAGTCGGTGCATTACATTATTTTAATATAAAGCGCATGGCTCGGTAAACTCAATAATTAATTATTATATATTCTGAACCAGGCATCATTGGTTAATTATGTGCGAAAATTTCAGCAAATCAGATGAGGATTTCAAGTTTTTTATTCAATAATATTGGAAAAATCAAGATAAATAGGGTTGAGACTTGAGAACAGCATGTGCTGAAAATTTCAGAATTATTGTGTACAATACATGAATTGAAAAAAAATTGAAACAAGAAAAATTTACTTTTGAAAGTTCATGATTTTTTTTACTTTTGAATATATGACTATATTTTATATACCTAAGGATATTGATTTGAAAATTTTATCATCTACAAAATCTGATTAATTATATTTCGAGAAGAATATAAAAATCAGGTACATTTTGAAAATGCAATTTTATGGTTTTAAAATTGAAAGACTATTCAGTTACTCCATTAACACTACCACAATCATGGAAAGTAAAATGATTGTTTCGTGAGAATAATTATGGAGCATGTATCTTTTTCGTGTAATAATCATGGAAATGGATTCATGGAACTACTCTTCTCACAAAAAAGTTTTTTTTCGTGAAAATCATGGAAATACTCGTTTTCTGTAGAGTTAAGCATAAAAATAACTCCACGGAAATAACTTTTTTTGTGAGTCACTTGTTTTTATTTTTATGGTTAGCATGACATATTTTCATGGTATTTTCACAAAAATGATTCAAAAGTTACCACATTAATGATTCAAACGTTACTACGAAAATAATTTTATTATCAACGTAAGTATTATTTATTTGCTCTTTTTAAGAAATATAAAAACATTTTCATGATTATATTATTTATGTCAGTTAATATATTATTTATGTTAGTGAAACAATTATTTCTGATAGTAAATATATTATTTTTGTCAGGAGAACCATTATCTGCACAAATTTTATTAACCAACTTTTATTTGCCATGATACCTATTACAAGCAAATACCATCAAAATTTACACGTTGTAAACTGCACTAGGGTTCTCAAAACGGGTCGGGTACCCGTTGATCCGACCCGTCCGGATCCACGGATCCACGGGTACGGCGGTTCCACGGGTATGCACGGGTCCGAACCCAAAACCCCCGACCCGACCCGTGATAAACCCGGGCGGGTAGGGTCCGGGCGGGTCGAGTCGGATCCGTCCAAATTTTTGAATTTTTTTCGAATTTTTTTTTATTTTTTTTCGAATTTTTTAATATAAAACTGCACATTATTTTAATATATATATTTTCGAATTTTTCTGATTTTTTTTGAATTTTTTTTGAATTTTTTTGTATTTTTTGAATTTTTGCACGGATCTACGAATCGGATCCACGAGTCGGGCACGGGCGGGTCTTGGGACAGGTCGGGCACGGGTCTACACGGGCACGAGTTTAGACGGATTTGGAGGATTTGGGGCCAATCCGACCCGTGATAGATCCGCGAATTCGGGCACGGGCGGGTAGACCCGCCCAGATTTTTTTTAAACCCTAAACTGCACAAATATAAAATAAAGATGTATCCAAAATTTTGCTATATAAATTACATAATACAAAACATTGTTCAAAATTTGAAGCAGATACAAAAGCTCTTGTGCCAATTACCCTTTCTTCTCCTATGTTCACGTATAATTTTGAAAAAAAAAATCTATTCAAAACAAAGTAAATGCAGAATAGAGGAAAGGAAGAGAAGGGAGAGAGGAAAGGAAGTACCAATTTGAAGTCGGTGCCAAAACTCATGTGCCATATATCTTAATTTGTTCTCTTTTGTTCAAGTACAATATATAAAATAATCTATTCAAAACAAAGTAAATGCAGAAGGGAGGAACTGAAGAGAAGGGAAAGAGGAAAATAAATACCAATTTGAAATCGGTACCAAAGCTTTTGTGTTTGAAGATCTGCACACCTGTTGTTGCTGAGCTCGTGGTTGATATTGGAGAAAAGAGAAAAGAAAGAGAAATCAAATAAGAAAATTAGAGAAGAAAGGAGGAGAAGGAGAGAGCATTTTGTTGAAATTTTGAGAAAGAGATCTAAAAATATTTGGGAGAGAGGATTCTGTGAAGTTCTGGAGAGAACTTTTCAGCCAAAAAGTTGGAGTATTTTCGTAGGTAGTATTTTTTCGTGAAAAAGAGAGTAATATTTGAAAAGTTATTTTATTTTCATAGAAACAAAACTATTTTCGTGAAAATAAACAAATTTTTTTGTTCATAATTTGTTCTGTGGTAAATTCACGCGAAAAATTAATTTCCGTCGAAGTAATTTTGCCACACAAATAAATATATCTAATTACGTTAGTAATCAAAATTCTGATAATGTAATTTTGCCTCAAAGTTTTGAAACAAATAGCGAACGACTTTTACTTTCTTTCTTCTAATCTTTTGTTTTTCAGAGAGAAATTATACTCAAATCTTTAAACTCCATGTGGTCATTTTTATTATTTTATTCTTTTCCAGAATCACATCATACTTTTTTTTTTGAGAAGATCACATCATACTTTCACAACCGTCAAGCTACGAAAATGTGTTCAAAGTTAAAACTAATGAATGGAGATCTTGGTCAAAATGCACAGTTGTTTTGTACTTGGTATTGTTTGAAGAAACAGCTAGTAATTCAGAACAATTTATTGGGTCTTTAATTATTTCTTTTAGAACGTCAAAAAAAGATTTTAATATGAGAAGCATGAGATTGCACTAGTTGGATAGCAATTCCCCTGTGGCATCATTAATTAAACAATGAATAAGAACAAAAAATATATGATTATATTCTGAAATACTATACACTCGTAATACTGTAATAGTACAACGTTGAAATTAATTCACTAGTTTAGCACGTATGGCCATGTGGACCACACTAACATACCTAGTTAGTAATTGGAAATAAATATATATATATATACGTACCCACAATTAATTAGTAAGTTAATATAAACATATTAAGAAAATATCAACATATATCTCAACAATTTTAAATAGATTGAGTACTGCTACATTTGACACGATTTGAAAAAACATATCGGTACCCATCAAATTTCTGTAAACTAAATTATTATAATCATTCTTGGGTGAAGTTATGGTGCTTGCGCATGCACTGTACTTGCGCATCTGCACCTTTTGATTTGCATCGAGATTCGATGCTCATAAATCCTGACGAATCTTGATGCGCATCGAAAAGTTCAAATACGCAAAAACGGTACAGGCGCGAGCAACATTGTTTTGCTCATCATTCTTTATCATAACATTGTTATGATCTTATGATCGTCAAGTTATTTTTTGTTCTCCACATCGAAGTACTTTTGTTGGTTCCGCGTAATCGAACAAATTGATAAATTTATGTTTTCAAACCATGAGGCCTGGAATTGGCCCATTATTAAAAAATCGAGAGATGAAACCCAATTTACATGTTATACCTTACATGCGCTGAAATAAAGAAAATTCACATACGATAATCTACAAGTTGCACAATTGCACTAGAATCTTTCAAGTGGACATTAGTTTCAACTTGAATCTAACTCCATACTACAATTGGCAATCAATCAAGCTATAACAAGCAATTCTATCTAGTGTATCAAGTATCAATAATCACTAATCAATTCTAATCATTTATGATCAATTATAATCAAGTGTATCAAGTGTCAATAAGAAAACAAGCAAGAAAAACATACTAATATGAAGACAATCAGGCTCAGACACTACATTATCTACACGTTCTTTGTCTGACTCAGCCATTAAACAAAACCAGAGAAACCGAAATACATGCATGCAAATCAAAAACAAAAATTGATAGAAACAATAAAACTGCTTGCTTGCTTACACCTCTTTTTTCTGCTGTCTTTCTCTCATTCTGTGTGAATTTCTTTCTTTGTATCTCTCTTTTTTGTTGTTTTTTCTTCTTTGTCATTTTCTTCCTTCACAAGAGACATATATAAGCTATAAACGAAGAGTTTCTGGTCTAAGATCTTGTCACCAATCTCAAAGTCACCTAGCTACTGACAACAGGGCCAGTCGCATGCTCAAGTACACTAGATGACTGAAAAAGACAAAAATTCGTTGAAAATAGGGGCAGTCGTCGAAATTCGCCTAGGTTTATGGAAAAAAGACAAACATAATCATTAGGATTCCAGAGAAGGAGACCAAACCATACTATCACGTCACGCATGTGTCAACGGGCTGAGATTTCATTCCACAATGCCTGAGGAATCGTGCAAAAGAGAGAAATACATGTCATTAGTTAGAGTCTGAGAGATAGAGCAGAGGAGACAAAGTTAAAAGAGGGAGAAAGAAAATTCATTTCATTTCATTCCATCCACGAAACTAAAAATTTATTTCGTTGACCGTTTCATTTTACATAAATATATTCCGTTTATCGTTTTGTTTGTCACGAAAAAAATAAAATACGAAATTTCGTGATATTTTACATTATAATTTTTAAACAAAATAAAACTTTTTTTTAATAATTTCGTTCTCGTTCATATCATTTCTTATTTTGTTTAATTTGTAACAAAATAGAAAAATTCATTTCATTTTCCTTTCGTTTATCACCAAACTAAACTAAAAACGGTCGAAACCAGAACGTAGACGCGTTAATTTTCACCTCTAATGAAATGTCTCCAAAGTCAAATCTGACGACACAACCAAAGTTTTTAATTCAAAAGCATGAAACCCAATTTACATGTTATACCTTACATACGCTGAAATAAAGAAAAACCACATATACGGATACACCAATTTACAAGTTACAACAAAGGAATTTCAGATAATCTTAAAGTAAATGTATGCATGAACCTTTACAGATCGATCACCATGGCAGCATATCTTATTTGCTGATAAAACAATCAGAACAAGCAATTAATGAGACTCAACAAACTTCTTAATCTCTTGAATCAGCTCTTTGGTTTGTTCGCCGGTAACTGGATCGGCCTCGACCGCAAACTTATTAAGATAGAAAACATGAGGCATGCCAGAGCTCGTGACCAATTTCACCTCTTTGCCTGCGTTCTTCATTGCTTCAGAATACTCAACCTGCTGGTCTCTTAGCAAATCCAGCTCTGCTGCCGCGACCAGAATTGGCGGCATCTTAAGCCCCTCCATTGCCGGTGCATCTTTCCCCATGGGGTTCACATATGGGTGGTCCTTTGTTGCACCCTCGGGTACCGCCAATGTAAGCAGCTTGTCGATCAACTCCCAATTCATGAACGGGGCCTGGGGGTTCTCCAGCTCTGATCGGCTTCGTGTTGACCGAGCAAATCCTGGGCCAAGCAGGATGGCTCCGGCAATTCGGACCGGGTGTAACAATCCAGGTCCGACTGCACCCGCTCGGGCACTGACTTCATGCACGAGGTTCCCACCCGAACTATCTCCAATAAGAAAAACACAGGAGAAGTCGACAGTTTCACGCAATTGTTCTATCACCGGCGTCACCTCCGCTTCACCAATGGCAACTGAGCGGAGCCAAAGGAGCGCAGAGAAGGCTGTGTCAATGGCTGCAGGGAGCCGGTGTTCTGGTGCAAGGGGAAGGATAGGAGACACTACTGCTGCAAGTTGTAGAGTAGTTGGTAATTTAGCATAGAATTCATGATACAAAGTCCAAGCGGGGTGTGACACACAGAAGGCACCGCCATGGAAATGGAGGAAGATAGGAAGTCGGTGACTTCGATTAGCGTCGGCTTTTGGAAGATACACGCGGTTAGGAGGGTCAGTGGCAAGGTCATGCACTGTGATACCATTGCGGGGTTCGTCGTATGGTGCAACGGGAGTTGAGAGTGGTCCGGCCTCAGGCGGGCCTGATCGCTCAACCGTGCCGTCGCTGTATAATTTGAGCCAATTGTGGACCTCTACAACTATGGTTCTGTTAGGGTTTGCATCTTGAGAGGCCATTGAAGTTGTGGATCTCAGACAAATTAGAGTTCCCAACAACTACAGGATCACTTTATAATGGAGATGAGATAATGATGAGACTGTATTTTAACACAAGAGAGAATCAATCCTGAATCAGGATTGATTCAGGATTCTCGCCAGGGGTTCAAAATTTACGATTTTTTTCAGGATTTCGAAATGATGGTTATTTCTAAAAAAAATTATTTTACATGGTCATTTATGCAAAAAAATTTCAAATACATGGTCATTTCTGAATTTTTTTAATATATATGATCATTTTTGAAAAAAAATTTCCAGGAGTTCAGCTGCATCCTGAAGCTACGTTGCTCTGCCACTGATTCCTTGTGACTGGAGCTTAGCAATCCAAAACTCACAACACCATTATCAAAGTACTCAAATTCACAGCGAGAAATAATCAATTCCGCGACATAAAAATATTCATGATTCGAATATGTCATGACATAATTCAAAACAAAAATTATTTTGGATAATTGAACATTATTTAAGTACATCAAATGCCAGGTTGTGTAAAAGAAAAGTGGATAAGGATCGAAAATTTCGACTGTCCATCATGAATTCATGATAGATCTAGGGTTCAATCTACATTTTGTATTTTGTACATTATTTAAGTACATCAAACGCCAGGTTGAGATCAAGCAGACCCACAAATTCATTGAAACTACATTTGAAGTCCAATTTTCATCAAAAATATTGACACAAACTCATTATATTTTGTATTTTCTGAAAATCAAGCTCACGTACTTGTTTAAACTTGCCTCAACATAAATCCGTCACTACTTATTCTTGTCCTCGAAAGGTTTCATTTGGGAATAAAACACAAAATTGTCACTATGCTCCAATTTCCACACCGTCTTATTTATTATTGAGTTTCTATCTCGAATGTCATTATAATGAAAGAAAAAATTTCACGGTAGCAGTGACGAAGTCACGTTATATGCAATTTCATGGTTCAAAAAAATTCCTAAAATAAATTTCTAAACGTATATTTGTAATTAAAAATAACTGTAACCTACAAACATACGATTGATGAGATATGCTTTTCTTTTTTTCGAGCATATGCTTATTTTTGTAGTCAGAATGTTATAATATTTGATTTTACTAACACTGAATTTAAGAACAACACATTGGATCGTGGCAGAGAAGATCCAGTGCCCCCCTCGTCTGCAATTCAAAAAGAAAAAGGGTCAGAATTCAGAAACAAAAAAGGCCCCCTGCTGCCACAGTGTCGGGCAGTTGTCGGTATTGGGTAACTGTACATTTTTACAGATTGAAAATTTGAAATGGATAATTTCAAATTGTTGATTATTAATCCAGTAAATATGAATCCTCGGCGTTACTCGGATACTTTACACGGTATTTTGTCGTATTGTATCGAATGCGTATTTGATATTCGGATGCTCAGATACTTCTTGGGATACGTATCCGATAAGCCACGTGGCATATTCATGACGTGACGTATCGAGATTGACGTATCTGATTATTTTATTCACTTTGTCCTACGAATTCGATCTCCGATACGCCTCAATACATTTCGAAACTCCATGTGACAATCATATCTTGTAAAACTGCTGATAATTTTTGTTATACTGCTAGAAAAATAAGTGAAATATAAAGAATGGTGGAGATTTGAATTCAAGATAAGCTACACTATTATTTTTTTATTAATTTGTTTTTTAAATTCTAATATTATTAATTATTTTTTAATTAAAATTTAATATATATAATCACATCCGTATCTAATAGTTTTTTAAATCGTCGTATCGCCGCACTCGTATCGTATCGTATCCGATACGATATCCACACCCGCATCCGTACAACACAGATCCTCGAACATATCCCCTCCTTGTCTGCAATGAAAAGAGGAAAAAGGATCGTCAGAAACAAAACAAAAAAAGAGACTTTTTGCAGAAAGCCTTTTATAATCTATAAAAAAATATTCTCATTCTGAAAATATAAAATTTGGAAAATCATTGAACCTTAGTACCTTACCAATTGCAAAATACCTTTACTAAAAGTTAGTTACAAATCATCCAACTCGTTAAACCCGACGAATCCAAATGTATATTTGTAATATTTTTGTCTGTATCAACCAATTAATTATTGATTTTCTTTTGTCAACTTTTTGCTAACAGAGTGGATAGAGATAAGATAAATATATATCATCAAAAAGTCGTGGTACAAATAATTATTTTATGAGCTTGAGTTTATATATTCCCTTATGACCTTCTGTATAAATTATAATCATTCTCTTAATATCAACTAATTGACTAAGTGTCAGTTCTATTTTTTTTTTTGGTAAAATTGAGTTAACTATTTAGTAGTGTTTATAAGGATTTTTGCTTTGTGAATATTCTTACTATATACGCTCTCAAAAATACTGCTGCAATCGTGTTTTGCAAAGTACAATAGTCTAATTCATATGTATAAATGTAATGATTTATGTTATATCTTAATAATAATAAAACTAAATTCTTAAATTCATGTTTCGAAAAATTTAAACATAAATTAAATTATTGCATACATTGCTTTTTGTAGATCTTCTCAATATTTAAAAAATAGAAATCGTACAACGTTTAATTAATATATTTTCTCTAGTGACAATTAAAAATATCAATGATTCTCTTTTGGTCATTTACCCGATCACGCAGCATTGTATCGGAGAAGATAGATATGATAAGATTTTATTTTCGCTAGTTTATTATATATGAGTATGAATAAAACAAATCTGTTAACTTATAAAAAATATGAATATGCGAATATTTGTAACTGTACTGTAACCTAGCCCTTGACAATTCTACTTAGTTCTCGCGTAGCTCAATGATAGAGCCAGAAAATCAACATATTGGATGTTCAATTGGTATTGTAATATAATTTTAAATTTTTGTGATGAGAAGTATTACTCACTAATAAAAGTATGAGATTCAAAGAAACAAAATTACTTCATAATTTACAGGCACTACTACAGAAACGAGTTGTTATATTCCATCTTTTATATCTGCTCTACAAAAAAAAACTCACTATTAAAAATGTCAGTAGCAATTTTGAAATTTATTTTCAACCTTTAATAACGATCATGTATTAAAATTAGGTATAAAAGATGGCTATGAATGCTGGAGAAGCCTTTAATAGCGGACATACGTATGGTCTGGTGTAAAAAACCACTTTCAATAGCGTTTGTGGGAGCCGTTATTAAAAAAGTTTTTACATCGGCTCTCCCAAGGACCTGCTATTAAAAACTTTTTAGCAGCTACTCTACTTCACATCCGCTATTAAATATTTTTGGACCAATAAAATTGTAGGATATATGTTCCCACGAATCTCTGTTTTTCACAATCAAATAGTTGTTCTATCCAATCTAACGGTCAGAAATAATATAAACAACCAGAAATTTCATCATTAATAATTTCATTTCCTTTTCCCTTCTCACACAGTTACCACAATTTTTCTTTCTTCTTGCAGATCTAGCTCATCATCAGACATGAAAACTGAGAAGAGAAAGCTCAGTCATGAAACACACCATGAATAGTTACAGAGAAATGAGATTTGCGTTATTTTCCTCCCACACAGCTGCCTCATTATTGATTTTTCTCTGCGTTATTTATTTTGAAATGAGATCTGTGCCATGAATAATTTCTTAAATATTGAGATTTATGTTTTACTATATATATTTTGCAATTTTAATTGACTCTTCTTCTATGTTACAGAGAAAAGCAGAAACCATTAATAGAGATGTCACCATATTTTTCTATGTTACAGAGAAGAAGGGTCGGCATTTGTTCGACAAAAAATAAATTTATGGGTACATTTGCAAATATGCTGTGTCAGAGGTGGTTGTCTCGAAACATGCACCTACCAAAGTCAGAAAGATTCTTGGCTGTTTCACATGCTCGCGTCAGATTTTTATTTTTTTTTCTAAACGTTCTATAACGAGTGGCCCCTTGCAGGAGCGGATCAAGAGGCTATATAAGCTCAAGCACAATTAAATCAGGACATTGAGGTTGAGATCAAGTCCGGACACAAAATCCACTAAAATATCATTAAATGCTCATTTCTTTCACTACAAAAATATCTAGAAATACAATAAATTTTGTGTTTTCTAAAAATCAAGTCCGGACACTTTCCCGGGCTTGCTCAAATGGCTCTTTCACTAGCCCCTTGGATCCGGTATTAAAAGTCATATTTAATAGTTAATGCAACTAACAGTCCGGTATAAGAAGTTATATTTAATACCGATTTGAAACAAAGGTCCGATATTAATCTGGCACATTTAATAGCGGGTACTTCATACATTTAATAGCCTCCTATCTGCTCTTTTCTGTAGTAGTGAGGGGTGCTTAGACCTATTTGCTGGAGCTTTAAATTTGCCTTGACTGAGTCATGAAGAGTTCATATAAGTTTTGAGTAATCTGTTTTTATTTGACAAAAAATATTATTTATTTATGAACTGTCGGATTAAATACGAACGAATATATCGACACAGATCAATGTAGAATATTTTTTCAAATACTGATCCGATTAGTTAATTATAGTTCAATGATTTAGATAAGGAGAGAAACGTAGCTAGGGGATATCAATCCATAAGATCTCTCTTTTGTATCTCATATGGGTTCTGAAGTGAATCCGATACTTTTCATATCGTACTTTAATAATTTTGATGATATGTATATATTTTTCAATTATTCACAATTATTATGATAATACTTTAGTGGATGTCTTTAAAAAACAGAGTAAAAGCAGAAGTTAAATAGTTCCAAACAGCGGAAAGAACGTTGAAAATAAGTCTTTATATGCACCGAGAAACATATTGAAACATGCATCTAAAATGTAGAGAATAGTACTGAAGCATGCATATTGCATTGCATATATGCTTTTAAATATGTCTAGAAGTAATTTATATTCAAAGTGACGTGCGTTGACGCGCTTTGTGTTCGGAGTTAGAAAGATGTTGACGTGTCTCGCGTCTGAAATCACAATTTCGCAAATACAAGCTGCAATAAATTATTTATTGAAATAAGTACAGATGAAACAAACATTCTATGTAGCAAAAACATAATTCTCAGAAATTTTAATATATTAGAAATTTCATTAAACAAAATATATTGATACAAATGACTAAAGATTTTTATATGAGCAACAAGTGTCTTGGTCTCAAAAAAAGCAAAATGAGAAAGAAATAATCGAAATATGCGATAATTAAATGCAAAGGAAATAAAAGACAAAATATGGAATATAATCTAGATAACATGAAATGCACCCAGAGTGATCTTGAAGATAAATCTTAATAAGATCCATCAACCATTCGGGATCACAACTCGAATCAGATTTTGGATTGAATACTTTTTGGTTTACGTCAGGCTCTCGGGATTGATGAAAAACTTGACCTAAAAATTGGCACCACTATCTGTTCACAGCTCGGGAGGTGGTTCGTGTGGTGGAGGTGGTTCCAACAATAGACATGATGGAGGCATATTCGGAACAAGAGTCGTTGTAGGTGGTGGTTCATGTTTGACTAGCCCATAATACTCTTCTTTTGGTTCGAATTGATCAATTCTTCATCTTCGTATTCTTGATTGTATTCTTTGGACTCGAGATACTCGATAGCTTCTCAGAAAGACTCTTCAAACAGGAGATATCACATGTCTTCTCGTGATTCTCGTGGCAACTATTCGGATTCAAGAAACTCTTCGGTCGTTCTTGTTTATTTCCTTCACGACATCTTAGATAGTATAGTCGGGATCATACTCGCAGATATTCTCCTTGATGCCATCAGAAACATACTCGAAATCATTCTCGTAGACTTCCTCATTATACTCGGAGACATGCTCGGGGACATCCTCACAAGCTTCCTCAATGTACTCAGGAACATACTCGGGATCATCCTTATAAATTTCTTCCTTGGAAACTTTCTCTTCTTCGGTTTCTTGCTCAAACTCTTCGTTTTCTTGTAGTTCTCGAGGAAAACTTTCGATTTCAAGAACTCCGCTTATTGAACCCGAAAACTTGATAAAAGTTCCTTTCGAATTCGGAAAGTCGAGAACCTTGATGTTTGTGCTCGAGTGCTTGGGATGCACGCTCGTCAAATTAAAGACCTCGAGAACCGCATCTTTTGAGAACTTGAGAACATCGTTGTCGAATTCGAGAATTCGACAATCTCATTTGTTGAACTCGAGAACTCGGGAATATCGTCGGAAGTCGGCTCGTTTGTTTTCTCATTGGGTATGAGATTTCTCGAAAATGAAGGTATTTCTACTTGAATATCATGAGATCGATTTCGATTATGCTCTCGAACTAGTTGATTGACTCATACATGATCTTGATTGTGAAGTACGGGAACAAGTGCAATTAATTCTATGAGTTATTGCATGTATTGCGTTGGTCTCGTTGTGCTTCTTTATGGGCTTGTCGTGCTTCTTTACGGGCTTGTTGCATTTCATCCATAATAGCAAGGATGTTTGGATCTGTCATGGTGAAGGCTTTAGTGATGAAAATATGTCGTGATGGAGTATGTTAGGGTGTGAAAACGGTGATGAGATATGGTGTTTGGGCGGTTTCAGAGATACAACTTTGCACAAATCAAATGTGGTGGATGATATTGACGGTTGCCGGACATACAACTTCACACAAGCGCGAAGGTGGTTGTCCAACTTGCTCTGATACCACTTCGTGCCATCTCGTGTCCCAAATCACAATTCATTGAGGACGAGCTAGAATAAATGATTTAATGGAATAAAAAAAAGGAAACAAGTAACATGCTAAGTAGCAAAATACATAATTCTCGAAATTCTTAACATAGAAAATCTCATTAAACAGAAAATGATTTATACTTACTAGTGTCTTTTTTATATGCAACAAATGTCTTGGTCCCTAAGAAAGCAATAACAAAAAGAAATAATGAAAGAGACGGTAATTAAATGCTAAGGAAATATAAAGTAAAAAATAGAGAACATAGTCTAGATAATTTGAAATGCACGCAAAGTGATCTTGAAGATAAATCTTGATAAAATTCATCAATCAATTCAGGATCACAATCCGAATCAGATCTTGAATTGAATACTTTCTTATTTGCGTCAGATGTGGATTCACATTATAATTTTGATATATCTCCACAATTAATTGCTTTTTCATTTTTTCGTAAAAAATATTAATAAAAGTTGACATAAAATATATTTTTTCTTCAAATATATGCTTAACAATTTATCTTTAAATATAGTTATTATGTAGACGCACGTCAAAATTTCATTAAAAATTTCATGAAAAAAACTGACTAAAATTGGAGAAATCTTACCAAAAACACTATGAACAACAACCGTTTACTGCTATCACTTATGTTGACTTATTTCAAAGAGAAATCTTAAGCCTCTATTACGACTGTGTATATGTCTAAAATTATGGAGCTTGCACAAGGACCGAACATCGATGTTTGTGATGGAAAATTTCGAATTTTAAAATGTAAAAGATTGATTCGAATATTCGAAAATATTGTTTATATTAAAATTTACTTTTGAACTAATTTTTCTTACAACTTCTTTTACTATTTTATCCGATGGAAGGTAAATGCATTGATGTAACAATACATACCTCTCCAATTTAACGAATTTGACATTCATCCCGTGAAAAAGTGAAAAATTCTAGAAATAGAATTTTTGTTTGTTCCTATGTGAATTTTAGTACGAACAATAATTTCAATGATTAAATCGACTGTTTGCATTTTGAAATTTGAGATATGTAGTCGTGTGCAAGCAATATATAGTCTCACTTGTATTTTATTATAAATATTATTTTTATCTTTCAATCACGATTGGATATCTGCCAAACCAAAAATACGTATTTGTCAATTACGGTTGGATATATCTTATATAATTATATACATTTATGTAAATTTACAGATCAACCCATTAAATTGGGGTATGTCGAATATTATATTTTATAGTTGAGCTGTCGTTGGTGACATGAACACATTTTTCTTTGTGTGACTACATAGAAATTAACAACACTAATGGAATTCAAAATTAGCAGTTTCCATCAACCAATGTTTGATGTGTGAATTGTGATTGCATCCACTTGCCAATTGTCAACTAGAAACGAAAAGAATATTTATATGATTTTATTATTATTACTTCACAAATCAAAGAACAGCTCTGTTGTTCAAGTAATTTACGTTTATTAGAGTGTTCCATAAAAATATGAAAAAAATCATAAGTTTACCCTGTAAGAAACCTTGTAATTGCGCATCCTGTTTCTTTTTTTCTGGCTGGAATAAATCAAATTGAAACTAAACAGTTATGGAAAATATGCACCCTTCTTTGTAATTTATAAACTGTCACGTGACCTTTAGATAAATTTTTTATTTGCAAATGAAGGAATGAAGATGCATCCATTACTTGAAATTAAATCTTACAAACTGACATTACCTTTTAGACATAAATTTTAATTTTAACAAATTTCTCATTTAATAAATAAATGCTCTCTCCGTAAATACATTTGCAATTGGCGCATGTCTCAAAGACCAATAATACAAAAAGCCCTGCGATTTGAAACCTTACTGAACAAATTGAAAAGAATTTTTAAGGCCCAAGCCCAAGAGGCAATGAAAGCACGAATTTATATCTTCTGCACTCATTTTTTTTTTTTTTGCATCTCTTTGCATTCGTTTAATTTGTATCGTTGGATTAAATTTGAACGAATTTGATTTTATAATTCAACTGCCTAAATAAGCTTATAATATCTAAAAGATAATTTTAAGCTTCCTTAATCAAGAGTCTAAATTAATGATGTACAACAACATAGGATGTACCAAAATTTAGGGAGCACATCAGAACTACCCATTGCCAAATATGAAAAAAGCTGCTTGAAACACGTTGTTTCCTGAATTTCATAGATGTCTTGATCAGATATGGCGCAACCATTTAAGGAATATGGCTTGTTATTAGTTGCATTAGTTTCCTTTTTGTGACAAGCTTGTTATTAATTTGGGAAAACCACATAAATATCATTCCAAATTTTGATAATTTGAAATCTGCAATTTCAGAGTTCAGACTTAAAATATGTCATTTTAAACTCAATTAGTTTTTAACTTTGCCACTTCGATTGGTTAATGAAAATATAATGCAAATGAGGTCCTATCTGTTTTGTGTCAGTAACTTTTCCTGGGAGAAAAATACCTCAAATTTTAAGCAGTTCTCATATATCCCATAATGCTAGTTAAGAGAAACTAAAGGTTTTTAACTGAATACTTCGAATTTCTCAGCTATGTTTTCTCACTGGAGAGGATCAATCAATAAATTTGTACAAACAAAAGGGGGAGACGTTGCTGGAGAAGGCTGTGCGGCAGCCTCGACTACCACAAAACATGACTTTATTGCCGGATTTATAGAGCCTTTATTGTCGGGTATCCTACCGGCAGTAAAAAGCTCTTCCCAACCAATCTAGGATTTTTCTTGAGAGAACAAGAGAGTGACAACATTCTGGCAAGGAAATTCAATTCTATTACATGTTCTACTCAAAATAATAATAACTAAAAGTAGTTTATCGTATAATCTTTTGGCTATATGATCAGAGTTATGTCGCATAACAATATTGATCCGATGAATTCTTTTCATATGATTAATCCTTCCTTTTTTTTATCTTATTTCTGGTCTCATGATACAAACTACAAAAACCATTCTAGACTTTTCTTATTATACCAAGACCATGATTTTTAATTTAACGTACTTATGCATAATGCCAATGTGTTGTGTTTTGGAAGCGTAACCTTACTATAAAATAGACAAACAAAATTAACTTTTAAGTTTGATCAGAATCATAATTTTTTATTTTTGTAACCAAGACTAAGAACAGAAAAGATGGAAGCAATACAGAATCAGTATAGCATGGTGCTTTAAATGATGGCCATCAACAAGAAACTAAATCGCGAGAGGACGAGACCAGTAGACAGAAATTTATACCTTTTTAAGGCACAATTGATGTAGTACTCTAAATTTATACCCTTTCCCAGTTAATAACATGAATTTTCCTCTAAATAGTTTTCTCAATCAACTACATAACAGAAACTAGAGTATCATCTCTTTTGTCTGTCCCCCCGAATCTCCATTGGAAACTAGCATAAATTCTAACCAGATTACAGTTTCGCTGCCATGGAGGAAAAGGAAGCTTTAGAGAGGCAGTGGTTTTCCCTTCCTCATGAATTGCTGAATCTCATTGCCAAAAGCATCGACGAAATCTCTGATTTTGTTCGGTTCCGCGCTGTGTGCAGAGCATGGCGTTTCTCTACTCCGATCACTGACCATCCTCCGCAATTCCCTTGGATTTTTGAGGACCGCAGGTGTCATCCTCAGTCGAATATGCTCTTCTACTCCTTACCTTTGAGGAAGACATATGCAATGTGTGCTCAGAAATTTTCTGGCAAGATTATCATCGGATCGTCAGAAGGAAATTTTCTTGTCCAGCTCTACAACTGCAGAATTAAATTGTTTTCGTGCCCGTCTCGCAATCAGTTTTCTTTTATCAATCCTCTTAACAATCATGAGATTTTTCTCCCTGCATGTGATTTAGTTAACAAGCCAAACTGGATGTGGTCACAACAAAATCAGACAGGAGAACCTATGTTTTGTTTTGGATATTTAAATTACCAGAGTACCGTTGAATTTACTTTCTACCATCTCGACAAGGATTATTTTTTTAAAGTTAATTTAAGCTTCAGTGAAAGTATCCGCAATTTTTTTTATCTGAAAAGAATGCTTTTTGGTGTAGACTCAGAAACTGGACTTATAGAAGCTGCTGATATAACCACTGGTACTCTGGCTTATGTTATACCACCAATTAAAGGATACCAGAACTGGGGAACTGAATATCTTGTGGAGGTTTCTGGAGATATTATGAGAGTTCGTCAACATGACGGTGTTCTTGCCGGTCGGTTCGACGTCTATCGTTTAGATGCAAATGGAAGAGGTTCAAAATGTTGGGTCAAGGTTAATAGTATAGGGAACAATGCAATATTCATAGACAGGAAAGGCATTTTTGTGCTTGAAGCAAGTGATCTTGCCAGAATCAAAAGGAAATGCATCTACTATTTGAGGAATATGCTTCATCGAATAAACTCTGAAAGTTGTCCTTGGATTACCAGAACAAATATAGAGACTGGTGTCACAAAACATCTTCCATTCCCTCTGAAAGAACCAGCATGCTGGTTTTTACCAAACTTATATCTGTAGAAGTATTTCTAATGGCGTTACAGTACATTTTGTGGTGGCTCTATGATACTTGGTGTGCTCTCAATATCGATCCTTGATGGCTCTACGGCACTGGTCATGGCTTTGTGGTTCTTGGATTTTATTTTATTATTTTCTCTCTATACAATTGATACCATGTATAAACTTAGAAATTAAAATAGATAATGAAAAGAAGTTGATGAAATGTATTTTTCAATGCTCATTAATTTTTTTGTACCAAAATCTAGGCGGAAAATAAATTTATTTGTAGAACTTTTAATACACGTTTTGAATTTTTGGAAGTGTCTCCAAAATTTATCTAGGGAGAAAAATTCTCGGATTAATTGATTCAAAATTGTTCAATGGATTAAAGGTACAATTGGAAAGATCACACTAATTATGCTTAGTTGGATTAAATTGTCAGGTATAATGTCGTTGGACAAAAAATAATTCTGAACTGAGATTTGAATTTGATAAATATTGTATCGTGTCATGAAACAAATTAAATTAATCTGTATTGTACATTTGTGTAGCATGCATTTTTTTCTTTTTTTAATATTAGAAATTTAATAAATAAATTATGATAAAATTTTGAATACTCCAAAAGATGAGTAACACTGGATATTTTGGTTCATCTGGATCATTCGATCTATCGAGATTGGTGAAACATGATTATTTGGAAAACATAACAAAAGTTCAAGTGAATCATTTTTCATTAATTTCGATGAATTGAATGGTCCAGATAGATCGGAGTAGACAGTGTATCCATCATTTTAAGTATTCAAATTTTTTGCCATAAATTATATATAGAAAATATTATTTTGGAAATTCTAAAAAAAAAAATTGAAGTTACAAAAGCCTCCCATTCTAGGAACGGGATCTGGTGTAGCGCAGCACTTGGACCATCTGATTTTACTAATTGCATCAAGATTCATGTCAAAGTATAAAGGCTCCTCTGATTTTCATCTCTGACGATCGATTGCGAAATTGACGATCGATCCGAACCGTTCATTTACTATAGCGCGCTACTGCGCTACGAGAGATCCGGGTCCTCCATTCTACCGGCGAAAAGTGAATTTGATCTTTATATGGAAATTTCCTATTAACCACCGGAAATAGAAAAAGTTCTAATTAGCTTCGAATATAGTGTTGCACATGATAGATGCTTCATAGGTACTTGATTTCAATATTATGATCTTTTGTTCCTACTGCTGAATCTGATTAAGCTAGAATCATTGCACGTGAAAAGCCACACGAAGATCTACACAGTATGGACAAAACAAGGCCACAGCAACTGAGCAGCACTCTGTGGCCTTGGAAAGCTAGAATGATATCTATGATATCTCTTACTAACGATATTTTTATCATCCACTCAGCATTCGAGTCAATTAATTGGTCTCGTTTTCCTTGTCATACGAGAAAATTTTGAGCTTCTGGAAAAATCAATAAAGCAAACAAAGCAAAGAAAGAGATGCCTTAACAGCTGCTGGTATAATACTATAATATCATTAAACCATTCAAAGTTGTCGAATAACTAATGGCTGAAGCAACATGGGACCCAGGGTCGATGACTAAATGCACAACCTGACGTGACGTGATGCTGATGTGTGGCAGCATACAAATAGAAACCAAACCAGGCTGATTGTAGATTTTTTCTCATGTGAAGCAACATGGAAGGCTGTGTGTTATTGGAGGCAGTGGTTAGAAGTCTACTGGTGAATTATGTAAGTCATATGTTATTGGAAGCAGTGGCTAGAACTCTACTCGTGAATTATACGAGTCAATTCGGCTCGAATTATCAGTGTTATTTCGAGCTGAAAATTCAGCTCGTATTCGGCCTACGAAAAATTAATTGGCTCGAATTTACAATTCAACTTGTTAGGATCATATAAAATTCTATCGTTTATGTATTGAAAAATTGACTGGAGAAAATTATGTAAGAATAAAATCGACTACAATTTATATCAACATAAAACAAAAACAATTATGAAAAAATTAAAATGAAGGTATCAACATATTACATGTCATGTTAGGAGAAAAAATACGTGCAGTACAATTATCTGAGCGATTTGGCAATAGCGCTCGAACTCAATTCATAAATTATACGAGCTACACAGCTCGAATCAGATTAGCTCGAGTTAAATCTGAACGAGTTAATAACGAGCTAAAATTCAAGCGAGTTATGAACGAGTCATGAGCAGTGACCTTTTTGTCCAGCCCTATTTCAAACCCATTTTTATTCAATACTCCATACGATTTTCATGAAATAACGGATGTAATATAAAAGATACATTTAATATGAAATGTTGGATAATAGTTGTTATAAATAATAATTTTTAATATCAGCTGTTAAGTAAAAGTCATTATAAAAAATATCTTTCAATATTTGATGTTGGATAAACGTCGGTATAAAATTTATTAAAAATTGCGTTTTTTGAATATCGATTGTTTCATATATTTCCGATTTTTATTATTAGAAATTAAAAAATAAATGATTTTAAAACAGAAAGAATATTTGAAAAGATTAAAAAATAGAAAATGTCGG